>JAVGWX010000001.1:167281330-167779524 GCA_036924085.1 Ariolimax columbianus | reverse complement strand
TCATGATTGTTAGAAATGTTATCAAGTATAGGCCCCTCCAGGTTGTGGTGAATCGCCAAAGAAGGAAGCTGTGCATAAAGCTCTAGAAGTGATTATTTCTATGGGTATCTGTTTGACATGATAATGTTTGTTAGTTCCATGTATAACTTTCATTAGTCATTTTTTATGTCATGCTCAGAAAGTTAGAGCAGTACTTTGCACCCCGGGATTTGCACAAGTTAAGAATGAATTTTATTACCTCATTAAATTTTAGTTTTGTAAAACATTTTCATCAAGTACTTAAATTTTTTATGCAAAAAATGTTGTCAATGACAAAGTCAGATCTAACGCACACTGCAATCCACAATTCTAAAGTTCATCAGAAAAGTGTTTATGTTCGTAATTATGTTGTTGGGGATATGTAAGTAGGTGGACCAGAAAGATACAATATAGTGGTGGTGCTATTTTATAGTGATGTTTTCAGATGCAGGTGATGTTGACAGATGCAGTGGCATGGTCTTGACATGATGTGTTTTCTTGTTGCCCTAGTTTGTCTGTTAACGTATGAATCCTCCATGGCTGTAGGTGTACATTTTGGGTATCAATAATGTTGATATTCTTATTAAGGCGGGGGGGGGGGGGGGGGGGGGGGGGGGCGCCACATTTAATTATCTGAGAAGCACCAAGCATCATAGACATGGTGGGAAGTACAGAATATAATATCAGACTAAGAATACAGAAAGCATTAGTGAATTTATGGACTTCCAGAGAAATCAAGTCTGACACAAAGATCAGGATTTTCAACTCCACTGTGTGGGTCAGAGGTTTGTCTGACAACAAAGTCACTAACACAACCACATAATATTGGGGTTGATAGGGTTTTCATTGATTGAGTTTGGAACTGAATGCATTAATGTTCCTGTATTCTTTCAGTCACGGCATACCACGTCATAGTCTGCTATGCATATTGCATTACATAAAGCGTTACAACAAGAAATAACCCTTCCACTATTAATCAACTATGCTCAGTTTTCATTGTGAAGGCAACATTGTAAATATTAGCAGCTTGCTGATAATAAATACAGGGTTGTGAAAACAGTTTACAACCATAACCTCTACTGTCATGTGCATCATTTCCATCATGCATTTTTCCAACTCACTGGAAATCAGTATTTTTCAGACTTACTGGGGCTTACTTTAGTGAGAGCTATTTTAATCTCATGCATAAACTTTTGTACCCAATGTTCTTTTGGGAGTGCATTGGGGGTATTATAATATTGAGTTTTGACAATCTTTTCACAGTTGATGCTTGTTCAATTAGTCAATTTTTAATTAAAGGAAGAGTATGTTTCTATATATTATATACAGTAGTACCTCGATTTACAATGATTCCCTATACTGGCACTTTCCCCAGCATCTTATGTCTAGTGAAACTTGACTTACAAATGGCACAAATCTAAACACTGAACTATGAATGTAAATACAATGCTAAACTATGTAAAATATAATAGACAATAAATAAAATATAAACTGTATTGCTGTTAATTGTTTTTCTGTAATAATTCACTTTCACATGAAATAGCAAAGAAATTTTCACCTAGATTAGGCATACACTAGTATTCTTACTTTCTAATATAATGTATTCAACAGTCTAAATTCACTAAAAAGATTCAATGTGGCGCAATTGTTAGCTGACCCCTATGGTAGTCTATTGTTCTGACAACCCCAGACACTTAAGGAATTTTGCAAATTCTATCCTCCATGTCACTATATATAACACAAAATAACCCGGATGACTGCTAATCATTTTACAATATGGTTTACTGAATTTTTTAAGCCCGCAGTCGGAGGTTACTGCTAGGAGAAGAAACCTCCATTCAAGATTTTATTGCTTGTTGAGAATGCACCTGGTCGACCAAGAGTTTTGATGGACGTCTACAAGCAAATTAATGTAGTTTTCCTGCCTTCCAATAGCACATCTATTATTCAGCCTGTGGACCAAGGTTAATTGCAGCTTCCAAAAGAACATTTGCTATTGCTATAGCTGCGTCACATAATGATATATCCAAAAGGTGTAAGTAGAATCAATTAAAATTATTTTCTGGAAGGACTTATATATTCTAGAAACAATCAAAAATATTGTAGATTCACTGGAATGAAGTAAAAGAATCCACATTGAAAAATGTTTGTCGCGGATCTGAAGACATTACTGAAATGCTTGATCTTATTCTCAGCAGAGATGAAGTTTTGCTCTTGCTAGAAGAACAAAGAAGACTGCAGCTTGAAATGGAGTCTACTGCTGATGATGAACCAGTTAAAATCTTGGAAATGTCTACAAAGGAATTGCTAGATTACATTTCAAAGGGAAGTATCAATCCACGAATCAAACTTCTTTGTTGTTGTACTTTAAGAAAGTGCCACCACCTCCACCACAACCTTCAACAGTATGTGATCCTAGTGTTGAACAGTCTTCAATATTGGGACAAAGTCCAGTACCACTAGTTTCATCTAACTCTCCGCCATAAAAATAAGAACCATTGACCAATCTCCTTCAATAACAAAAATCATTTTCAAATTCACATGTGTTAAAACAAAAAAAGGCAGCAATTCGATTTTTGATCCATGCGGTGGTCCAACACCAAGCCCACCACATATATATACAAGAGGAGTGTATCTGACCGTAATTTATTCCATGGAAACAAATGAAGCATGGGTGTTGTCCTTCGGCAGGGAGATATAGGGGATCGTCATGTGCACACATTAATTTATTCCCCCCAGCAGGTTGCGTTAGTCGCTGGCAGTCATCCTTTCAGTGTTGAGTGCAGTGAGCACCCGTCAGTCGGTCGCAGTCAGCCTTTCAGTGTTGAGTGCAGTGAGCACCCGTCAGTCGATCGCAGTCAGCCTTTCAGTGTTGAGTGTAGTGAGCACCCGTCAGTCGGTCGCAGTCAGCTTTTCAGTGTTGAGTGCAGTGAGCACCCGTCAGTCGGTCGCAGTCAGCCTTTCAGTGTTGAGTGCAGTGAGCACCCGTCAGTCGGTCGCAGTCAGCCTTTCAGTGTTGAGTGCAGTGAGCACCCGTCAGTCGGTCGCAGTCAGCCTTTCAGTGTTGAGTACCCGTCAGTCGGTCGCAGTCAGCCTTTCAGTGTTGAGTGCAGTGAGCACCCGTCAGTCGGTCGCAGTCAGCTTTTCAGTGTTGAGTGCAGTGAGCACCCGTCAGTCGGTCGCAGTCAGCCTTTCAGTGTTGAGTGTAGTGAGCACCAGCAGGCAACGAAATGACGGAATGAATTGAGCCGTGGTGTTGCATCAAATTTTTCGAACACTAAGCAATACCCTAAAGGAAAATTCAATAGGTTTTGGTGATGATGCCATGAACATCATACAAATTAAGGGGTGGTACAATCACTTCAAAGTTGGGCACACGTTGGTAGAGAGCAGATCACTTGGCCAAGAGTACTATCCGAACTGTCATTTGCGGATCGGCCTTCACAGACATAGCAGATTGTGTCAAAATACAGGAGTCAGACAAAACACATAGAGCGCCACGTGCATGGTCTAGAGACTGAAACGCTAATGAATGAATCATTTTTACATGAGAATATAAGTCCTTTAACACTTATAAGGAGAGATTATGAAATATATGCTTGACAAAATTACTTATATGTGCAAATATAGAATTAATATTCTTTCTTTGATTTAAATATAACATTTAGGGTTTTATTTGTCACTCTTCTGTGTCTTTCTTCTTCGTTCGTTTTCAATCTCCCACTACCAAACCCTGAAAGGGCTCAAGTAGCAGAATGTAGTCCAGAGAACGGAATGCGTTGTGTTGTAGTTTACAGCTTGGCTGCGATATTTGCACCTTTTGTTCTAACACATCCGACTTCAGCAAGCATTTTTGAGTACCGGGTTAGCATTCCCTCTTCGATCCCTTCTCCTTAGCCAGTCTGCCCTGCTGCAGCCTGTTATCCAGGATCACCGCGTGGAGGTGTAGAAGGGTCTTGGCAGCTATGGTTCGCTGACCCTGACGCTAGCAGTCAGCTATGGGTCGCTGACCACTGCAGCTCATGCGCTGCTCAGCATCTTGATCCCCTGTGTCTTTCGTTTGTTATCCTTCTTGTCCATATAAACATCACTTCATTGTGATTTTATTTCTGCAAATAATTAACACAGGCAATAAATTAAAGATGAACAGAACAATTACGAATGTACGAAAACGTCATGTTTTATTATTTCCACCTTCCATTCCTCATGTATCAAAATGTAATGGAAGAACATCAGACACATGCACAATAATCAGTGGCAGTCTAATTGTAGTTCAGAGATGGATGGATGTTAAAAGTACAATGATTTTAGATGAAAGCATCACCAACTGATTAAAGTGGATATGATCATTGGGAATAATTTTGTTTTAATTTGTGTGTCTGAATTAATTTTCCTCATCCATAATTGAGGAATAATTGTTATGGAGTCTGCTTTTTTTTCAGCAATACGTTCTGTTCAATGCGATGGAGTATTCAGTAAGCCAGGCCTGCAGACAGTATGGTTAATGAAGGATAGCTGAAACTTGAAAATTTCTCATAACCAGATCGAACAAATATGGTTTGAAAATGAAGATTTATTAGTGTATGCTTGAAAATGTCCAATTGAAATATGGTTCTGTCCAAGAGGATAACACCATTCATGCATCAGTTAGCTTTAATGGAAATTATGTAAGCAAAGATAGAAATCCAACATGTACAAATTGAAAACAAAGGTAGAGCCATACGAAGTCTACAGTTGAAATGTTTTTGTCCATGTAGCAGGAACATGGATATTGAATTGATTTGAAGGCAATGCTTTAGCAAGATTATTAGAAATACACTAGAAAGGCCTGAATTACGATATAGCTGAGCTTATAACACAAAATATGATACATGAAAGGAACTAGTTCACATTATATTCAGCAGCTGTAACATTATGACAACAGTTAATATAATATGGATAAATTATAAATAGTGAAATTCTAGAATTTGTGCACATATTTGGTGAATAACGACAATTAGCAATTTAAAATAACAACCTTAAATGATAAGCTTTCACACTGAATTTCAGAACATAGTCAAAGTTAACTAATATGTATTTTTTTTTATTGAAGACTTCCTTTCACCCCCTTCCATAATTCACGTAGATCCACCTTACATCCTAAATCCCTGAGAGCTGCCTTAGCCTCATCCTCAGCATCTGGGTGGCAGCTGATGATGTTGTTCAGCAACTGTTCAGCTCCAAGCGTCAAAATACATTCAGACAATTCCCTGGCTCTTGAAACAAGATTTCTGAGAGCCATGCAAGCATTTTTCTGCAGACAAATTTTGTTAACAATTCATTAAAACATGTTCTGTGGCTGATAACGTAATTGGGAAAGAATATATTCTCTAAACAAATTTTTTAAAGTGTGTTCTTTGACTAAAGTCAAAAATCATCACTATATAGTGTGCATTCATAGAAGTGACAGATGTTAGTCTTTTACTGTAGGCATGCACTCTGTGCATATGGTTAGCATAGTAGTAAATAGAGCACTCGCTTTTCACTACAAAGGTGCAGGGTTCAACTTCCGTTACCAGTACACTCTATTTAACCCAGCTGTAAATGGGTACCTCACATACTGTTGGGGAAGGAAACCGGTCACCCTACCAAATAAACAAACTGACCCCGTACAATGAGGCCTTCAACACTTCATCTCTGACAGCAGTCTTAATATGAAACGGCTAAAGCTCAAATATGAGCTGAGATCTATCGAGAGAGAATGTAGGAATTATGAAAACATTCCAACAGAAGTCAGAGACAGAACAAGTACCTTTTTAAAAATTAAATATTTAAATACATTAATGTAATTTTAAATGAAAAAAACATTGAATTGTATATCAAAGTGGTAACCACTTCATAAAAAGTATAATTTCATATTTGTTTGCAATAAATTATTTGCACAAATAAAAATATGAACACCAAAAATCACTGAAGATTTGTTATATGGTTGATGTTACGTTTGATATAGTTTAAATGGTTAACGTAAATGTTAACCCTACCAGACCTGAGGCCCTGAACCTAATTGTCCCCCATACCTGGGCTTCTGAGCATTAAAGAGAAAAAAAACAACATGATATAGAAAAATGTTAGTTACCTGCAAACAAGTGGTTAGAATAATATGTAACTTGGAGACATTGTAGAAAATAGGTTTACCTTTCATCTAGTGTCAATATTCCACCTTTGTGTGCCAATCCACCCAGCACAGGGCCAAGAATCTGTCTCGAGTCATAACATTTCGACATCCGGGAGTAAACCCAACAAAGAGCCCTCATTTGTCCAATAATCCCGATAGCTGGGCTTTATACATAAGTATTCCATATAGATCCTCAGTCCAAGAAAAGCCTTCATTTCTTCCACTGTGGCATCCTTGAAATTTTTGGCACTGTAGGAGTTGGGCTTTGCTATATGCAATTGGTGTGCCTGGAGGTTGGTTTTCTGTCAAATTTGCCAGAAAGTATCATCCAAAAACAAGGATGAAAAAAGTCAATCGGTTCACTCTCCTCTGTGATATGTCCAGGAATGTTTACTAGGCCTTTTCCATCCTCATTAAAATTCAGATCTGTATTTGGTGATACAAAATTCCTTGTCCAACCTTCATCACCACCTAGATCTCCCCTATCAGTTGTTTGAGGGACACGCCCCCCCCCCCCCCCCCCCCCTTCTCTTACTATCGATCTATAAGGTTCAAGATTCTCCTCATCACTCGAGCTCTCACTGTCAGTGTCACTTGAATTGGAAACGTATTCTTGATGAAATTCTGACTCCTCAGAGTCTGAATCAACCAAATTATTGATCACCTGTTGGACTGTCATAAGCCTAGACTTACTTTGCTTTCCTGTTGAAGTGCTTGGTTCATCAGCTGCTCGTTTCATTGTCAATTTTCCAAATATGTTCACGTTAAACCCCACGAACTCAATTCAAACATGGGGGCAGACATTTGCAATGACTAATCATGAGGTTTGACAACGACTGGTTGGTTATTTTTAGATTGTGACGCATTTTATTCACGTACTACCCAAAGTACCGAAAATTAGGTCCAGCGGTATAGCGGCAGTTAAGGAAATTACCTAAAATTGGGTACAGCGGTCTGGTAGGGTTAAATGTCATTGTTGGACTAACTCAATAATCATCCTTAAAAAGTCTCTATGGAAAGGACACCAAACTTATAAAAAGATGTATTTCACCATCCTTTGTTGCTCCATGTTCTGTAACAGTCAACACTGTTTGTCTCAACAGGCATATGAGATTCTTTCTCCATCTTAATGATTTTCATTCACAAAAATATATTTTTCTGTCTGATCTAGTTTGACTTTCTTTATCAGTAAAGTCATATTTATCTTTTTTTTCAAAAGCTAGTTGCCCATCGCAAGCAATGATGGGGGACATCATCAGACGGTTTTGTCTTGATGATGTAACTTGCGCTGTATTTGGATTATAGTGAGAAAGAAACTGCGCTGGTCATCAACCTGACTCTTTGGTCCCAAATTACCGTGGCCAGTTAGCCAAATATACCAATTTCAGTCGCGTGGCATGGCAAAATCCATGAATGAAACTAGGTAGTCAAATGTGATTTTAAAATGTAAACATGTCTCATTTTCAATCTAATTGTTGTTTTAAAAATGAAACTCATAAAGGATGTGTTTTTCAAACACTTTTGAACATGTTAATGTAAAAACACATTGATTTTTTATGTTCGCTTTTGGTCAAGTTCAGAGTATAAAGAGTCAAGTTTGTACCTGAACTTTGGCATCCTGTGGGTGGAGTTTCATGACCTGGACAATCTGCTCATGACCTTGACACTGCACAACTCTATAGCAGTTGTCAGTGTTGCGAAGTGTGATGCTGGTGAGTGCTTTGCAAGCTGCCTCTGCAACGTGAACATTATTTTGGTACTTATTCATAGCAGCTACTACCAGTTCCACTCCTCCAAGTCTGGCTATTTCATACTTGACCTCATCATTTCCTGCCAGGGACTTCAAAACAATGAGAGCCTGGCGCACAAGAGCCTGAAACAAATATAAAAGAATAACAGAATTGCAGTTGTAGTGCAAAACAGCTCCAATAATCTGAGAGATTTATGTAACATGTCAAATGTAAGACTCAAAAACGTTGTTGCGTTTATCATAAATTGTTAATTAAATAAGCAGACTATCAAAGTCTGGATATCGAAGCAATCAAGAAAACTATTACAAGCAGCCCTCAACAACTGTTATTCTGCATACCTATCACCCGTAATTTAACACCTATAATATTGAGGTTCACATCATGTCCATCATTTTATATCTGATGTTCCATGGACACAGGGGCGGACATTGGTGTTTATCTATGTGGATCAGCAAAAAGTACATTTCCCTATATTCTGCTTCAAACTCGTTACATCTTCACAAAAATTCTTTTGAAATGGCCGTCACTAGATGTCTGACAGGCAGGAATAATTCATTCGCCTAAATTAAATTTTAAACTTATTAAAACTACAAGTATGCAAACAGCACCTTTAGTGTGAGCGCCCTACCAATTTTTTTTACTTACTTATATTTTAGTAAGAAGCTTGATGCCAACATCTTTTTTTCAACATTTTTTTTTAAAGTTAGAAAGTGGTGAATGCTTGGAATGCATTGCCACAGGAGGTAGTGGAGGCAGGGACAATTAATGTATTTAAGAATAAATTGGGTGTGCATAGCTTTTAGAGTAAGGTGATGTAAATGAAACTGGTTATATACAGACTCTGCAGAGTCTTCTAAACCAGTATAAAGACATTAAGTTAAGATCTGTTGATTTTATGAGCTTATTATTATTAATCCTATTTTATCACATGCTAGAGCACATGTAAATTTTACATTCTGGAGTGTGTTGCACTGAGGATTAACATCTTGCCACTATAACAAGCAGTAAATTAGGACCAGGAGGAGTAATGGCTGTTTCATTATGATTTATTACAATAGCAGTTCTCACCATTCTGACCTTTCATCTTCCCTGATAATAATATAATAGTTTACACCTCCAGTCCTTCCCATAAAATTAACAAAAGACCTAGCAATAGAGCTTATATCAAAGATTATCTTGGAATCACCTAATACCTCCCCAGTATTCTAACTGCACTTTCTCTGAGCATGTTTAGGGGGCTGTGTGGCACCTGGCATACTGCTAGGGATAGAAAGGGAACCGATCGCCATAAAAAAGCTGACACATTTTTCATGTGGACTTTCTGGTATTTCCCCTGATATCTGAGTAGTAGAAATTGGGCGCACGTGTGCAGTGTAGTGAACATTAAAAATCCTTCTGCAGTTTGAAATGGAAAAAAGTAGGCCTAACAGCCACTGCCCGGGCAAAATTCAAAATGATGTTTAAAATCTACCAAATCTATTACGGTATCCTCACAGGTGCTACGGAGTTCGTCCATTGTGCTGAGATTCTCCAAAACAATATGGAGAAGAACAGAGCACTAACGGGTTAAACCGTGTGCAATGATGATTCTTAAACTAAACCATGTTCATCCCATAGATAAAGAGATCTAGTATTAAAACCAATGGTTTAAAATTACTTTTATCAAGCTTAGATAAGATGAATAAAGAAAATTTTCACATTTCTGCAAGCTTGAGCATTTTTTCATACTTTGGCTAACCAGCATTTCTGTCAAAAATTCTGTCATTAATAAGTTTTATTTGGAAGGGAAAAAAACACCAAAGATTGGCATAATTTATACACGAAAAAGTTCCAATCTGAATATTGTGTTTACTTTCCAAACTAAAACTACCACAGTCTTGAAATAATGTGTATTATTTTGTCATCCAATGAAACTGTCACAATCTAACAATGTTTACTTTCTTAACTGAGAGTAACAATAATCTGTTTCCTATCACAAGTGAAAATGATTTGTTTACTTTGTCATCAACTGCACTTAGACAGGCACTAATGACAAGGTTGACTCCTCCCCTGTCCATGACTTCCTGACAGAACTCATCTCTCACTGCCAGACAACTTAATGTCAGAAACAGTTCAGCTAGAACTGATGTGTCATTCTTGTGCTCTGATGACAGAAACAGGCTATTAAAAGCACATCATGAATTTCAGTGTTTGAAAGAAAAATATAGGTAGGAAATGAAAACACTAACAAACAGTGTTAATTAATAAAAACAAAGTAGAAAATGTAAGATTCTTATGTTATGGTACATATAACTGACATCATTGCACTTCAGGTAGACTCATAGATAATTAGTTTTGTTATTTAGATGACAAAAGATCTAAAATGGTTCATGTAGCTCATTAGTTTTACACAATCCTGCTCCAATATCTCAGACAACCATCCATCCCTGCTCAACTATCAGGGTCAGGCAAAATGAATGTTTGCTTTTCAAATGAGAAACTTGGAGACTTCATTTTGTATTTCTTTTTTAATGAACTAACAACAATTAGAAGAGAAAGCAAACACAATTAGGAATTCTTTTAAACTAAAATTATGACTACAGCTTTGGTTCCCACTGCTCGGGTCTACCAGGAAGATTTATTAGACAGAGGAGTATAGGCTGCTTGCCTGGCAGTCAACATGCACTGACAAACTAGGTTTTTATTTTACTTCAGATAGTGAAAAAGAATCTTCAATACACATATCCTTGTAGCCCAATGACCAACCTGCAAACCACCAAATCAGCCTCTCCTAATAATTAGGAATAAACCTTACCAGCTATCACTTTCCCTTACAAAGTTGATGATATTAAACAAAATTTCCAAGTTTTTGTGCCAATTTATGAAAAACCTTATTAAAAATAACATGACATTTGTGTCATTTTATAAAAACAACATTAAAGAGAACATTACATGTGTGCCATTTTATAAGAACCATGTTAAAAAAAACATTAGGTTTGTTGAGTTATAATTTCATAAGTTACCAGGATAATTTAAGGAATTACTTATTCGGTTCTTTTAAAATTCTTATTTATAAATTCATGTTAAGTCTTAGTTCGGGGGAACTGAGATGCTAGTCCCCATTTTCCTTGTATCTGCTTCTTCTCCGTGCATTCTTTGGGCCTTCCTTTGCCACTTTTTCCCTGTGGGTTCCATGACAGAGATTGCCTGGTGATTCTGGTTTGAGGGGCTTTTGCAGTGTGTGACCTATCCAGCTGCACCTTAATTCCAAGTTGTCCTGTTCCACCTGTGTTTGTCCCATTCTCTCACATGAGCTTTCATTTGTAACCCTGTCAAACCACTGCAAGCCCAGAATCTTTCTCTAGGATTACTTGATAAAGTTTCTCTAGGATCACTTGATAAAGCTCTGCAATATTTAGTTTGGTCATTCACCATGTTTTCGCTCCATATAAAAGAACCAACTTCACATCGGAGTTGAAGATCCTTAGCATGGTGCACATTCTAATCATTTTATAATTCCAAATGGTTTTCAACATGAGAAATGTCATTCTTGCTTTTACATCCTAATCTGCACCACTTCACTTGTCAATGGTGCTTCTTAGGTATGTGAAGCTCTCTACCTTCTCCAATGACATCCCTCTTAATTTGTTAGCTGTTGGCTGCAATTCACATTTTCTTCTTCTTATCTGCATGGATCTTTAGACCTACTTGCTGGGAGATTGCTTGTCTTCTGCATTTAAAGTTGGCTGTGGAATAGGAAAGCTATGTCAATCTGCAAAGTCCAGGTATTCTAGCTGTTCAAATAAGATTCACTCGATTCCACTTCTTCCATAAGCTGTAGGTTTTTTCATAATTCAATAATGCATCTGTATGTTGTCCCCCGTGCAACGCTCTACTGCAATTCTCATACATCTTGCTTTATTAAGCTTGTGACCTTATATGGGATCCTGTAGTACCACAGTAGTTTCCAGAGCTTATCCCTATCCAAGCTGTCAAAGGCCTTTTCATAGTCTACAAAGTTGATGTACAGACTTGAATTCCATTCTAATGAGTGCTCTACAATTATGCGTAATGTACCTATAGAGTCTGTACATGATCTTGTTTTCCTGAAACCTGCCTGTTCATCTCTTAACTTTGTATCTACTGCTGTTCTCAGTTTGTACAGGTACTGATAAGAGCATTATTCCTTTGTAATTTTTTCATTTGCTGCTTCCACGACACCCAGAAAGTATTTGATGTTAAATTCCTTTGTTTCGGATCTTATCCCACACTGAAACGTTTAGTCGTTTCATTGCTTTGCTTTCTGAGTAACTGCTTCTCATCATCTGTTTTGCACATGTGTCACACTTCGCATTCATAAATCATTGCTGGAATTACCATGGAATTTAAAGTGTGTGCTCTTGTCATGGTGTCTTTCATGTCTTGGAGTATTAACTTAACGGAGTTGAAGAAATACCATGCAGCTTTTTTTGTCATCTAGAGATTTTGTGGGTGGCATTTATCACCTGGTCTATGTAGATATAGGAGTTGACATCCTTGATAGTTTCCATTCCTAGCTTGTTGTTCTGTTTTAGGCAGTAAGGGTTTCTGAGGCATTGTGTTTTACTTTTATCTATCTTGATCCCATTTAGGCTGTTCAAGGGTTATTGGGTTTTTATCAATGGTATAACTGATGAGCACGATGATATCTGCAAATTGTAAATGGGTGACCCACTCGCCATCTATATTTAAGCCTCTGTCAATCCAATTTAATGGCTGGAAAATCTCTTTGAGAGTCACTGCAAATAGCTTGGGGTAGATGGTGTCACCTTGTTGAACTCTTCTTGCTATCTGGCGGTGGTATAGCGTGATGCTTTAGAAGACTAATTGCTTCCCTGATTTCTTCTTTTCTTGACATCAGTTAATGTCGAGTCCATTTTCAGCAGGTAAAATGTCAGGTGAGTTGACTGGTGTTGGTCTAATTAGGAGCTCTTCAAATTATTCTGCCTGTCTTTTCTTCCATTATTCAATATATTTTTCCCACATTGTCTTTTATTGGTTTTTTCAAAAGTTTCTTCAAGTTATAGCCTCTTCTACTTCTGCGGCCAGGCTATCCATGTAGCTGCTCTTGTCTACCTTAATGCTTATATTGACTTCTTTGTTTTACCTCTCTGTAGTCTTTATGTGCTTTAAATTTGGTGATTCTAGTTTTCATGTTGAGTAATGCCACTTTTTCCCTTCTCATATCTTTTCAATCTTTGTGAGCATTTTGGTCATTACCCATTCTTGGTGTTGTCATTCTTTCATAACCAAGACTACCTCACATATTGAATTCCAGGCATTTTGTAGATGCTCTCATTTTTCATCAATGTCAGCCTCTATGTATAGTTGTTCCAGTACCTAAAATTATTTGTTGAACTCATCTTTCTTCTCAACTTTTTTGAGATATCCGACATTATAGTGAGGCCTGTTGACTTGGCTTGAATTATTCTACACTGTTGTAGTCTAAGCTTTACTTTGGTCATCACTAGATTCTGGTCTGAAGCCACATCTGTTTCTCTGTAGACCCTGACATCCTGCAGAGATCATCAAATTTTATAATTTATGCAGATGTGGTCATTCTGGTCTTGCATAACATGATCTGGGGATATTCATGTTCCCTTATGAATCTTCTTGTGTGTGAGCATCTTTCCTTCAATGACTATTTGGTTTTCTGCACACAAATCTGTAAATACCTCACCATTTACATCCATCACTCCAAGATAATTTTTGTCCATAATCTCTTTGTAGCCTCCATTGTTATCTCCTATTTTGACATTAAAGTATCCCACCACAACCGTTATATCTCCTGAATGTCTCATACAGTAGATTTTACAAGTTTGTTGTACAAACTTTTTTTAACTGGTTTTTTTTCGTTAGTTGGAGAGTAACAGTGTGCAAACTTATCTTTTTATTTCTGGTCATAAAGGATGCCATACTATGCCACCCAATTCAGCAATAAGAGCACCCTGGGCTTCTGATGTTAGCTATATAATTGTTCCGCCTGATATTAGCTTTACGTTACCTGCATATGTCCATCTTATTTTACTCAGCCCGAGGATACTGATGTTAGCTATATAATTGTTCCGCCTGATATTAGCTTTACATTACCTGCATATGTCCATCTTATTTCACTCAGCCCGAGGATACTGATGTTAGCTATATAATTGTTCCGCCTGATATTAGCTTTACATTACCTGCATATGTCCATCTTATTTCACTCAGCCCGAGGATACTGATGTTAGCTATATAATTGTTCCGCCTGATATTAGCTTTACATTACCTACATATGTCCATCTTATCCTTTAGCACGCCACATTTTTTTTGAAAAAAATTTGACCTAATTAATTTTCTTAATTAGTCACTATGGTAGTCGTTTTTCAAAATTTTTAATTTTTGTGTTTGTTTGTCAATAAATATGATTTTCTGGCGTGTAGACACACAATAGGATAACAAACATGTGGGTGTTATTGTTGTTGTTGTGTGTTTGTTAGTTTTTGAGATACAAAAAGATGAAGTTGAAAATTTATGAAAATCTCAGAAAAAATTTTGGCTCGACCACTAGGCCTAGTCGCTTTGATAGAAAACCATGGAAACCATAACAACGTATCGATACTGTGTTTACAATATCGACACAACTGTTAGTTTCCAATTCAAACGTAGTTCTTTCATTTAAACAAACAAAATAAACAGATCTACTCGATAAAGATCTTTCCCAACAACCTACTTCCCCTTTCGCAAAAAGTCGGCTTGCTCCAAACGGCGTATACAAAATTAAAACTTTTCAAAAGCCATTTGTAATCGAACATACGATACTTTAACCGGCAAAATATTGGTTATATATGGAGCATGTATTCAGCAGTAAAAAATGGCTGTTGGGAGTGACTCCGTACAAAAAAAAAATTTTTTTTCCGTACACCGTTTTTGTAGGCCTAGTGTGTCAGCTAGCACTCGACCATGGCGTGCTAAAGGTTATTTCACTCAGCCCAAGGATACTGATGTTATATTTTCCTCTCTTTATCGTTACCTGCATATGTCCATCTTATTTCACTCAGCCCAAGGATACTGATGTTATATTTTCCTCTCTTTATTGCAATTTCATCTGTTTTCCATGTTTCCCACATTCCAGGTGCAGAGGTCTTCCCTGTCAATAGAAAGGAGGCCCGCAAACCAGTTTTCCTGTGGCTTTGACTGGTCCGCATCATAGATCCTGTTGAAGGGCATTTCTCCTTCCCGGCCAGTTCGTTAGAAATGTTTGATGTTTTTGTAGCAAGATAGTTTTTTAATGGGGTGGTGGAGCTGCCCCCCCCCCTCTTTTCTCACCCGGGTGTGGGGATCGGCGGAGTTCATCAATTGTCACTAATAAACTATTATTCGTGCCTCCTAAGGGGAGTTGAAATCAAAGAACCCGATTTCTCTGTTACAGATTTAACAGTTCATGCTCATAAAGAGAATGGAGATGACCTGTACTTTGTATAAATTTAGTTCATTTTCTTTGAAAGTGTAAGCTTCATATAAATGATCTATATTTGAATAGGCCCTGAGTGGACAATCTCAGTTTATTTCAAACTTCAGCCACTTTTGTTTTACTTCCTCTTCATTATTTTTTGGGTTTTTCATAAGTCATAAAAAATACATCATTCAATCTGTATTACCAAATGCCTATAAAAACATGTGAACATCGTTGTACAGCATACCTTCACACAACTGTAATATAGCTTTCAGTGCATCTCCTTCAGTAACAATTAACTTGGCATTTTCTTGACCTTTTCCGAAAGGTACACGGACATCATCATCTTGTGTCAGAGCTCTTAGACAAATACAAATTTCTTTTATGACGGTCGGATTTGACCTGCGCAATACTAGCAGTTCAGTAAGAATAATGATTAAATTCATTTCAGTAAACTCATGACGGTTTCTTTCATGCATCACACAATTTAATCTGATGGCTCGGATAACTAGCTCTAAAGTCACAGAAGTGTCTTTGTAGCTTTTCAGTAGAGATATCAAAAGTTTTATGCCACTGGTATCAATCAAATCTGGTTGTCCATTGACAAGAGCACAAAATGACTTTAAAGCAGAGTTGAGATTTTCTGGCTTGTCTCTAAAATATGAGAGAGCTCTAAACATGATTGCATACGCTCCGTGAGATGCTGCCAGACATCGCTGAGCAAGATCAACATCACACTCATTTTTAATAGTGATCAGAATATCATTAGTGTCTGAATTTGTGGCACCGGAGTTGTCCAAAGCCAGGGATAGTTTCTGTAATGCAGATACAACTGGGTGATCTACCATTTCACCATTTTCATTTGTAGCATACAGTGATGGGTTCTTCACTATGGTTTTCAAATTTACATCCTGATGAAGAAAAGATAATTTGTCATTAGCAAGTGAAGCACAATATTTAAATATATGCTTGGATGCACTAACTAATAAAAATCACACACACAAAATTATATTCTATTTAACATCAAATAAAACATCACGTTATGTGTTCATGTCTACCTGGAAGATTAGTATGAAATACCTGTGTTCTTACTGTTATATCACATCTATAACATTACTAATAGTTTAGTCCTGCCTATACATTTTCTCCACAGACCACTTCTCTCTTGCAGTCAACCTATTCCATTCTGCAAAAAATGTTCTTATCTTCTTTGCTTTAAAATAAAGTTCACTGCCTGAAATTATATTTTTTTTAAAGTGGTCTTTATTATGCTCCTATTACAGTCCAAACATGTAAACTTACTGTAGTTCTAATCTTACTGTAAACATACATAAACCTACCTGTGACTCAAACTGCTGGATAGCATCTTGCACAGCCTCATTGGCATCCATGTCGAATTCTGCCATGTTTTCTTTAACAACATCATCAAAGGTCTTCTGGCTAATTTGCTTGGCCATAATGATCGTCAATATCTGTTGTTCTAAACACGCAAATTATATATTGGTAAATATTCAATGAAACTAAATTTTCCGCAAAAGTAAACAATACATTAACAAAATGCTCCATGTTAGTTAGGTTACAAATTAGAAGCACACTATTTATATATTTTTCATGCAGAAAAAGTATCATTAAAAATGAAAGTCACTGATGTGATTCCATGCTAAATATTAATCTTGTTTAACCCAAAGATTTCCCAGCAGATAATCTATATTCCAATAATCAATACTACTTTCTAGCTACCTGGTTTCCTCTGCAAGTGTTTTTTTTCCTAGTTGTGCTTTGACAGCCCTAAACTTCATCCTAATTTATTAGATTTGTATCTGAACGTCCAAGGCATGAGCAGTAACTCATTAGATCAAATAGTTTTTTTTTTTTTTTTTACAAAATAACATTTATTCACATTAAATCAATTGAGCTATAATTATGATTAATGGATCTTAAGAAACAAAGTTAAATTATCTGAGATGAAGTATTAATAAAAGTAATCCTGGTATTCTATGACATAACAAGTGCCTGATGTCAGGTAGCCAAATTTTCAAACTCATTTTGCTTTGGAGTACCATGTTAGACCAAGTGCTTTACTCTGGCAATTTCTCCATCTTATTGGTGAACTTTCAAGTGGATGCTTAAAGTCATAGGGTTGCCAGGACATTACTTTAATCAAAAACTTTAATCCAAATACAGCGCACATCACATTATTAAGACAAAACCATTTCATATTACGGCCATCATTGCTTCATGATGGGCAATAACTTTTTTTAGATGGCGCCTAACAGGTTGCAGGTCTAATTTGGTCAAGTGTTTTGAGTCTATTAAGATGGACTCGCACATTGGTTAACCACCCTCAGTAAGTGCTTGACCCAACCCCTTCTCCCGGCTACATCGAACGCATGCCAGAGCTGGTACCTGTACGGGGGCATCTACCCCTGTAAAAGTACAGGTCGACTAAGAAATATGATCTTTTTGCAAAAAAAGTGCTTTGGTTGGGATTGGCCTTTTAGTCAAACACTCATTTACTTTTTTTACACTGCTGCTGGTCCTTTTTAATGTAAAAGGAAGCCTGCCTCTAAACAAATACTGGACTAAGAATATACAAGAGTGGCTATCCCATCTGGTAGAATTTAAGAGATTATTATAAGCCATGAGAAAAATTACAGATTTGTACAGTTTCCTTTTTTTTTAACTACCATGGTGGGTAAAAGATTAGCGATTGCTGTGGAATTGCAATGTTAATAATTTAATCTGTATTGTTATATTAAAACTAATCACTTCTAAGAAGTCAGAATCTGACCATTCATGCAATGATTCATCTTAAAATTATAATTGTATGTATTCTGATCATATCTATCTGAATGCTTGGAATGCATTGCCACAGTATGTCGTGGAGGCAGGGTCAGTTAATGCATTCAAAAATAGATTAGATGATCAGTTACTTTTAATAAAGCCAGTATCAGTGGAGTGGAATAAACTGGTTGTATACAGTACACTGTAGTGCCTTCTAAACCAGTATAATACTAATTAACTAATACTATAAGAAGTTAAATCTTGTTTCTACTGTTTGTGCTCATGTCTGACTATGACTAACTCTTAGTCAAAGTGTTTCGTTTGACTGTGTTTTCAAGAATCTTAAATTCATATTAAATCAGTAGGTCTAAAATAAATGACTCATTCATTCGAGTGGCATATATTTAAATTATTTGTAATATTAATAAATCAAATGGGTCTATATCACTTATTAATATTATTTATTATAATTTATATTGTCTAGTCTATAAATGATTTAACACTACACACACACAGTAACTTACTGAGTAAGTTAGTAACTATGATGATGAATCATTTCAATCTATCTGGAATCTGATTAGTGATGAGATCTCTAGTCTATGGTAATAAATAATTAAATTAAATATAAATACATGTCTAGATTTAGAATTAGTATTTAGTAAATTAGATCTATTAAATAAATTATTTATAATATTTTATTTATTATTTTTATTAATTTGAATGCGTCATTGCCCCCAAAAATGGCAAATAAATATACTTACTGTTTGCTTTTTGTGATCGACTATAAATGACCAACTCCAGGTTTCAGTTCAAACCAAGAGATGTATAAATATAGTAAAATGCTTAGACATTGAGTATTGACTCCTAGAAAGTATGAACTATGTTGCTATCATGCAGCGGCATTCCATGTATGTTATCATGGATAGGTAAACTTGACAACAAGCGGAAGTCAGTGTGCGAGTAATCATCAAAATAGTCATCGAGGAATTACCACGGAACTATTTCAACATTATTTTTGTTTAGAACCATCAAATGCGAAGTTGCTGGGAAAATACAAACGTTTGGAACAAATAATTAAAATTTAAATACTATTCTACGGAGTTGTCTGCATTAATATATGCACGAATAAATCGTGGTCATAAATGACATATATTGAACGTATTTAACAATTATATCAAATTTAGTTTCTTGGGCATCCGATTTCCAACAGTGAACACAACTTCAACTTGGTCTTGTCCCTGTTGAAATGGGTGTGTCTGGTCTTTGGTCACTTCTCAGCGAAGTAGGCAAGGAAATTAACTTAGAAAGTTGCAGAGGAAAGAAGCTTGCTGTCGATCTCAGCGCTTGGGTTGTGTCGTGCTCCTCTGTTGTCACTAATAAACAGATAGGTGCATCGTACATGTGTTGCAGGTTTGTTTTAAGAAATTGCAGTTGAGTTGTGCCGTAGTGTACTTTTACGCATGTGTCGCTGTCAATCATACTCATTGTATGTACTATGGTACCGGCGCTCGAAAGGGAAACCCACTGAACTGAACTGAAGCAACACTGACCTCAGACATTACGGATAGTAACACTACACTAACTGTGTCTTGTGGGAGGGGGGGGGGGGGGATAGTGGAGCGGCGATCGATCATCGTTGCTAGAATAGAACTAAGAAGTAGAACTAGATCAGTTAGTTACCACTTAAACGGCCTTTACAAGAAACTGTCTCAGTTCTGTAACAATGCTTTACATGATTCATTTTGATTTGGTAGCTAGCTCCATGCACAACTCACAATAAACTTCATTTATTGGTTTAGAAGACTGCAAAGTCTGTATACAACCAGTCTTATTTACATTTTCTTGCTCTGAAAGCTGCATCCAATCTTTTCCTGAATGCAGTAATTGTCCCTGCCTCCACTACTTCATGTGGCAATGCATTCTAAGAATTCACCACTCTCTGACTAAAAAAATATTTCCTAATATCTAATCTGGACCTTTCTTCAGTTAATGATAGCTATGCTCTCTTGTTCTTGTTGGTGGTTGTATTTTGAAAAACTTGTTATAGACTAATTTTTCTTTTCTTTTATTATCTTATAAACCTGTATTAAGTCACCTCGAATACTTCTCTTTTCTATACACAGTAGGCCGGTTTTTCGGAGTCTTTCCTCATAACTGTAATTCTGGAATCCCACTCTCAGCTTTGTCGCTTTTCTTTGTATCCTTTCCATAATATTTATATCTCTATGAAAATGACCCCACACCTGTACACAGTACTCCAATCTAGGTCTAACTTCATACAGTTTGACAATCACTTCCTTGCTTCTATGTTTAATATTTATTTTTATCATATCTAACATTGCATTTGCCTTTTCCACTGCTACTTGGACTTGTTTACTCACTTTAAATGTATGATTTATAATAACCCCTTAGGTACATTGTGGGTAGATATGGAATTGGGACAAAGAATGAATGTCGAGAAAGACATCCAATTCCGCCAGGGAAAACAAACTTAGTATTTGTTACACTTTTTTTAACAGCGTATTAGAAAATGTAACACATGGAAATGCGCAGGTGATAGGAACAAGGAATCAGATTGATTTTATTATGATCAGACAAAGATTTAGAAATAATGTCAAGAAGACCAATACATATCCAGGAGTAGACATCAACCCAGACCACATTCCTGTTTTTATATAAGTGCTTATAAAACTCAAATTCACTTAGAGTAAAGAAATAATGACACTTAACACAGACAGGTTAGTACTGAAGAGCCAGACATACAGCATAAGTATCTGGTGGAAGTAAAGAATAAGTATAAAAACTTACAATAAGAAAAGGATATATACAAAGAAGGAAAAACAGAGGAGAGAATAAATTATAAATAAAAGGTGGGTCCCATGCAACAATTGCAGTCAGGGATGAAGATAACTCTTCATGTACTAAGTCGCAGCCTATGTAAGAGGGGGAGGGGGTTTCCTTTTCCTTGCTGTTTATACTTTTCCAAACCCATACGTCAGGTAACCAATAACGACTGGAGAAACAGTCGTACCATGAACACACGCCCACATTTTTTTCATCATCTGTGATTAAGAACCCTGGCGCTGTGAAATCCCAGTCCTAGCAAGCAAGCTCGCTGTCAACTAGGCTACACACTCCACAAATGCTAAATAGGAACCTCTAAAAACCAGTATGCAGGTAGCAAATAAATCATTACCAGATAAAGAACTTAGAAAAAAACCAAGATTGGATGACATATGACATCTTAACTAAAATGATAGATACAAAACACTCCTGCAAATACATCACCAGACAAAGAGATATGTACAATGTGCAGACAGTCAAAAGAACAGTGGTTGGAAGAAAAATTCAATGTAAAAGAAAACAAAGGACTAAAACACAGTACCAGAAATATACATATGGAAATTTTTTAAACAGCCAACAAAACACAGATGGCCCAGATTGAGGAATACATCCAAGATAAGAATGACGCCATTTTGATGGATGAGAGTGACATATGAGATGGGTGGAGTATACAAGGGAACTTTTTGAGGACAGTAACAAAGCCAAACTATCAACATATGATAATGAAGGACCCAGCATCCTCAGATCAGAAATGGAGAATGATAAAAACTATGAGAAAAGTGAGAGCAACAGGCTCAGACTACATAAAGATAAAAATCATAGAAGTCCTAGAGCAATTTGGTATAGAAATACTCACTGATCTATATAATGACATATACAATACTGGATGTATACCAACTGACCTGAAAACATCAACATTTATAACACTCCCGAAAAAACCTCACCTCATGCAAGAGAATATTTAGACTTTGGAACAATGTCTAATGAGTCACACAATTAAAATACTGCTCAAGATCATACAGGAGAGAATGGCATGGGATTGGGAACAATACTAGCATTTTCCTGTTCTTACCACTACTCTGTTTCGTTTCACTCTGTCCAACAATCACACTCTTACACAACTTTCATATGCGCCCTCAGTGTGAGGCACTTCCATTGCACTCTGATTGGATTGACCTCTGAGAGCACCCTAACAAGCATAGGTACATAGAACACATGCATTTAAGCACTGGTTAACACATTTTGACATCACCTTAAAGGCTGCAGCCTGGGGTTGAGAAGGGCATCCCTCCACCAGTAGAATACAAAGAGGCAAACATTTTACACAAAAATTTAAAAAGAGATAATAAGAGGTAAAGTAGAGAGGGAGGTTTCAGAAGAACAATTTTTTTTCTCAAAGTATAATGGAACAAGGTAAGTAGTTATCTGTTTGAGAGCTATGACAGAGAAATATATAGAAATGCATAATGACATTTATATTTGCTTCATAAAATACCAGAAGGTTTTTGACAAAGTTCAACATGAGAAATTAATTAAATGTGTCCAAGAAATAGCTCTAGATGGTAAAGACATAAGACTGCTCAGTAATCTGTACTGGGCATACAAAGAATTAGTAATAGCAGAAACTCATAAAGAATGTACCGTTCGATAATATGTTGTCTTCTTTGCTCATTGGTTTGTATTCTACTGCACAAACCTGTGTATTTATACACCTGCAAAAGTGAAGATGAATGCAGAAGTGATTTTTAAAAGTGATAAAAGCACATGTGATCACTGCTGACACTTAAAGAGCATTGCATTTGGATATAAAAAAATTGATATTGACATTCTAGCTCTGTTCTTGCCATTTTGAACACACAGAAAGTTGTACTCTTGAACTACAGCATTGCATTTGCATTAAATTATTGAATAGTTCATTTTGTTCTAATTATAATATCACAATACCAGACATGGGTAATGACCATGACTTGCTGATGCTAACATTTCCCCTCACACTAAAGAAAATGACAAGACTACAGAATCAGATATGACCTTGACAGGTTTAAAGATCCTCAAGTTGTAGAGATGTTTCAAGCCACGTTATGGGGAAAGCATGTCCCATTACTTAACACATGTTCAGACAAGGAGGTGATGGATGCCCAATCAATGACAGAATCTTTCAACACCATTCTCAAGGACACCACTGAGACAATGCTATGGGGGGAAAAATGGAGGTCCAAGCCCTGGGTCACTGAACATTATTGTCACTGTGTGATACCAGGAGGGCTCTCAAAAAAAGAGAAAAATAACACTTCTGGGGCTGACAAATTCAGGAACATTAATAAGACTCTACAGAAAGAAATGGCAGAAGCAAAGAAGGAGTGGATATCAGAACAATGTACAGAAATTCAGGACTGCATTACCAGAAACAACAGCAAGAGAGCATACCAGCTGGTTAAAGAGAGCATACCAGTTGGTTAAAGAGAGCGTACCAGTTGGTTAAAGAGAGCATACCAGCTGGTTAAAGAGAGTGTACCAGCTGGTTAAAAACAGCGTACCAGCTGGTTAAAGAGAGCATACCAGCTGGCTAAAAATCAAGAAAGAACATACCCAAGGGAGAACACTACAGAATGTGACAGGGATCACCCTGAAGGCAGGAGAAGATGTTATTTGGAGATGGACGGAGTAATACTCCCAGTTATATAACATACAGACCACCGAGGACCCTAGAGTGACATTAATAGTAGTACCACAGAAGGAAGATGATAATTTCACCATCCTACGCGAAGAAGTGGAGGTGACAGTAAAGTCTCTCAAGAAGGACAAGTTGGCTGGTATAGACAACATACCAGGTAAACTACTAACGTATGGAGGGACTGTTGTTATAGACATTCTCACAAAGATTTGTAACACGATCTGAATAGCCAACAAGGCGGGGTAATGGCCAACAAGTTGGACAAAATCACTGATTATAGCCCTACCTAAGAAGGATAACCTCCAACAATGTCAAAATTATTGAACCATCAGTCTTATAAGCCACCCCAGCAAAGTAATGCTTAAGGTTATTATGAACAGATTGCAAGCAAGGGCAGTAAACTTTATTGCAGAAGAACAAAGCCGGTTTAAAAAAGCTTTCAACATGGTCTGGCATGAAGTCCTTTGGACAACTATGCAAAAATATAAGAGGAGGGGTCGGTTTACCTATGTCATTGAGAAACTCTACTTCCATTCCACTATTGCAGTCTATCTTGACGAGATAACTGAGGAATGGTTCCGCACATCAACTGGTGTGCGACAAAGATGTATTCATTCACTGACTCTATTCAATGTTTTTCTTTAATGCATCATGTCCTAAGCTTTTGGTGGATCATGTGGGTACTGTCATCATAGTGGTCGTACACTCACCAATGTCCATTTACTGAGGACATTGCCGGGCTGTGTGGAATGGAGCTAGAACTTGCGAATCTAATCTCAAACCTTGACAATGCTGCTCAAAGTTTTGGAATGGAAATTAGTGCAGAGAAAAGTAAAATCATGGTCAACTTCCCAGAAAACCTAATAAATCTAATTGCGATTAAAGGCAAACCATTGCAAATTGTTAAACAGTTTAAATACCTGGAAGCAATGATGCGGACGGTTCAAGAACTGAGATTCAGGCACAAACAGCGAATACCGTGGCTGCTCTGACCAAACTGAGGCCGATATGGGGGGACAAAAGCATCAACCTGAAATCCAAGTTGAGTTTAATGTAGGCACTTGTCACTTCCGTTTACTTTTATGCGTGCAAAACTTGAACTCTAATACAATTCTACAGAGAAAAATGTGTGCAATGGAAATGAGATGTCTGCATCGAATCCTTGGCATTTCGTATCTAGACCACGTCACAAATAAGGCAGTTCGGAACATTAAAAGAGAGGTTGATCAATATAAAGACCTATTGAGTATGGCAAAAACACGCTAGCTCACATGGTATGGGCATGTTTCAAGATCGTCTGGGTTGACCAAGAGGTCCTGCAAGGTACTGTGCCTGGGAATCATAAGAGAATGGGGTAGAAAAAGAGATGGGAAGACAACATTAGAGCATGGATGGGAAGGTCCATAGCTATAACAAATATCCTGCCTAAAAACCGAGTGGAGTGATGGGAACTGGTCCAACAATCTGCAGTATCGGTGCCCAATGATCTTTCAGGATATGGGACTGATGATGATGATGAATAATATCACATCAAAAGAAAAGGGAAAAGGTTGCATCACTGATACTAGTGATATGAATCATGTATCTAACAAAATAAATATTTTTGCTATCAACATCAAGCATTGTGCCGACTGTCACAGGTAATCATGTCTCTTAACATCATTCTGTCCTTGGTGCTGTTTATCAATTTTATTTTGGCCCCATTTCCATACCATTGTGCTACACTGTCCACAATTGTTATGTGTCTTCCCATTTCTTTTGTCCTAGCTTGCTATAATAGTATGTTCAATTTATTTCTCTTTCTGACACCTGAATATTTGTACTCCCCCATTGTAATGTGTAAAATTAAAAAGTAAAGATTCTGTTTACATGCCAAATAGCATATTGGGAATATACGCCTGTATTTTCTTAATCAACGGTACACTAGGGATGATGTGGTAAGCATCCTTCGCAGACCTACTCTGGTACTTAATTTTAAGGCTGGGTTGACCCCGTTCTGTTGCTATAGAAAAACACCCCATATGAATTTAGGATTCAAGTTGGATCGTTGGGCTGGGCAGCCAGTGCACTAACAACTGAGCTACTTTGGCTCCATCCTAATGTACAAATGTTTTTGTTCAATATTAACCGCTCTCTTCCTGTCCTATTTAGTCTCTTTTGACAGTCAAAATGGCCATCAATATTCTTCTTCTTTAAAACTAAAACTCTGTGGCATATGTTACATATGTGGCATACTAGTTGTTTGTATGAGGCATGGACTGTATGACTGAATGCTCCGGCACAAAGGAAAAAATTCACTGCAATAACACTGTCAGCAAATTATCCATTAGTAAAAGTGTGTTGTATGTTTCCTTTATTCTCTAATAAATTTCACTATCTGTACAAATTTGAATTGGTTTTAATTGTTAAAGTAGTGCAAAATACATCAATTTCTCTGTGACTTTAAAAGATTATTGAATTTTAAAAAAATACTTTGTAGTTACTTAGTAAAATATAATAGCTAAATAAATGACTGACATTTAGTTCCATCATTTATAATTGTCTGTGTGTTGTTTGTGTGTGGAAGGGCACTGGGGTGGGATGAGGGGAGGGACACACTTGACCATAATACAGACAGTTTCGTCTTTTTTGTGATCAAATGCTGGTTCTGAACTTTTGTTATAAGATGTAACCATTGTTTGATTTCCAAAAAGTTGAAAAACACTGTCAGAAATACACTATGGGATAGAAGTCCCATTTTTTTTTTTTAATTTTAATTTTAGAAATGAGTATTTTTGTATCTAGCATTTGTTTGCTTTGTATTGTCCTTACAATCAATGGTTTAAATCCTATTAAATGATTTCAAACAGGGGAATCTTTATGCGGACAGTGAATCTGCTGTCTTTGGGCATCTCTCTTGTGTTTGTGATTGATGGACCCAATGCGCCTACTATAAAGAAAAAGAAAAACAGAGAAGAGTTTTATCGTAAAGTCATGGAGGTAACTTTTTTCACTTTTATAGTTACTATTTTATTCAGTGCTGTTTAGTTTTTTAGTCTTGGCTTGGTTACTATATGAAACATGGAGGCCTACTATTTAAAATAAAATTCTGGAAGAAACAATTAAGGGGAAAAGAGGAAGAGGACTTAAAGAAACAACTACAACTCACAGGCATACCAAGAATTCCGGAGTGCAAACATATGTTGAGCTAAATAGTTTAAACAGAGGACAGTGGCGGGACATGATCAAATGATGAACAACCAGTTTCCAGACTGACTAACCTGATGATGATGATGAGTTGCTAAATAAAACAAAAAAGTTGACAACACTGGTCTTACCAGTTAGCTTAATTGTCCTGAATCTGAGTGGTTTTCATGAGGGCAATAAGAATAGGCCACTGTAAGACTCAGAGAATCTCATAATAGGCAACTAGCAGAATGGTCAAACCACTCTTGGAAAAAAGGCTCCCCAGCTCTTGTGACTGATGTTCTTGTCATTAGCACAGACCAAAAGTCTGCAGAGTGCAAAGTAGCCTTCTAGATCTTGGAGGACAGGAGCGACCGACCCCAACCAGGCGCGTCCACAGGTGGTGGATAGTGGAACAATCCCCAGATATGGTGTGTCGGCAGTGATCTAAGCCAGTTATAACTGGACGAATAAGCAGTCGCGGATCAAACAGCAATGTATCCCAGCAGGACGGGGCGGGGCAATAGATGGCACTGTTGCCCCCACTGAAATTCCCCATATGTCCTGTGATGGGTACATAAGCTATAAGCTCTAGCTACGAGGAAGGAACTTTGGTAAACAAATCAACCTGCTGCCTTGCAGTCACCACCAGCAAATGGAAAGGCTATGTGAGACAACCCAGAATACATAACACAACCTGGTCTCTGTCATGTATGAAAGAACAGTAGGCTCTCCATGGGCACTAAACTGTGCATCTACCAGTCGTGCGTGATCCCGGTCCTCGTGTATGGCTAAGAGACCTGGACCCTGCAAAAAAGTGACACCTCGAGACTTGAGGCTTTCCATATGAGAAATCAGCGACACTTCCTTGGCATTTGTTGGTACGATTTTGTCCAGAATGTGGACGTTTCTGCAAAGACACATCTCTCCCCTGTCTCTATTATTCTGGAACGTTGTCACATTTACCTGTTCGGTCATGTTGTCCGACTGGAGAGGGAGGTCCCAGCTCATCAGATTCTTCAAAAGACAGTCAACAGTGCAAACGGCCTCCACCCTGCTGGCTGGAGGCGCCGGAGGGGTCGTCCCCGAAACACGTGGCTTCAACAGGTGGCAGCTTCCCCATATGCCTTAGGGAAGGCCTGGCAGCACACAGTTACAACTGGACATGGTGGTGTTCATCCGATGCAACGGGCCCCAGACGCCTAAGCGAACATTGTTGTTGTTGGTCTGCTGAAGACAGCGTGTGTTAGCTACGGTGCAGACATTGGGTCAAATTAGAACATACACACACCTATAGGCATGGTGGTCATGTGACAATCTAACCTAACGTTATGACAACATCCCTATCAGCTACAACCAGGGAGGAACGGAGCCGGGTCCTTAGCCTCAAAAGGACTTTGCCAACTTAAAAGCCGGGGTAAATCAGAGTAGTGCAACTTGCCAGGCAACCCACTACATCCTACAGAACTGCCCAATACACAGAGATCTATGATGCCAGACCTGGCCAAAGGGAACTGAGGTGATGTAGAAGCTGTGGGGCTGCTACCTGGATTTTGAGAGGACCACGGATTTCACCCTAGCGATGGGACTACAGATCTAGCCTGAACACAGAAGAAGAAGAAGCCTTCTAGATATTAAAAGAAAGGCCTAGAAACATGCCACATGTAAAATACATCCTGGGCTGAAGGAAAAGGAGAACAACATTTCTGTTTCAGGTCAGGTCATCCTGTAACTGGTGAGGTCGTTGGGGCACACATGAAGACATCCTCACAGCACCACGCCACCCTTCTCTGTCAGTGGCCACTGCCTGTGCCTCTTCTGGTCAGAGATTGGTCTATTCTTTCTCCCACCTCTTTTTGGGACGGCCTCTTCGTTGTCTGCCTTGCATCTTTCCCTGGAGGATCGTATTTGACCATTTGATCTCGATATTGGACTGTACCAAGTGAGTTTCCTTCTTTTGACAATTGCCAAGAGGTCTTCAAAAGGCCCTAGTGCAGTGGTAATTCTATCTCATATTTCCTCATTTGTAACTCAATCTTTGTACATGATGTTTAAAAGTCTTCGGAAACATCTCATCTCCAAGGCTTGTATCCTTCTTGAAGTTCAGCTGTAACTGTCCATGTCTCACAAGCATAGAGGAATATTGACAGGACCAGTGTATGCATTAATCTGATTTTCGTGCATAGTGCTAACCGTTTATCTTGCCAGATTTTGTTAAGCCGTGCAAGCGCCGCTATTGTCTGTGCTATTCTGGCCAACACCTCACATTTTGATCCTTCATCACTGACAATCGACCCTAGATATTTAATATATAATTATAATTAATATATAAATATTAATAATAGATATATATATATTTTTTAAATTCTCTTTAATGTGTATCATTTATTAATTTTGTTGTTTCTTCTTCTTTGCATTCGTCCTGAAAAGGACGGTGTGTCATAGTTTACAGCGAGGCTGCAATATCTGCACCTTTTAGCCCAACACAACCGATTTCAGTTAGCTTTTTTGTGTACCAGGTTTACTTTTCCTCTGCGATCCCTATCCCTTGGCCAGACTGCACTAAAGAGTAATACATCCTGTTTCTAGGGCGGCCACGTGGGATTGGAATAGTGTCACGGTCAGCTGTGGTTCACTGACCCTGATGCAAGCAGCCAGCTATGAGTCGCTGGCTATTGTCAGCTCATGCACTCCTGCATCTTGGCCCATTTTTGTTGTCTAAAAATACTATAGAAGACGAAAGCTATATCATCATAGTTGTCCTTTGCAACTGCTGGTTTAATCCAAATTCTAACACATTGTCATTTTAGGAGCGAACCTCTAAAATAAATTTCCTATGTTTTAAAAGAGCAAGCTTGGTACTGAACAGGGTTTTCTGGGGTTGGGGGCAGCATGTTCTGTTCCCTGGGATTGAATTCACTAGTAAAGTTACAGTATATCTGGATGTGATGATCTCTTCACCTTTAACTTATAGTTGCCGCATGTCTGGAGTGCAGAAATTCAGATTGTTTATTTTCTTCAAATGCGTCTGCTAATATCGCAATGTTCCTCTTTTGACCTCGATCATTGCGTTGAGCTGTGCCTATCCTTCAAAGCTTCAATGATTATAACACACTGGATCAGAAGGAACAAATTATTCATGGAGGACAAAATAGTGGTTCAAATCTGTGAGAAGTAGGTAAAGGTTTTGTAAGACACGAAAGTTAAAGGTTGAACTAAATAAACAATGGAGGAAAAAGTCACTCTTCTTCTTCTTCTTCGTTCGTTCTCAATTTCCCTCTACCAAACCCTGAAAGGGCTTAAGGAGCAGAATGTAGTCCAGAGAACGGAATGCGTTGTGTCATAGTTTACAGCTTGGCTGCAATATTTGCACCTTTCGGTCCAACGCATCTGACTTCAGCAAGCATTTTTTGAGTACCAGGTTAGCCTTCCCTCTTTGATCCCTTCTGCTTAGCCAGTCTGCCCTGCTGCAGCCTGTTATCCAGAATCACCGCGTGGAGGTGTAGAAGGGTCTTGGTGGCTATGATTCACTGGCCCTGGCGTTAGCAGTCAGCAATGGGTCGCTAACCACTGCAGCTCATGCGCTGCTCAGCATCTTGATCCCGAAAAAGTCACTCAAATCCTTTATAGAGAGGTCAATCTACTGTCCACCATTGTGTTACAAGGGCTTGAATAAGATGCATATCTGAAGAGGTGACTAACGAGGGTTGAACATGTGACCCATTATGCCATCCTGTAGAAACTGGGTGACAAGAACAAGAAAATAAGACTTTTATACCTCATGACTATGGAGGGTTGGACATGTCACCCATTATGCCATCCTGTAGAAACTAGGTGACAAGAACAAAAAAATAAGACTTTTACACCTCATGATAAAAGAGAAGCGGCTAGCTATGTCCAATGCAATGTCAGTTTGAAGATTGCATGAACTTCATCTTGTAGGTGTTTGAGGACTATTCTTGTGATAAAATTCTATTTGTGACAAACCATATTGCACATGATGTTTATTTTCAGTATAAGGAACTACTAACAGCTCTGGGCCTTCCTGTGCTGGAATGTGTTGGTGAAGCAGAAAAGATGTGTGCAGAGCTGAATCACTTGAAAGTAAGATGTACATTGTAATATAAATGTATGTATAAATGCACACAATTCTCTAGGTTTGGTTTCTAATTTATCTTTGTTGACCAATAAGTGCCAAATATGTATTTAATTATTGATGATTGGTCTCAGAACTAACTTTACAGATTTTCAGCATTCTGTAGTACTGAGGTCACTTAGTAACGTGTAGTCTCAATACAACATTTAAGATGTCACTTGCAGTCAGCTCAGCTCATTTAATTAAGTCTTTAATAATTAGAATGCAGAGCATTATTGGAACCTCAAAGTGCAAACAGAGATTTTTCCTTTGGACTATTATCCGTGGAACATTGAAATTAAAATACAAATTTTTGATTGGATTTTCGATGTAAGTGTTCAATTGTATCTGTAAGATAAAATTAAACTCATTATGGAGGCGTGAGATGAAGGGTGAGGGAGGGGAAGAGATGGGCAGGGGATGTGAGACAGACATGGGGGGGGGGGGGGGGGGGGGGGGGGTAATTAAATTGTTGTACTGCTGTTCTTTCTTTCATGTTTTACAGTTTGATTGACAGGCAGATCATCTGTACGGTATTGTCAGTACTACATAATACACTGTAATCACAGAAAAGTGAAATATAAAAAATTCTTAGGATTTGAGAAATAAATTTGAAAGATGTAAACCGTAAGACCACCAAAACGTTGTTTGATGCGTGATAAGGTTATTCTACAATGTCCCAAAATAGATTTTGATGTCAAATTTTCTGATTACAGATTCAATCTCTTATCGATATTTTTAGTACACACTGTTCCATAACTCTGTGAGTAACTCTGAGCTTTTTACCATCCGCTATGCACAATTGCTTCACAGCCGTAAATCATGGCTAGAATAAGCATGGAATTAAAGATGTGTGCTCTTGGTGTGGTGTCTCTCATCACATTTAACGAAAACATAAATACATCAGTTCTACATAGTTATACCTAATAACGTGTTTCACTTACTTCATTCTTGCTCCTCAGAAACATCACTACAACAGTTTAGACGCACCAGTGAGACACCTTTCGTATACTGATGCTAGCTTGTAGTATTCTTATAAATGATAAAAGGTGTAGTCTGGTGTATGCTAGAATCACTGATTAAGCTTTCATTCTTAATGACAGTTGGTAGATGGAGTGATAACAAATGATGGAGATGCTTTAATTTATGGAGCTCAGACTGTGTACAAAGGTTTAATCAAAAATAAGAAGGTAAGAGATGGCTTGAATGTATTCTTTGGCAATTAAGTATATGTGAATAGTTTGGGCTAGTCCATCAGTGTAAAGTGTCATTATGTTTTAGTTAGATTTTTTCTGTTTAACACTTTGGAATTGGGAAGCAATTTGTTTTTCACAAAATATCGAATTTGGTTATCTTTTTAACTTTCATATATATGATTGTGCCATTTAGAATGGATTATAATATGAGGGTAAGCACTTCAGTGGGACCTCTTAATGAGTAGAAATATTTACTGGGTTATCAATATAACTAATCGAATGGTAGAGTTTTGTTGTTTGGCCAGGGCAAATTTCTGTACCCTACAGATAATACTTGCTTAACTAAACTTAACGTCTTTATACTGGTTTAGAAGACCCTGCAGAGTCTGTATACAACCAGTTACATTTACATCACCTTGCTCTAGAAGCTATGCGCATCCAGTTTATTCTTAAATGCATTAACTGTCCCTGCCTCCACTACCTCCCCTGGCAATGCATTCCAAGCAGACACCACTCTCTGACTAAAAAAATATTTCCTAATATCTAACCTGGACCTCTCTTTAGTCAGCTTGTAGCTATGCCCTCGTGTTATTGTAGGTGGCTGTATTTTAAAAAACTTGTTATAGTCTAATTTATCGATTCCTCTGATCATCTTATAAACCTGTATTAAGTCACCACGAATTCTTCTCTCTTCGAGACACTGTAGGCCGGTTTTTCTGAGTCGTTCCTCATAACTGTAATTCTGGAATCCCACTATCATCTTTGTCGCTCTTTTTTGTATTCTTTATAGCATGTTTATGTCCCCTCTATGATAAGGACTTCACACCTGTACACAGTACTCCAATCTAGGTCTAACTAAAGCTTTATACAGTTTGACGATCACTTCCTTGCTCCTATGTTTAATATTTCTTTTTATCATACCTAACATTGCATTTGCCTTTTTCACTGCTACCTTAACTTGCTCACTCACCTTTCCTGTATGATCTATTATAACCCCTAGGTCCCTTTCCTTATCTATCTTTCTAATATTGTTTTCTCCCATTCTGTAATTATGTTCCATATTGGATCTACCCATGTGGATGACTGTACATTTATCTACATTAAACTCCATTTGCCAGCTTACAGACCATTCTCGAATTTTATCTAAATCCGACAGCAATATATCCACTTCCGCTTTAGATGAGACACTACTGCATAGTTTTGTGTCATCAGCAAATTTTGCAATCATGGATCTCATATCAATGTCCAAATCATTTATATATATCAAGAAAAAAAATTGGTCCCAAAACCGAGCCCTGTGGCACACCACTTTTCACTTCACACCACTCAGAGTACTCCTTATTTATGCCCACTCTCTGCCTTCGTCCAGTTAACCAATTTTCAATCCATTTGGCAACTTCCCCACCTATTCCATGTGATTTTAACTTTTGAAATAATCTTTGATGAGGTACTCTATCAAAGGCCTTTGCAAAGTCTAGATAAATAACATCCACTGGCTCCCCTTTATCTATGATTTTAGTAACCTCCTCCATGAATTCTAATAGATTTGTTAAGCGTGTGATATCTAGCAACAAATCAGAAAGTAGCTCTTAGTAGTATGTGTGGAACCTTTTATTATCTTTGGTGCTTGTTGATATGGGTGTCTGTCTGTCAAACCATCAATTAATTTATTTTTACCTCAAAGCTTGGCGGGGAAGAGGTCCTCGCAACCTCATAATTTTGTGAGAAAACCTTGAGACATGGTTGAAGTTGAATTCAAAGAATGAGAAAGCTATAGCCTTTCTTGCCCGAGCATTTTGTGTTTCAGAAAGAAAAAAAAGATTAACTGAGGTCATAGAAAAAGGGGAGGAAAATATTAGACTGGAAGAACTTACACTCTCTGTTTGAAGAATTAGATCAGATTTTATTACCGTTTGTAAGTGATACATTGCATGTTGCAGGCAGGCTTGTATACCAGTAAATAATAGCAAATAGAGATATTATTTTCAGTACTTTAAACATTTAATTATTGCGACACCTACTAGACAACATAAACGAGATCTGTCGTAAAATGGGGAAAAATGTTACTCAGGCTACTAGAGAGGCAAAAGACAAATACACACCATGACACTGGGCTACAACCCAGTAGAAAGTGAGACGACACAAGAAGAAGAAGATTATTGAAATAACTTTGCTACAATATTTTAGAATTCACTAGACTTTGGGTTTGCTTTTTCTTCTAACTTACTGTTGATGTTTATTGTATCTCCTTTAAGAATGTGAATATTTGATATTGTAGCTGCTATGTTTTGACCTTTTTAAGAATATAACACTTTACTATATCCAATATATTCACTTTTATAACAAGCAATAGATTGTGTCAAGTGTAGTATGACCTATTTAAGAATGGGACAGTCTATTGTGTCCACTTTAACACACCATGTACTGTTTTATCTCTTGATGTTATGGTATATTGTTTAAGCTGGTTGTCCACGTTAGTGTTCCAGTACTGGTTTCAATCATGACTTACTTTATCAAGCAGATTTCATTTTGTGACAAAGGTGCTTCTTCTTCGGCGTTTGTGCTGAATAAGATGTGTTGTAGTTTACAATGAGATTGTGATGTCTCCGTCTTTTGGCCCAATACATCCAATTTCAGGTGGCGTTTTTGGTGCCGGTTTGCCTTTTCACTATGATCCCTATCTTATAACCAGATTACACTAGTGCAGCCTGTTTCTAGGGCTGCCATTTGGAGGCGAAATGGGTCTTGGTTACCTCTGGTTTGCCGACCCTGACGCAAGCAGCCAGCTATGAGTTGCTGGCTTCTGTCAGCTCATTCACTGTGCATCATCCCTAACACAGCATTCATTTAGTTATTTACTTTGTGTTGCATTTTGTAAACAAAAACAACGAAATTGAAAATAAACCTTATTTCTCTATTCCCCAAAGTGGTGTGAGTTGCACTGTGGTTTTTATTTTGCGCCTGTCAGCCCAGTACATCCGACTTCAGCATGCATTTTATGTAAGGGTCTGCTTCCTCCTGCATTTTCTAAGGGTTTGCTTCCCCGGGGTAACGGCCGGTGCTGTGATGGGGATCGAACCCAGCACCTTCGGATTGTGAGCCGTGTCACTTAACCACTAGCCCACGCCGTCCCCACGGAAATTGTTGATTCCTTTGCATTATATAATTTTTTAATCTATTAGAGTTTCTGACAAATTGTATCCGCTAGGTAAATCCTTGGGGCATTTACTGCATTGTGAATTCATATAAAAGATTATGAATGTTGTGTTTTGTTTGTTTTTCATTTGCTGTCAGGATCATATTGCCACTGTGTACGACATGGATGATGTTGCTACTAAATTAAACCTGACAAAAAGGGACCTTATAGCTTTTGCCTTACTGAGTGCAGGTGACTTCACTCATGGAGTACCAAATGTGAGAGAAAAGAAGTTTACAGTGCTTATGAAGGAATTTAAAACAAACAACATTGAGGATGCCTTAGACAGGTAGGTTCTAATCTTTTGTCATGTGCCTTTGAGAATAAATTTGATCTCTTTTCATATGCTGTATACAAGGACCATTTGATCTCTTTTTGTATGCTGGAAAGAGGTATAATTTAATCTCATGTGGTATGCATTTAAGAAATACATTTAGTTTCATTTTTTGTATGCCTTTAAGAAATGTGGCAAGCCACCTCTTCAAGTTATAATATAAATTGATATCTCCTTGTTCTCCAGTTACATTAACCGCCATTTCTTATATTTCTCTGTCTGACTTTAGACTTTTGCATTTGAAACCTGCAATATCACACTGTATGCAGGTATGTGTATATGTACTGGATGTGTACTTGTATGCATGTGTGTGGAAGTAGTTATATGTACATGCATGTAGGTTGTTTTTTTTTTTTTTTTAATTTATGTGTGTGTGTATAAATGAATATGCTTGTGGGTGTATAAATGAATGTGTAGGTGTGTGGATAAACAAACATCTATAAGCGTGTATACATGAATATGCATAGGTGTGTATAAATGAACATGCATGTGTGGGTATAAACAAATGGGTATGCGTGTATAAAGTGAATATGTATGTATGGATGTATAAGCATGTGTAAGCATATTGCCTTGCAAATATCACAAACAAACAAAAAAAGTACATTACTAATTTTATTTAACTTTTAAATTATTTTAAATTAATGTCACCACTCACTTCACAAAATGTAACTCCCACCATCTCATGTTTCATCTCATTGGAAATTATCACTTCATTTCACTTCACATCATGCAAAAATTTTGTTTGAAATTTGTTGTTCAAATTTGAAAATTGTAATAATTTATTATGTGCAGTAAAGAATTTTCAAAACTTCAACAAAAAACAAAAATTAAGAAATACATTAAAGCTGTAGTGGTATGCCTTTCAGAAATACATTTAATCTCTCGTGGTATGTCTTTAAGAAATATATTTAACCTCCTGTGTATGCAGTATAGAGGTAGCTTTTATTCTGTTGTGGTAATTTTTGTTGTTGTTTTTTGTAGATCCAATGGTATTTGAGCTCGTCCAATGGTATTTGTGCTCATGTCCTTTTGGTCAAGTGCTTTGTAGTGGTGTATGTACGTGATTGTAAGCTGCTGTTTCACTTCATTTAAGGATAAACTGAATATAGGTGGCACTGACGAATGCACCTGTGGTACAGGGAAAATGACCGCTGAACATCTGCTGCAAAATTGCCCGACATACGAGGACCAGAGAAAGCACATGTGGCCATCACCAGTGCCAACACTAGACAAGCTCTATGGCAGTGTTGACAGCCTCAGGATGACCGCTGCTTTCTTCGAACAAATCCAAGTTGACGTCTGACAGCGTATGAAGAAGAAGAAAACTTAATTTAAGGGATTTCAAAAATTATGTTTCAGAGCAAATAGTGTTGGGGTCAACAGGTTCATGTAGGTGTGTGCACAGCTGGTAATCTGTAGTGGGTTGTCCTCAAATCTCTTTTCATCAGGTGGTTTATGTTGGGATTAGGGTACGCTATATGTAAATAGGCATCTCTCTCTGTGTTTCCCATGGTCCATTTTTTCAGTCAAGTTTCTATGTTTGCTGATATCATGTTTCATGGCTTGTTACAGTGTATGCTTGTTCCTGTCTTGATGTCTTCTCCACACAGTTTGTTTACTTCTTTGTTGCCTAATGTATTGAGTTTTTGTGGATCTGGTGCATCATTTTTATGAGGCCTGAGAAAGAGTCTACACAACCTGAGGAAAGTAGGGCAGAAAACCAGCAATCTAAAAAAGTGAACATTTTGAGAACCTGTGTTTTTCCTGTGACAACATGCGGCTGCGAAACATGGACATTTATCCAAACATCCAAAAAGTCAACACAACCTGAGGAAAGTATGGCAGAAAACCAGCAATCTAAAAAAGTGAACATTTTGAGAACCTGTGTTTTTCCTGTGACAACATGCGGCTGCGAAACATGGACATTTACCCAAACATCCAAAAAGAGAATCAAATCCTTAGAGTCAAAATGTTAAAGAAAGGTCCTCAAAATACCATGTGGGGAAAAAAAATTAAGAATGCAAACAATCGACAAGAGTTGGGTTTAGAGGAGAACGTTCATAAATTCATCCATGAACAGAAAATACTTTGACCACATCAAAAGACAACAATCTTAAGAGAATGGTAATGAAAGGTATGTTGCCGGGCAAGAGAGGAAGATCAAGAAGGCGATGGCACCAAGATGTCAAGGAATGCTTAGGCTTGACTCTGCAGATTATGTAAGAGATCGTTTCTGTCAGACGGTCTGTGATCACAGCAACATGCTGCAGAGAACATGCTACATGATGATGAAAAAGAATAGATAAGTATAAACGACATGGGTCTAACACGTGTAGAAAATATACAACAATTCCTGGCTTTCACATTTAGAACATTTTACATGCTGGACAGATGTGATGTATTAAGTTTTAAAAGCCCACAGCAAGAAAAAATTTACATTTCTTGAATTGGACATAGAAGTGTCAATGCTAAGCGGAAAAACACAGGTGAATTACTACAAAAAGTATACAGAGACAGATGAATGTTGGAACCCAAGTACTGCACAACATTACTGTCTGATTAGCATAGTGGTAGAACACCCACTTTTCATGACGAAGGTATGAGGGTTCGTCTTCGTACACTTTCAGGCGACAGCTTGAATACATCTAAAGAAAACAGTGGTTAGCCTGAGGCTATTATTATCTTCATAGATCTTGTCTAGCAGTTGTCTGTTGATAAAAACATTTGAGGGATGGTTGAGAAGTTTTGTCCTTTTGTATAAAGAAGTCAAGACACCTGCCTAGAAATTAGTGTGAACTTCTCTATGCATTCACCCTGCAAGGTGATACACTTCTCCTATCTATTATTCACCTTCCTGATGTCCTGATTGTAGAACTCCTCCATCTGGGCCTGGAGCCAGGTCTCTAGTTCAGTAATCAAGTCCTGGAGGTCAGAAAAACGTGCGGGTATGTAATTATGTCCCATCCACCATACTCACCGAACTTGGCACCAAGTGACTTCTTCCTGTTCCCAAACATGAAGAATCTCTTGGTGGGCGTCATTTTTCTGATGTCCAGGACTTGATTACTAAATTGGAGACATAGTTCTGGACCCAGACGGAGGAGTTCTACAATCAGATCATCAGAATGGTGAAAAATAGATGGCAAAAGTGTATCGCCTTGTTGGGGGAATACGCAGAGGAGGACTAAAGCTCACACTATTTTCTAGATAAGTGACGCCTTCATAAAGTCCAAAACTTTTCGACCATCCTTTGTATATAGGTGATGGCCATATGTGATTTCTTTGTTTCTTGTATGTTGGACACCTTTGCAGCATATGCTTAGCAGTGATTTTGTCAGTGCCGCAGACACTTTCATCGATTATACCTATCCTAAGCTTATTGAACAAATGGTAGCTCAGTCTGTTGTGTCCTGTGCTGAGTCTAAAGATTACCACATGCTCACCTCTGTTGAGCTGGTAAATGTGTAATTTGGTTGTTGACCTGTGTGCTCTGTATGGGGGTTCCTGTTACTGGAATGCTCCAGTTGTAAATGGAGTGCCTGGCTTACTGTTAAGGAAAGAGGCAGTGAGGAGGGAAATTAATTGGCACTCCACTTTTTAAAGTAACTGAGGCCTCATACAATGAAGTCCTTAACACTTCATCCCCGATGACAGTGTCCGCTATGAGACTATCTTTACCTTTATTTTACTACACAAATATGTTTTTTTTAAAAACCACCTGAGATTGCAGGAATTTCAAACCAGACATAGGAAAGGTAGGGAGGCAAACAAGAGAAACAATCATAGAACAAGTAGGGAGGGACAACAATGAGAATGGATTAGGAATGTATAAAACAAATGAATTATAAGAACTATCAACATAATTGTCAATTGCTGATATAGACTCAGCACCTTTGAGTCTGCCTAGAGTACAGTCATGTCAGTTCTGATAGCCAGAAAATAGATAATAAATGTTCTAGGATCTCTTAGTTTTTCTATTCAATGTGAAGCATCACTTGAATTCTGTCTGTGTGTTGCTCTTTAGTTATCTTGAAACAGTTTACATGCCCAATGATGATAGAATCTTGTGTTCATGGTTTTTTCTTTGAAGGCTTGTTTCTTGGTCATCTAATGCAGAACTTAGCTCACTGGATAGCAGATTGAAGTCACTCACTTGCCACAAAAATAGGCATTGCAGAAAGTGTTTACATGAAGGCAAGTAAAGCCTGTAAAGATGTATGGTAGCTGTTGATGTATTTTTTTTTTCGTTTGCCTTATTTCTCTAATCCCCAATGTGGTGTGTGTTGCACTGTGGTTTTTATTTTACACCTGTCGGCCCAGTGCATCTGACTTCTGCGTGCATTTTATGTAAGGGTCTGCTTCCTCCTGCATTTTCTAAGGGTTTACTTCCCCTGGAGTAACGGCCGGTGCTGTAATGGGGATCGAACCCAGCACCTTCGGCTTGTGAGCCGTGCCACTTAACCACTAGGCCACACCGTCCTTCGCTGTTGATGTATGATTGCAGGGGGAGAGAACAGTTTAATCGAAACTATATTTATCAAAGCTTGAATTTTAAAAATATATATGTCTTCAGACGCAATAACTCGTTTAATGGAAAGACAATTCAAAATTAAATTTGCACTGAACATTTTATAGATGACTTGTAGATCAGTCCAACTTATTTCACATTACTATCTTATTTCCTTTGTAAGTTATGGACAAACGTTCATTTATATTGTTTACACGCAAAAAGAAAATTCATGGCCCAATTTGCTTGACATGCGTGAGATACCATGTGACCTTTTTATCCCAGGCAACATTGTTACTGATTAACTGACACGACCTATAGTGGCCGAATGGTTTTGATGCCTGACTGCTGACAAGGAGGACAGCTGATCGAATCCCCTATCACATGACATTTTTCTTTTTTTTAAACTGGCAAGATCATTTGAATTTACTACCAAATTGTGTGTATTAAAAAATTATATTATTTAATGGGAAATAGCATGGTTTTTAAAATTGAATGTAATTAGCATTTTTGGAATGAAAACATTTTCGCATTGTGGAGGGATGGGCGGTTAGGGTGCGGTAGAGATAGGCAGAATGTCGAGAATTCCAAATACAGCAAAGAAGTAAAAAAAAACATGTTTCTTGAAGAGGCAGAAACATAAAGACAGCTTATGGAAAAAATCAGGACACAGCAGTCATACTTTATAACTTAACTTAACTTAACGTCTTTATACTGGTTTAGAAGACTCTGCAGAGTCTGTATACAACCAGTTCCATTTACAACACCTTCCTCTAGAAGCTGTACGCATCCAATCTGTTCTTAAATGCATTGACCGTCCCAGCCTCCACCACCTCACTTGGCAATGCATTCCAAGCATTCACTACTCTCTGGCTAAAGAAATACTTCCTAATATCTAATCTGGACCTCTCCTTAGTCAACTTGTAGCTGTGCCCTCTTGTCCTTGTTGGTGGTTGTACTTTAAAAAACTTGTTATAGTCTACTTTATCTATTCCTCTGATCATCTTATACACCTGTATTAAGTCACCACGAATTCTTCTCTCTTCTAGACACTGAAAGCCAGTTCTTTTTAATCTTTCTTCATAACTGTAATTCTGGAATCCCACTATCAGCTTTGTCGCTCTTTTTTGTATTCTCTCCAGCATGTCTATATCCCCTCTCTGATAAGGACTCCACACCTGTACACAGTACTCCAATCTAGGTCTAACTAATGCTTTATACAGTTTGACTATCACTTCCTTGCTCCTATGTTTAATATTTCTTTTTATCATCCCTAACATTGCATTTGCCTTTTTTACTGCTACCTGAACTTGCTCCCTCACCTTACATGTATGATCTATTATAAGCCTTAAGTCCCTTTCTTTATCTATCTTTCTAATATTGTTCTCTCCCATTCTGTAATTATGTTCCATATTGGATCTACCCATGTGGATGACTGTACATTTATCTACATTAAACTCCATTTGCCAGATTACAGACCATTCTCGAATTTTATCTAAATCCGACCTTAATATATCTACTTCTGCTTTAGATGAGACACTACTGCATAGCTTCGTGTCATCAGCAAATTTTGCAATAATGGATCCCATACCTATGTCCAAATCATTTATATATATCAAGAATAAAATTGGTCCCAAAACCGAGCCCTGTGGCACTCCACTTTTCACTTCACACCACTCAGAGTACTCCTTATTTATACCCACCCTTTGCCTTCTTCCCGTTAACCAATTTTCAATCCATTTGGCAACTTCCCCACCTATTCCATGTGATTTTAATTTTCGAAATAATCTTTGATGAGGTACTCTATCAAAGGCCTTTGCAAAATCCAGATAAATAACATCCACTGGCTCCCCTTTATCTAACATTTTGGTAACCTCCTCCATGAATTCTAATAGATTTGTTAAGCATGATCTCCCTCTGGTAAACCCATGCTGACTATTTCTAATTAGATTAAATTTGTCTAAATGCATTACAATGTTTTCTTTGATTATTGACTCTAACAATTTACAGACTATGCTCGTTAAGCTCACAGGTCTATAGTTTGCTGGATCTGCCTTTTTGCCCTTTTTGAATAAGGGGATCACTCCCGCATCTTTCCAATCCCGTGGAACAATCTCTTGTGCAAGTGATTGAGAACATAATATAGCCAATGGTTTTGCTAATTGGTCTCTAATTTCAAACAGCAATTTTGGATGAATACCATCTTGACCTGGACATTTATCCACTTTCAACCCCTCCAATTTTTTAAAAACCATTTCCTCTGTAATACAGATTGATCCTAATCCTGCTGTATCCATGTCTCTTTGAAAAATATCTACAGGCTCTGGGATCTTGGAGCAGTCCTCTTTTGTGTACACTGTGCCAAAGTAGTGATTGAGTAGATTTGCTGCCTCCCTATTTTCACTTATTTTTTTTCCTGTGCTGTCTATGAGAGGGCCTACTTTGTCCTTTTATAGGGCATGTCATGAGAACAGGCACATTGGAAAATACAGTGACAATGGGCAGAATCACATGGAAGAAATAGGCATAGAGAGAAAATATTGAACAATTCAAAGGAATGGCATGGGAGACAATTAACATCGGAACTGATAAATGCGATAAGAGGAGGTGGAGATACATGATCTCCTGGGCCAGCCAGCAGGACACATGATGAGGGTGAGGAGAGGGGGGGGGGGGGGAGAGAAGAAATTTGCTTAATTGAAGCTACAATCTTAAAAGGAGCACAGCAGAGAGTGAAAAATGTTTTGATTCCAAGAATCCAACTAATTTCATCCCATCTTATTATTATGTTGTTTCTCATGCAAGGCTGAGTACTACAGCTAGCCTATACTATTAGAATCAAAACACTTGTATTTGTTTGTCCACTATGCTAAAAACTAGATAACAGTAAGTTCAAGCGGCATGATATTCAAGATCATTCTGTCTGCAATTTCCATGTCAACAAAACTATTTTCAGCTCTCTGCAACTTTCTATTCCCAAGTTCCCAATCAAACAATTTAAGTCCTCCAACAATGAGATAAAGGAACGTGAAAATCTAATTTCTTCTGGTAATTTCTATGTTCTGCTCACTGCATCTCTGTGCTTTCCTGAGTCTGTGATGTTATAATAAGGCAATGCGTATCAAACTTGATCAAGTATAGCCAGTGGTCCTGTTCTGCATGATAACAGGCCAAAATTGACTCCATCACTCATGTGTATATATAGGCAAGCCGCACAGATTGCTGAATATATCCTCTAAGACTGTTTATGCTTAACCAATTGCGTACTGGCCCACAGAAAAAATTCTCCACACAAAGCTGTTTGAAAGTCCTGAAGAGCTTTCCACTACAGCAACCATTATCCATAGAACTAGATTTCAGGTATATCCGTAATAATTTTAAGTACAGGACGAACAAGAACACACATTAAGGGTTGTCCATTTGTATTATTATAATGATGAGTGCCTTTATTATTATTCACATCGGTGAAGAACATCTAAATCCTGTGTGAAGCAGGTCAGTCAAGCTAGTTATATATAAAACATTGTACCAAATAAGAACATATGAAATACTTGAAGTAGGCTTCCAGCAGAGAGGCCAACTAAAACACAGATGACCCTATTATTTAAGGAGAAACAATGGACAAGACGAGCTATGGCACATTTTTTTCACTTTCATATAGCAATGTTTCTGCTGTGGCTAGCAGTACTGACTCTACATCCAAGACTAGCAATAGTGGTATGATTGTCTAACAATAATTACTGGTCTGACTTAGGGGATGTCTTTATGAAAAACATGTTAGAATCACATTTTGTAGCCATTGCCGCAAGAGCCTTGACATTAGTTTACACAGCACATCTAACATAAACCTTGCATAACATGTCTGAACAAAAGATCACAACAGGTGAAATGAGAAGTAAGAAATTATGCAAAAGGTGAAAATATTGCCATGCATGAAATAGATAGAATATAAAATTGTTCTAGATGTGTGGCAATAATTTCTCAAAGCATACCGGCTGCACTAGCCTGTTACAACAGACCTTCAGAGTAAGAGAAAGACCAAGAGAAAGATAGGTTGAGGGTGCTAAAGAAACACTACAGAGGCATGAATTGAAAATAACTTTGCCCGTGTAATAGTAATAATAGTTGCCTAGCGCAAGCTAAGATGGTGAGAGCATCAGACATGTATATTCAGATGTGAACCCATATGACTGTTCAGTCTGATACGAGCGCAACAGACTCTACCACATGTGGACAGCATCAGGAATTGGGCCATCTTGTATTCTGCATTTTGTGCAGCTCAATTTTTCTGCATCATGCCTGTGGCTCTCTCCTCACTGATGTAATCACCACAGACTCTATCACGACAGTGCGATTGAGGTCGACACATAGATTGGGACGACAGTGTGATTGAGCTCGACACAGAGATTGAGACGAAAGTGTGATTGAGCTCGACACAGAGATTGAGACGAAAGTGCGATTGAGGTCGACACATAGATTGGGACGACAGTGTGATTGAGCTCGACACAGGATATACATTCAGATGAGAGACACATGAGATCGAGACTGAGTTTGAGATTTAGCTGAGATGAGATGCAGATAACACCATATTAGTCAGAGAAAACGTGAGCGAGGAAGAACAGCCGAGGTAGGACCTCTTCCGATATTATCAGCAAGCAGGGTAAATACCCTCATATTATGTATTGGGAATAATTACAATCGTCAGTAGCAGATAGTCAGTCTTACATTGATCACGTTGATCATATTTAACAGTCTATCCTGGTCACGTCGATATCACTTTGATCTACCGCCGACAAAGAGGAACAGGACCGCGGACATCATACCTTGGTTTAAAACATTTTAGCTTACCATGAGAGGCAATCCGCAACAAAGTTGGATCGCAGCAGGCCAGATTAGTAGAGGGGAGAGAACCGGGCAATAACAGTATTGAAAAGGTTAGGTTTAGCTGTAGGAGTGTTTTAGCAAGCGTGTGAGAGAATTTAATTGGTTATAAATTTATAGTTGGCAGTAATAACGAATCTGTTGTATTGTGTTTTTATTTAAATAGTGTTACTTGAATTTGTTTATAGTGAGTGTAGAGTGAGATAGAATAACAGCGTATTTATATACTGGTTTAGAAGACTCTGGTGAGTCTGTATACAACCAGTTTCTTGGAGGGTGGTTTAACTGATGTGCGAGTCCATCGTAATAGACTTAAACATTACAGCTAAGTAGACCCGCAGCAAGTTAGGCGTCATCTATAGCGGCTCTAAACAAACCACCTAACTATGGTCAGTGTTATGCCATGTCACACAGTCACCTCTTACGACATGCTCTCTGTGAGACAGTGGTGCTATTCTTGTCATTGTCATACACAAAGACCCCGGCAGACCACTCGGTTTTAATACAACCAAGGTTAAAATACAGTTTAACATGAAAACAGTAACAGTTGTCTGCTCACATTTTTACCCAAATATGTCATGATCAAGGACTGGACAAACAGTGAAAACAGTGATCTACATTCGTCGAATATCAGTATTATTAAAGATCAAATCGGTGGTGTTTGAATTCCTCTGGTCTCAAAGGAGATGAAGTCAGTGCCTAGTCCTAATGTAGATGAATGAAAAACTTGGATTTCCCATGTACACGCTATGCATGTAAAAGAACCCTTCGCGGTTCAAAATTGAAAAGAGCGGATAGTCTGGGCAAATATTCAAAAGATAATAAAATTCTTACCCAGTAGTGGCTTGCATGAATGTCAACAGAAAGCTACCCCTCCATTATGCAAAGATACAAAAGTTCAATCACCTGTTTGCTTGAACAATTGAGTGCAAGTATATATAAAAAAAAGGACAGCTACACGCCTAGATGTGGAGGAACAGCGACAAAGAACAGAGAAAATTTAATCCTGTAATTTGTGTCGGCGAGATACTGTGCAATCGAACACCATTGTTTGTATTGAGTTTTGCTACGGTCGTTCATATGCCAGGGTAAGTCAGTAATTAACTCATTCACTCCCACGAGCCGATACATCGGCTTTCGTTTTTTTTCTAGAAAACCAAGAAGCTGATGTATCAGCTTTTGCTACTGTGTTCACAAAATCACATATTTTCCCATTCCTAGTTCTCCTAAATGTTTTATTTTGGTTATTCCGGAAAAGTTAGCTTGAGTTTCGTTGAAAAAATTTTAGTTTCGTAACTTGGAAAATATCATTTTTTTTTTCAGAGAGCAACTTTGAAGCTATCCCATACACCTTCAGCCACACAAAATAGAGTTTTTTTCAGTACAAGCTCGGGAATAGATAGATTATATTATTGCTAATGGTAGTGATGATGAAGATATTGATCGTTATGATAGTGCTGTTTCAATTTATTTATCTAGTCTTAGTTCTAAGTCGAGTGGTGAAAGTAAAACTAAATCTACTGGCGAAGGGGCGGTGCCCTCTTTTCTCTCAAGCAATGGTAATAACAGTTCACAAATTCAGTTAAGGTTCAAGATCCTGCACAATTATTCTAGTGTGTATAATATAAATGTGTGAATATATAATTTGAATACAGCAAAAACATTCTTTCCGTGTGCGCGTAAATTGTAAACGCTGATGTTGATCGGAGCTTTTATTTTTTAGTACGTTATCAACTTCACATGCCCTCAGTAAAATGTAAATACTGTAACAACAACTGTACCAAATTAGACGCAACTTTCAGAACATCGTCCTTTGAGAATTACCGTATATTGGTTTAGAGCTGAATAATGTATTGATGAGGGGAATATATTTGTTCATAATTTGTAAAAATAACAAACAATTATGCAACTTTAATCTATCAAACACAAATTTACTCCTCCATTTGTAACATATGTGTATTCCATTCTATTCTAACCTCAATTGTGACCAGTTTGGTAAATAATATGTGTTATTTCAGTGAACATTTATTGAAGACAAATAGGTCGCAACTAAGTGATGCTTTGTTTCAGTTTTACATAAGAAAAAAATTGTGTGCAGAGGTCCAAAATATTTGGGAGTGAATGAGGTAAGTCAAAACTGAAATAGGATAGTTGAAAAATGTAGTTGGTAACTTCTAAAGGTGTCATTAGGTAGCAAGCGCTAGGTGTCGCATGAACATGTGCAGCTTAGATACAAAATGGCATCCATGCTAACAGAGTGTACAATCAAAGAACAGCATTCTGTTATTCATTTTTCGATGGCAAAAAGGACTTTTTGCAAATGATATTCATAAGAAATGCAATTTGAAAATATCCAGCCCTGCTGACTAGAGGAGTACAAAGTCGGACTACATACATCTTGATTAACCCAACAGAAAATTGACCATCTAAGGTGGCAACTACTTGAATATCCACCCTGCAGCCCTGATGTAACCCCAAGCAATTTCCATATTGATGGTGCACAATAAAATCCACCTTGAAGGAAGATGTTGAGCTTGAAGTGCAAATGGGACAGATAAAAACCAAAGATTTCCAAGCTGCAAGTTTTGGTGCACTGATAAAGCAATGGGATAAGGGCATCAAAGTTAGTGGACATTATGTTGAGAAATAAGGGACAATGTAAGTGTAATCAAAGATGGTTTTCAAGTTTGTATCTCATTTAGTTGTTTTTTTTAAACTTCATTTGTGATCTATTCACTGACTTGCCTTTGCATTTGCTTCACCATGTAACTAAACTATTCACAATGAACTAATACACATAAAACCTTACAACTTTATTAGGAACAAAACAAGAGCACAAAAGCTCTGGCTGTGGTCCTTGCCAAGAACAGTTTGAGTGCAAAGACAAGAAAACTCCAGGTCACCCTCCCTGCTGCTGTGAGCATCATGTTGTGGAAGAGGCAATCAAAACTTATAAGACAGAACTTAAGCTTCGTGATCTGGCCTTGAAGGCTAATTCAAGATTCCCTGACCAAGCAGTAATTATTGTATTCTCACTTAAATTCCCCACAAGTGCAAAGCTACACATATCATAGCTTGTAACACTACCAAACCTAAAATATCACAGCTAGTACCACTCTCAAACTTCACACATTACAGCTAGTACCACTCTCAAACTTCACACATCAAAGCTACTACCGCTTCCAAACCTTACACATCATCTTATATGTATCATATTTTTATTGCAACAGTTATTTATATTTATGATTTCTTTCATTTGCATTATTGAATTGACATAATTGTAATGCTGTATACATTTATTATATTTAGCTTGTTCTATAATTACCATCAACCATAGTTGTACTCTTGTTTGTTCTATAATTACCATTAACCATAGCCATATTGCTCTTGATATTTATGTTTCAAAACTTGACTTACATTTACCATCATGTTGTGTTTTATTTCCATAATGAGTAAATTTACTCTTTTGTACAACCTGAAAAGGGCATTAAGTGGCAGATTGTAATAGCTTTCCTTATATCTCGAGCGTGCTGATGAAGGTGGACCACTGTCCTCCAGGCTGTTGTGCTATGCTTGGTTGCATCTGCATGATGCTCACTTTTACAGTGATCATGTCGATCCACATCTCGTCAGCCAGACTGCATTGGAAACAACCTGTTTCCAGGGAATGCTACGTGGAAGATAGATAGTGGTCTTGGTCAGTATATTTTGCCAAACCCTGATGCAACGTCCTGGTCAGTATGTTGTACTTAACCGATATAGCATCTCAATTCTTCGTTCACCATCATATATACTAATCACTGTGGTAATAATATGTTGTTGTGCCGTTTAGCAGAACTGCTTTACTGCACTGCAGAGAAACTAATAAGTGCTTATGGTGAAAGCCATTTATGCTGTTGGTTCCTGTAACTCGTTTATTATGCACATTCCTGTTTACATGTTGTTGTAAATATTTTTAGTTCATTACTTACGTGTTACTGTGACTCATCATACTAGGTTATAGATGAGTTTCTGGAGCCATTATCTCCTACATCTGCCGATACAAAGCTTTTACAACGTGTGCCAGACTTTCAAGTTGTGTGTGAAATTCTTCAGCAAAAACTCAAATTCTCTCCTACAAAGAGTATGTCTTATTTGGTACCTGCTACTATCAAAATGGCTTTTCATGGACTTCTGCCAGAACTGACCACCAAACCATTAAGGTTTTTATATTTGTACATTTTTATTACTACACTAATTGCAAGTAGTTTCAGTACTTTAGGGTGTCAATTTTGTTATTTTAACGTTTCTTCTTATTGCACAATTGCCTCCCATATTTTGTCCAGTAATTTTCTTATCGTAAGCAACTCACTCAGTCTTTCCAAAATTTACCCTTTTTTATTTCTGTATTTGTTATTCTCTGTTCTCTCTTGCTTGCTTTTTCTCTCATGCTATTGTTTAATTTCTTATTTGCTGGCTATTTTGCTTTTATATTGTCTATATGCTTCCATATTTCTGTTATCTCATTCTCCTTATTTCTCCACATGTAATACATTTTTCTTCATGTTCAGAACTCAGATTACAATGTACAGTTTTTGTACTGAATATATTTACAAACAAAGGAGATAAATTGTATATATGTAAATTTGACATTGAACAACACATCAGTAACATGACACGCTTTAAAAGAAAAGATGTCATTGTAGTCTGTTCAAAGTCTTCTTCCTTTATTTTTCAGTATCATTCATACCTGCAAGTTCAATTTTGAGCAGTGTTTTATGATTAAGTGGCAGAAATTAGGTAAGCTACAAAACAGCATTCATGCAAACTTTTCATTTCTTTTCTTCTTAACTTAACTTACTGGTTTAGAAGAGACTGTAGAATCTATCTACAACTAGTTTCTTTTACATGCACTTGATCTAAAAAGACCTTTGCACATCCAATTGATTCTTGAACACATTAATTGACCCTGCCTCAACTATTTCATGTGGTAATACATTCCAAGCATTCACCGCTCTCTAAATAAAACAATATTTCCTGGTATCTAATCTGGAACTTTCTTTAATTAATTTGTGACTGTGACCTCTCATTCTTATAGGCTGCTGTATTTTGAAAAAAACTTTTTATAGTTTATAGTTTCTAAGACAATAATATAGCTAAAAGTTATTTGTTATTTTTTGTGTTTTTATTAAAATAAAAAAGGCTATTACAAGGCTATTATAAACACTTTAATAGAAGGTTTCTCAAAATAAGACAAAAAAATAAGACGGTTTGGTTATCTCATGAAAATGCAACCTGATCAACTACTACTGCACACATATATCCTAAGAAGATCTGGTTACAAGGTATGAGAAAGTCCATATGGCAGATGGATAGGTTGCTCATCCATCATTGGTAATTCACAAAAGAAAACTGTTCCAAGATCCAGAGCCTATACATATTTTCAAATGTGAAATGGATATAGTGGGATTAAAATCAATCTGTATTACGGAGGAAATGGTTTTTTAAACATTGGAGGGATTAAAAGTGGATAAACATCCAGGTCAAGGTAGTATCCATCCAAAATTGATATTTGAAATTAGAGACCAACTAGCAAAACCATTGGCTAAACTATGTTCTCAATCACTTGCAAAAGGGATTGTTCCACGGGATTGGAAAGATGCAGAAATGATCCCCTTATAAAATTATAGACCGGCGAGTTTAACGAGCATAGTCTGTAAATTGTTAGAGTCAATAATCAAAGAAAACATTGTAATGCATTTACACAAGTTTAATCTAATCACAAAAATAGTCAGCATGGGAGATCGTGCTTAACAAATCTATTGGAATTCATGGAGAAGGTTACTAAAATGATAGACAAGGGGGAACCAGTGGATGTTATTTATTTGGATTTGCAAAGGTTTTTGATAGAGTACCTCATCGAAGATTATTTAAAAAGTTAAAATCACATGGAATAGACGAGGAAGTTGCCAAATGGATTGAAAATTGGTTAACGGGAAGTAGGCAGAGAGCGGCATAAATAAGGAGTACTCTGAGTGATGTGAAGTGAAAAGTGGAGTACCACAGGGCTCGGTTTTTGGACCAAAATTGTTCTTGATATATATATAAATGGTTTGGACATTGACATAGGATCCATGATTGAAAAATTTCTGTATGACACAAAACTATGTAGGAGAATCTCATATATATTGATATATTGAGGTCGGATTTAGATAAAATTCTAGACTGGTTTGTGAGATGGCAAATGGAGTTTAATATAGATAAATGTACAGTTATCCACATGGGTAGATCCAATATGGAACATAATTACAGAAAGGGTGAGAACAATATTAGAAAGATAGAAAAGGAAAGGGACCTAGGGGTTACAATAGATCATACAGGTAAGGTGAGTGAGCAAGTCCAGGTAGCAGTGAAAAAGGCAAATGCATTAAACATAGGAGTAAGGAAGTGATAGTCAAACTGTATAAAACATTGGTTAGACCTAGACTGGAGTACTGTGTACAGGTGGGGAGTCCTTATTGTAGAGGAGGTAAAAACATGCTGGAAAGGATACAAAGAAGAGCAAAAAAACTGATAGTGGGGTTCTAGAATTACAGTTATGAGGAAAGACTCAGAAAACCGGCCTACAGTGTCTAGAAAAGAGAAGAATTCGAGGTAACTTAATACAGATTTATAAGATAACCACAGGAAAGGTTAAATTAGACTATAACAAGTTTTTCAAAATACAACCAACGAGAACAAGGGCACAGATACAAATTAACTAAAGAAAGGTCCAGATTGAATATTAGGAAATATTTTTTTAATCAGAGAGTGGTGAATGCATAGAATGCATGGCCCCAGGAGGTAGTGGGGGACAGTTAATGCATTTAAGAATAGATTGGATGCGCTTAGTTTTTAGAGCAGGGTAATACAAAGGTAACTGGTTGTATACAGACTCTGACGAGTCTTCTAAACCAGTATAAAAACATTAAGTTAAGCTAAGTAATGGAGACCATTTCTCTGTTGATCTGTTTGTAAAATGTTCAGTCATGTAATGGGTGCAATATTGACCGAGAGACCAAATGCAGGTCTGGAAAGACAGTTGGATATGTTACATAACAGAAATACTACAGCAATGAGGGACTTGCAATGACAGCCGATGCAACACACTTGGCCCAAGAAAGACAATTTCAGCTAGCAGCACAAGTAGTTAGAAGCGTAAGTAAAATAAGAAAGATGTTCAAATGAAACCATTGTTGATGTGACGAAAAATGAAATTAGAACTGAGAATATACAGAGATAAGACAAAGCTGATGAGAATATATCACCTGAGTGTTACCTGGACCTGAAATAGGTGCAAATAATAGTGCAATTGTAACTACCAGTTCTGTCATAAGAGACAACTAGTGAGCGTTTGGTACGAGGCTGGCTGCCTGATTCTGTAGAAACTTCAAGCCATTAAAATTTCAGTAGAAATGGGCAGGTGAACATTTGTTGATGACCTATGCTCCACACCGAACTGAAAACGTTTTTGTTGATACATTATGAGAATAAATGCATCTAATAACAATACCATCAGATTTTTATGAGAGACATAATGTGAAATCATGCATTTATCATGGAAGCAATATAGACAAATTAGGAAGAATAGATAAAGTAATCCAAATAAGAATACAAAAGGAAAACGTGAGTAGAGTTTTCATTGCTTTAGGAAACAACGGAAATCAAAAGCAGCTAAGTTTAACACAAAAGTAAAAATCGTGAACTACAATGAAGAGAACCAGTATCTTCAGGCAGTCTATAGCTTCACCTACCATGGCAGTGCCCCCCTGGAGAGGCGAATATTGACTTCGAGATTACCAGCAGAATTGCAAAGGCAGGCTCTGTATTTGAGAGGCTGCAAGTAAACATCTGGAGTCCACATCATGTCAGTCTTGCCACAAAAGTTAAAGTGTAACGCCCTATAGTGTTATCCACTCTGCTACATGTCTGTCAAACATGGACACTGTCTAACAGTCAATGTAAAGCAGCTAAATCATTTTCACATGTGATATCTGCATAGGCTACAAGTAGTAGGACAAGGTGCCTAACTTTGAGATTCTTAATATGTCTAACATGTTGAGCATCCATATGCTTCTGCAATAAGCCCAGTTAAGATGGGCGGGACATGTTGTTCACATGCCCAATCAGCTGATACACAATCAGCTGTTATACGGTGAGCTCAGAACAGGCAGCCGCTCATTAGAACAAAAGATGGGGATCAAGATCCTGAGCGGTGCATGAGCTGCTGTGGTCAGTGACCCAAAGCTAACTGCTAGCATTTGGGCCAGCAAACCAGAGCTATTACACCTCCATGCGGTGATCCTGGACGTCTGCAACAGAGGAGACTGACTAAGGAGAAGGGATCGAAGAGGGAAGGCTAACACAGTTCTAAAAAATGCCTGCTGAAGTCGGATGGGCCGGACTGAAAGATGCAAATATCACAGTCAACCTATAAACTACAACATAATGTAGTTTGAGAATGAATGACAAAACAGAAGAAATGCTATAGAGACTCCTTGAAAGTGTCTTTGAAATGTTTCAACATTGGTGTCACCTCCTGGGAGTTATTTGCATAAAATCGTTCCATCTAGCGTGCTTACATCACACAAGGTGCTCAGAGCATTACTCAATCAATGAGGCTCAGAGGACATGTGCCGCCCGAAAGAACAGAACACACAATGCTTACACAGCCGACTCCTCACATGAGTACATCGAGTGTGGCAAAGTCTGCTGTGCCAGGATTGGTCTCTGCAGTCATATGAGAACACATCTCACAGCACTAGTCTGATGCTGTTGCCGTATTTGCTTGTGATAGGTAGCGATTATTATTATTATGGCTCTGAAACATAGAGAACAACAAAAACAACAACTAAAAGGCTGCATGTCTTTCATAAATTAGTGCTTGCCAAGAAAAGGATTGAAATGGTATAGTAAGATCACTAATCTGAAACTGTTTGAAAGAAATAGATATACAGTAGTAAAACAGGAGGTGGGTGAGAAGGAGGCAGAGGTATTGGATAGGACACAAATTAAGGTAACCAACCTGAAGGCAGTCTTTCTTCTGCAATCCCAGGATAAGAGAAACAGAGAGAGCAAAACACACATGAAGAAGAAAACTTGCTACAGACATAAAAAAGATGTCCAAAGAGCTGAAATTGATGGCACAGGATGAAAGTAATTGGCTAGTATTTGTTGAAGACCTGCTCTCCACAGGCAGCTGGATTTTTTTAAAATGATGAAATGACTTAATTAACTGTCAAAATAGTCATCAAGCAATCTGTTCTCTGGCACAACCAATTATGTCTGTCAACAACTTCCTGTCCCTAATTAATGTTGCGTATCAGTTAAGTCATTTCCTTTTAACAAATTTATAATAGAATGTTAAATTCTCCAGAATATTTTCTCTCTGCCATCCTCTTTTACATTTTAAACAGTTTTGCGCATGTAATAATAGATTCACATCATATTTCATTAAACACAGTATGGATGAGCATTTGACCGGTACAAAGACACAGTGTAAGATCACATGTTTTTCTTAATTACCTGGTTCATTAGCGTTCATTGCATTGTACTGCAGGCATTAAAATACATTTTACTTACTTCCCATAGGAGCACTAATTTTCTGAATCCAAACAGATCCATGTTTGTATTGTGAGTGGTAACTACTTTGTTATGTGTCTGACCACATTTTCTGGTCAATATTTATTTATTATTTTTAAATATTATGACTGAAAATGTTTTAGAATTTGTATTAGCATTAAATCCACATTTTCCTAGTTTCATTTACTGTTCAGAGTTATTGTTTTGGTTACTGGATTGTATATTAGTTTTCAATATTAATACTGTAAAAATGTAGTTGCCATGACATTGAGACTTAATTCTGTTGATTTCAGATATGCAGAGATTATTGTGGTCTAAAAGTATATTGTAAGAGTGATTCCCAACCTTTTTCAAATGCCGATCTTCTGAAGTTTATGATAAGTTACAGAGGTTACCATATTATTTCTTGCCAAATGAAGTAATATTTCAAACCTAAGCCTTAACCAATGAAGGATATTATGTCAACAAAATATAATCTCAAGCAAGGTGATAATAAACTAACAGGAAAATAAATAAGCTGCAACTGTGCTCAACTGATTGTACACTAGAAGCCGCTGGTAGCGCCAGGACAGTTCGTTACTCATGGCCACTGTGTGCTCCGTGTTTGTTTCATGGCAAAAAGAGTTAAAAACATTTACAGTCTCCCTTTTCGTTTAGGTACGAGATTTTAATTTACCAACCGGAAGTTAATTTATGAGCCACATGTTATTCGCTGAAGGTAAAACAAATTGTGTTTGTGTCATTTTATCGATTTTTCAAGCTAGTTACCAAACTGTAAAAAATTGTTTACCATGGCAACAAGCAATTTACAAAAGGCACTTGCCCGTCTCATCTAACTGTTGAACAGACTAGAAACTTCTTTCAACATGGATGATACGTCTAGTGAAGACGAGGCAAGTTAAACTGATGTCGACAATAATTTAAGTAGTGATTTTGATTAATGCGAGAACAATAGTACTGACACCGGAAGTAGTGATAGCGAAGATGATGCACGTCCTGGACCATCAAAGGTCCCTAAAAATGCCAAAACGTTTGCTAGATTTACAAATGTGCAGTTAATAGTGGAGCTCAAGAAAGAGAGCAGTGGCACCAAGTAACTAAAGATGAAACAACAGGCAGTATTCCCTTTGTTCCAACTTGTGTAGCAGGTCTGCATGCAACACTAGATGCATCTTACTCTGAACTAGATTGTTAGCTTGCCTTGATAACACCAGATGTGTTAGATCCATTAGTGTTAATGATCAATGAATATGCAGAATACAAGAAATCCGAACTGGTGTCTTTACAAAAGTCTACACTTGCAAGTTTGAAACCTATCACTGAATATGTGCTGTTAAAACGTTTGGCAGTGATTACCGCAGTGGGCTTAGATTAAAAAAAACCATCGGTGAAGGATTATTGGACACGCACCCCATGGCACAGTCAGATGTTTCCTAGATTGAGAATTGAAATCATTTACCACACCATAATGCGTGTTGGAAATGCTGAATCTGTAGGGAAGAACAAAATAGAGCCATTCTTGAACTCGCTGATAGAAAAGTTCCAGGATGCATTTATTCCATACTTCGGACAAAACATGTCACCCCCTGCCAATGACCGTACAAGTCAGTCAGTGAAGGTGTTTGATTACCTGCTGCAAGGAATTGGAAAAGACCACTGTATTTGTGGATAGGTATTACACTGTGATTACATATCTGTTGAGTAAGGGAATTGATTAAACTAGCATACTCAACATCAACAGGAAAAATTTTCCGCTTCAGCGGAAGACCATTTCTTTACAGCACCAAGAAACTAGGTGGTACAGAAACAGTGATGGGTCCCAGATGTGTGTTGCTTGGCGAGGTAAGAAAGCCAAAAAGCCATGTATTGTTGTCTCCACCAAGACTACAGTTCAGATGGAGCAGGTTACAACTAGAAGAGGTAACACAGTTGAAAAACCAAAAGTAGTGCAGCGATACAACCTGTGTATAAATGGGTATGACCATAGCCACCAGATGGTATTATGTGTATGAATGGGTGTGGCCATAGCCACCAAATGGTATCATACTATGGCAGCTTCCAAAGAAAAACAAGAAAATGGTGGACAAAAATATACATGATCTGTCATGCTGGTGAAAAGTCTGTGCCGTTGAAAGTCTTCAAAGATAATTTGATCCATCATCCCGCAGGAGGTAGTAACCACAAACAGATATAAAGTTGGGGGAAAATTAAAAGATATGAGGGTGTTAAGCATATTGTGGATCACTCAGACAAAGACAGGAACTGTATTGTATGTTCAACTTCTACAAAGAGAGCCTGAACAAACTTGTATTGCACTAGTTGCCCAGAAAAGCCACATCTGCATCCAAAGAATTGTTTTAGAGTGTACCATACACATGATCCTGCATGGAGTGCTAATTAAAGACATTGATGTTCTGTAAATAAATTGGAGATATGTTTTTTCAAATGGGAAATTTTTTCTGATCGTGTGTAGATGTGATAACATAAGCTATTAGAAGTGTCAATGTTATTACATTTCTGTGGATTTGTTTTTCTTATTTTTGGATATAATTTATGATAACCATCAAGTAAAAGACGTTAAATGTTTTGGAAATTCAAAAATTGAAGGTAAGTTGGCACGTTTTTATAATTGTGTAATGCTTTTCTGTTGTAAATAAAAATTTAACATTTACAAATTTCCTACTAAAAAATTAACAAACAATTGTTTTAGATCTGTCTTAGAGAAAAGTCATTTAACGACAAAATGTTGTATTACTCATACAAATCTGTTAGTAATTAAGAAAACTATGGCTGATTTTATACACACACCTGCAAATGGGAAAATGGTACCTAAACTTAATTCAGCCACATTCAGTAGCTAATCGGTTTAGGAACACTCTTAATTCTTTATAGAAATCATATTACAGAGAACATTCCCAAAATTGCACACATCTCTTTATTTTTTTTTTCTTTTGCCTTATTTCTCTAATCCCCAAGGCGGTGTACGTTGCACTGTGGTTTTTATTTTGTGCCTGTCGGCCCAGTGCATCTGACTTTAGCGTGCATTTTATGTAAGGGTTTGCTTCCTTCTACATTTTCTAAGGGTTTGCTTTCCCAGGGTAACGGCCAGTGTTGTGATGCGGATTAAACCCAACATCTTTACATCTTTGGGTTATGAGCCGTGTCACTTTAACCACTAACCTACGCCACCCTGCACACATTTCTGTTTTTGCTGCTGATTTAGCCTGGTGCATCCCTGAAGAAAACAGCAACAAGCATTTGGATGCAGCATGATCTAACAATGTTCTTGAATGAGTGGATCAAGACTTGGTTAATGAAGATAAATTTAGAAAAAAAAACACACCTGCAATCTTCTCCCTCTCAATCAAGACACTGAACTCTAAATTAAGGCTAAATGGAAAACAAATCCATAACTTAATGAAAACCCAAACAATTTAGGTAATCGTTAGCCAATAATAAACTATCTCTGGACCAAGAAATCAATATCAGTAAAGGCAAGGCAGCAACATCAATGAACAGTCTAACAAAAGGGGTCTGGGAGAATTAAAAGCTCACTGTTAAAACAAAAACCCTTGCGTACTAGGCCTGTGACATCAGCACCCTTCTTTATGACAGTGAGACATGGTCTACCTACACGCACCAGGAGAGTCAGGCAAACAGCTTTCACATGAGGTGCCTATGCAGAATTTTGGAAGTTTGATGGCAGGACAAGATCACCAGTGCAGAGGCATTGCAGAGAACAGGCACTGGAAGACTCACTACTGATACAATTTCTGATTTTCAAAACATTTATCTCTACTTTAATTTAGTCATGAAAATGCAGCGCTCTCCAGAATTAATATTCACAAACACTGCATGTCATTTTTTCCACACATCATTTTACAAAGTTTTTTGAACAAAATGCCCAAATTCTTCCCCATAACATAATATAGTTTGCCATTATAATGCCCAAATTCTTCCCCATAACATAATATAGTTTGCCATTATAATGCCCAAATTCTTCCCCATAACATAATATAGTTTGCCATTATACAATCATAAAATGTATTGTATTTTCCAGATCAGGATGCTTATTCAAATGAAAGCAGCTATACATTTAAACTTTCCCAGGAACTGTTTCGCTCAAAGTACCCAGAAATAGTAGATCAGTTTATGAGTACATCTAATAGTAAGTTGAAGAGTGTTATAATCACTCACATTTTGTGTATTTTCTGTTAGTGTGAAAAGTGTGTTAAATATTGTAGGTGATGTTCCTACCCAAGACAAGCAGACAGGTAGGGTTTCTCACCTGTGCTGCTCCAACTTAAGACAGGGGCAGAATGGTTGTGTAGTTTCTCCTGTGCTGCTCTCATCCAAGACAGGGGCAGAAAGGTTGTGGGGTTTCTCACCTGTGCTGTTCCCCGAGACAGGAGCAGGCAGGTGTGGTTTTGTAACAGCATAGGCTTTTACTGAGTATTTATCTAATCAATGATATCCTGGTCACTCTGACCCAAATTATATTATGTAGCAGGGTTGCTTTTACTTAAGGCTTTGATGACTCACAACATAGACTATAAGACGTTAGCTTCCACCACAGAATACACTAAAACTATTGTAAATCATTTAGACAAAACAATATCATTTATTTACATGAAAAATGGTTACATAATTTCAACAACTGAAAAGAATTTCTAAACTAATTAATAATAATATATATATACTAAATTACCACAGAAGATACAAGCAAGTGCTAATGATGCTACTCCTGTAAAGTACATAAAACCAAGATTCTACATCTTATAAGAAATAACATAAATCCTAAACGTAGCCTAATTCAATAGTATTATAAATCAATGGTTCTATCTGTCGTCTCCCAGATAGTCTACATTGGTGATAATCTGTTGTTCCTGTCAGGGTTGCTTTAGGCTGTAAATGCCAACATAGTGTAACAGATGAGTTATTTTCACTTACAACTGTGGGCCGTTCTCAAGCGTTTGAGATATACCCTTTTGGTGCCCGTTTTACACCTATTTCGATCAATTTCGTTCTCTGAGGGCTCAAGTAATGCACTTCTCTACCAAACTCATGTACCTTTGGGATCGAAATCCCTAGAATTCACAGAACCCTTAATCGTGCCAAACTCTCATACCACTGGGATCGCAGTCCCTAGGATTTGCCGAATCCTAATCGAACCGAACTCTCATACCAATTGGTTCTCGAAGAGCCACCGTTTTTCCACAGACACTGAATGCTATGGTGCCTTGCAGAACTGCCTTTTAGATCCACTCAATTCATACCAAGACAAATTTTCTCACTTGATGTGATCAGATCTCTATCTCCTTTTGTTTATAGGGTGTCCCAGTCACACAAATGAGCACAAGTACAAGGCTCTATGTGTATTATGGGATAGCCACACCATAAAAGCTCTCTGTCTCTGGATTCCTCAAAAATCCTTTGTGCATTGTCTTTTATATCTTATTTACTTAGCTCTAGAAACAAATATGGCCGACCAGTGGTGCTCATCCATTGACTGGTACGCCATCCTCTCATTTGTTCTCACCCAATCTAGAGTCCCATTGGTTGTACGAAATATAGGTCATTGTCCCATTTCTGTGCCAGCCTGTTGTGTGCGTTCTTATCTTCAATCAAAACCCCTCCCACTTAGGTTCGATACTAGAATTGGTCAAACCGACACCCACCCTGAACCAGCCAAGTTTCCCACGTTCGCCGTGAACCTTTGCCTCTCCTCGTACTGTGCGAAGCTTGTTTCAGGATCAGAGTTGTTTTATTTTTTTTTATTTCTCTATTTCCCCGAGGCGGTGTGCGTTGCACTATGTTTTTATTTTGCGCCTATCGGCCCAGTGCATCCGACTTTGGCATGTATTTTATGTAAGGGTCTGCTTCCTCCTGCATTTTTGAAGGGTTTGCTTCCCTGGGGTAACGGCCGGTGCTGTGATGGGGATCGAACCCAGCACCTTCAGATTGTGAGCCGTGTCACTTAACCACTAGGCCACGCCATCTCCTGAACCGGAGTTTGACCACTGCTCGTCCAACAACATTAAGGCAACCTTTGTTCTCAGAGTCGCCAGCTCAATTTCCCCCTGCTCTAAACGCCCATGCTCTAGCTGGAACTGTCACAGTTTCTCACCTGTAATATTCTAGAATGCATGATGTAATACAAAACCATCATCAATGTACTGAGTGGTAGAGCATATTGAGGTCTTGTCTCTTGTAACATATTATTGCATTCCTTGTCACATAACAGCAAACCATGATTTTTTAAAAATTAAAAATTGTTCAATACAGAATGAAATAACCATAATGTTGCAATAATTTACATTACCACACACTGATAAAATGTATATCTGCTGTAGAATATCTAAAAGTTTCAATTGACAGCACAAAATATGTGTTAAATAAATAAACACATAATACAGGATAACATAATCTGTACAACACTGATCCACTGATATCGAATCAAAGAGGAGCTACTTAGAACAAACATTAAACTACAGGTGCTGAAACACAATGACGAAATAGGCTCACAATCTGACATCTGGAGATGGATTATTGGAATACTTTCAATTTTATTCTACATTATTTACAAATCATGTGCTGAAATAATTTGGCATTTCTTGTTACAAATGTCAACAAACCATTTGCAGCTGTTGGGATATGGTGATCTAGGCCTTGTCTGGCACACTGGCTGTGTAATTGTGTATAATTATGAAAATTTATGTGTGTGAAAAATTGACAGCACTCATGAAATTTATGTAACACAATCCCTGTTAATAAAAATATTTTAATGGTGAGAAATAGTATTTTCTTCTGTTTTTAAATAAATCGGAGCAAAAAATTAGAGGTGTGTCAAAAACAAAAGTACACACAATTTAAAAATTTCAAAATAAATTTTATTAACCGCTTACGGAGAGATAATGTTTACCTCCCTCTATTTTGTTGAATATGTGTTATTTACAAGCAACTTTGCTTTTTCAACACAAAAATTATAAATAGTTCATAATTTTAAGTATTCAGTAGGGATCGCAGATTGATAACAAATTTCCAACAAAGAATTCCGTAACAAAAGGGTTAGACAGCTGGAAAAAAATTAATTTCAATGCAATTTTGTTGCTATGCACAGACAAGAGGCACCCACTGCACATGAACACTGCAGATATCAAGGGTAAAACAATCAGGAGAGAGATGTCATAAATATAACAGGCAGAGAGAACAGTTGACCAGACCATGAACAACCATAATGTGCCCCAACAGCCTGTCTTGAGTGAAAATAGCACAAAAAGACAAGATATATATATATATTTTTTTTTTTTTTTTGGGTATTGCTGTGACATATAATATTATTGCAATTTTTTTTCCAGATGCAAATAAGCGAAAACATGGTGACTTGAAACAGTCAACAATAATATCTCACTTCAAGAAAGTTAGGAAAACACAAAAACAGAAATAAAAACATGTAAGTAATATATATCTGTGTCAAATATTCATTATTAACATTCTCGAACACCCCGATAGATGAGGGAAACAAATAACATAACCACTGTTTCCAACCAAGTATGTAAAGTTAAAAGGTAAAGGTGAATCCCATGGCAACAATTGCCGCAGGGGATGCAGATAACTCTTCGTGGAATAATCTGCAGCCTATGTAAGGTGGGGTGGTCAGTTTCCTTCCTTTCTGTTTTTACCTTTCCCAACTCAGGTACCAATTTACAGTTGGGTCGACTGGAGGAGTGGTCGTACCAGGCACAAACCCCGGCCCGGATTTGTTTTATATCTGTCTCCATAAAATTGAACCGTGGCGCGCTGTAATCCCAGTCTAGCCAGCCAGCTCACTGTCAATTAGGCTATACACTCCACCAAGTACGTACAATCCTATTAAGAAAGGTTGTGACTAGTATCCTCATTCTGTAAAGTAAATTGCTGCAGAAACTGTCGAAACTGCTCTGATCACGCTGCAGTGGAAGAGCTGGCCTCTAGAGTTCGCCTAGTTGGGATTTTGATTTGTATTTTGTATGCTGAAGTCTCTAACACTTTATTCCTCACTAGTTGTTAAATCTGCTTTGAGATTCCCATTACCTTTTAGGGGAACACTGAAATCATTTAATAACTACGTGTCTGGTTAATGTAGTAGCAAAGAACTTGTTGTTCATGACAAAGGTACTGGGTTGAACTCTCATTACTAGTATGCGCAAGTTGACCCAGCTGTAAATTGGTACCTGGTTTGGGGTTAAGGAAAGGAAAAGGAAACTGGGCAACCCACTTCATAAACAAGGTGTGACTTAGTACAATGATATCGCTAACACATCATTTCTTGGCCAGCAGTCACTGCTGTGGGACTACATTTACCTTTCACTATCTGTTAGATGATGAGACAGCAATTAATGGATGATTTAGCAACTTATGTGACTCTGAAATGTTGAATTTGGACACTAGTCAAGCATGGAGCAGCTTGTGAGAGGAGGAGCTGGACTTTTTACAACCAGCAAACTGCGGGAATCATCAATATCTATATTCATTGACATTTGCTAAAGGAGACAGAGCACGTAGGGGTCTACCTAGAGTGCAGTGATATCTATCCATCACAGAGACCACCAAGAGAGCTCTTCTTTGGCAGAGGCGTCCTGCTATAGGGTCATTTTCATTACTGAATCTTTACATTTTACCCACTAACAAGTTATCTCGTTAACTCTGTTTTCAAAATGAAGAAAAATATTTTATCCGGAATAAACTTTTAGGCCAAATTATTTGCCTTTAGTTTTAAAATGTAGCCATTCAACCATTCTGATTGCTAGGCCTTTTTGTGTTTTTACTTCTTAAATATACATCCCCCAAAAATTTGGTTCATACATTTTATAAACTCCCTTGCTTCCTAACTTTCCTATTAACAAGCATGGATCATTCATAGGCTGTAATGCTTTGTTGTCTGTGATAAACAACCTTACATTCTGTCTGTAATCCTGGTATCAACTTCCATTAGTAATTGCAAATTAATACACATGGTATGTAAGATAATAATTAGAAACTCAGAAGATAGTCAATTGTAAGCAAAGTAGCAACAACATTAGCGCTACAGTAAATTGTAAAAAAATTAATTACAACATCACTTCCACAGTAAATTGTAAACAAAGTAAGGACAACATCACTTCCACAGGCCCAGCTCATTTCTCTTTCATTTCTATTGTTTGGTATATATATATATATATATATTGAGGGCTTATGTTACTTGTCTTTATGAGCATTCTTGCTACTTTGCCGCCTTCGTCGTACTCTCAAGTAAGTTGATCTATTTCCCTCATAAACATGCAGTCATTCTCAGACAGGCTTCTCTCATTACTTCATTACTATATAACATCCTGTAATTGGGTTGGGAAGGGTCATGTTGTCAGTCCGCTCCTCTCATGAAGCCTGCTGACCTGGAGAACATATTCCACCATTTGCTCATTTTCTCCTCTTGGGCACGTCTGTGTGCCCAATTCCTATTTGTAACCTGAATATTGTCACTTAATCTGTTCTTGGCAAAGAGTAATATACTTCTGCTGTATCAGATTTAGAGTGTTCTCAGTGCCAATTGTCTTTGATATTTATTTGTACCATTGTTTCTATCTCTTCATATATGGCCCTGTCTTCAGTTTGGGGTTTGATTCTACCTTCTTTGACTAGCCTGCCTCCTCATTTCCATGTATTTCGACAGCATGCAGGAATTCACTTAATGATCCCTCTGTTTAAAAAGTTGCTGGTATTACTTTCATAAGCGTTCATACAGGCTGTCCAATTCTTAGTTGTTTTTATTATTTCTAGTGGACATTGTAACTGATACGAAATCTGTTAGGAAAACTATCTTGTCTCTAGAAGGGTCTGTTTTTCTCTCTTTTCGTGTCCATACTTGTTAGAACCATTCACTGAATGTATCAACGACACTCCTGTGATGATTCAGCCAATGATTAAATAAAAACCTCAATTTAACATCATGACACATGATTTCCTCAGGCACCTTATCTATAAAGAAATGTGTCACAAATGTTTTAAAATTTAAGCCAATATAGATTCAATATTACCTTGTAAACTGAGTGCCGGACTGGCTAGAGAGGTCCCGAGTGGTCCGTCGGGGTCTTTTTGAATGGCAAAGACAAGAATAACACTACTACCCCACAGAGAGCACATCTTATGAGGCAATTAACTGTGTGACATGGCATGTTTTTGTGGTTTGTTAAGAGCAGCATAGATTGTGTCTAACCAGCTGTGGATCTACTTTGCTCTAGTGTTTGAGTCTATTAAGATGGACTCACACATAAGTTAGCCACCCTTCATAAGACTTGTCCCAACATAGCGGAGTAATAAGCTGTTCGAGCCTAGCCAGCTAAGCAGGAAGTCCTTCTCCTGGCTACATCCATCTCACACCAGAGTTGGGATCTGCACAAGGGCATTCGCCCATGTAGAAGTACAGGTCGACTAAGACTTGCTAGAGTGCTTGCTTCACATATCAAAGGGATTGGATTCACTGTCTATTAGTGGCTCATTTTAGTATAAGAAACTGTAAATTGGTATTTAACTGACAGTTAGGAAAGACAAGGTCACGAGGAAGAAAACTTGTAATCCTATCTCACAGAAAACCAATGCCTTGAATAACAGATTATTTCTCACTAAAGTTCGGCAAACGTCTCTAGGGATTATACAATGGTAGGTCGTGATTTAATCAAATAAGGGACTGAAGAAACAACTGTGGTTGAGTTGATAGCAGCCAGTGACTCATAGCTAGCTATTTGCATCTGAGTCAGTGAATTATAGCTGACCGAGACCACTGTTCTGCCTTCAAGTAGGGGCCATTGAAACAGAATGCACCCTGGCAGCCTGACTGAGAGAATAGGGGTTGAACAGGGAAGACAAACACAGTCGCAATATAATGTCGTGTTAAAACTGGATGTGCACAGCATATCGCAGCCACACATCACAATGTACTTTTCAGATAAGGACTGAAAAAGAATCAATTAAATTTAGCTGACTGTTTGCCAGCAGAGACCAAACATCATAGAATAAGCAGCTCTGTTCATGCAGAAACCATGCAGCCCTGTTTGTCAGCAGAAACCATGCTGCCCTGTTTGCCAGCAGAGACCATGCAGCCCTGTTTGTCAGCAGAGATGAAACAGTCCTGTTTGTCAACATTGACTAAGCATATCTGTTAATCAACGGAGATCAATCGAGACCATGCAGCCCTGTTTGTCAGCAGAGACCATGCAGCCCTGTTTGTCAGTAGAGATAAAACAGCTCTGTTTGTCAGCAGAGACCATGCAGCCCTGTTTGTCAGTAGAGATAATACAGCCCTGTTTGTCAGCAGAAACTGTGCAGCCCTATTTGTCAGCTGAGATCTTCTTCTTCATTGTACACAGTCAGACAGTAACCATTATTTTTTCGAAAAAGGCAGCGGTCATCCTGAGGCTGTCGACACTGCCATATAGCTTGTCTAGTGTTGCCACTGGTGATGGCCACATCTGCTCTCTCTGATCCTCGTATGTCGGGCAGTTTTGCAGCAAATGCTCAGCGGTCATTTTCCCGGTACCACACATCTTCAATTTGTTGAATAGGTGGTACCTCAGTCTATTGTGGCCAGTGCGAAGTCTGAAGACCACGACCTGCTCTCTTCTGTTCAACTGGTAATAGGTCAGCTGAGATGAAACAGTCCTGTTTGTCAGCAGAAATAAACAGCCCTGTTTGTCAGCAGACATAAAACAGAAAAAAAACAGCCCTGTTTGTCAGCAGAGATAAAACAGCCCTATTTATCAGAAACCATGCATCCCTGTTTGTCAGCAGAGATGAAAGATCCCTGTTTGTCAGCAGAGACTTAGCAGTTCTGTTTGTTAACATAGACTAAGCAGCTCTGTTCATCAGCAGAGACCATGCAGTCCTGTTTGTTAGCAGAAATAAAATAGCCCTGTTTGGCAGCTTCAAATTAATAGACTATAATTCCTATTGACACATTTTGAATCTATGATTATAAATAGCTTGACTATTTAACATTGCCTATAAATTTGTATGTTGTATGTAGACTCACATAAAATTGATATTAAAAGCATAGTCAATTATTATTTAAGATTATTTTTGACAGCTGACTGATCAAGCTAAGTGGTTGATACAATAATGTTTATGAAGGGCTACCTGTGACATGAACAATATTTCAAGGGTTAATTATAGACAACAAAGTTTAGAAAGACCGCTCTAACATATCTCTGATGTGTCTGCTATGGGGAGCCTACCATTACCTTGTGCACTGTACATGACAGTGTCTGCTATGGTGGGGCTACCATTACCTTGTGCACTGTACATGATAGTGTCTGCTATGGGGAGCCTACCATTACCTTGTGCACTGTACATGACAGTGTCTGCTATGGGAAGCCTACCATTACCTTGTGCACTGTACATGACAGTGTCTGCTATGGGGAGCCTACCATTACCTTGTGCACTGTACATGATAGTGTCTGCTATGGAGAGCCTACCATTACCTTGTGCACTGTACATGACAGTGTCTGCTATGGGGAGCCTACCATTACCTTGTGCACTGTACATGACAGTGTCTGCTATGGGGAGCCTACCATTACCTTGTGCACTGTACATGGCAGCTTTTGCTATGGGGAGCCTACCATTACCTTGTGCACTGTACATGGCAGCTTCTGCTATGGTGGGGCTACCATTATCTTGTACACTTTATATCAGGTCAAAGTTGACACAAATATAGTTACTACTTCTCCAAACAGGTGGCCCTAGAGTAAAGCATGAACTTAAGCTGGCATGAGTATTTGAAGATCAAGGTCACATCCCTTGAACACAACCCAGACAATTTTGACCTGACGCTGTCTACTGACTCACCCTTCTGTCAGCTCTGATCTTGCTCTTGCTGGGTACTTTCTATGAGTTTGGATAGCTAAAGAGGTTACTGGCTGGAAACAGCTTCAAGTAAAACAACAAGTTCCTCTGTGGATGTGTTTTCAGTCACTGACTTGGGCTACACGCTTCAGTTGATTACATTTTGTGTGTGTGCCATATTGTATGTTTCTATTAACGTGAGATTGTGTGCTTGTGTATGTGTCTGTATGGAAGGAGGAAATGTAGCTTTGTTTGTCATGGTGTTCAGTTTTATCACTTTTACCTTTTGTTTACACAATCAAGTTCATGTCATAGCTAATCAAATCTCTGCATTTTTCAATTTCTGTATTTTTACAGTGGTGTCAATTGTTAAAGGCCATTCAGTACAACTGTTTTAGCTAGTGTTTCAAATTTAAAGATAGAAAATTCACGAAGAAGAATTGATGGAAAGAAGAGTAACAATTTGAAGGTCAGTAAACATATGAGCAGTGAATGATAAAACGTTTGAACCAATTAATTATTAATGAATTGATCATAATATAATATATTCAAAGGCAATATAAATTAATGAATACATTTGCAATATTTTTAATATATTGTCTGTTGTGACATTTGGAATTATAGCCAATGTAATGTATATGTTGAGTCTATTCTATTGATCGCTGTTTACAATGGACAGACTGCATTGATACCTCATCTCATCTGTCCCATTATAACTTAATTTAATATCTTTATACTGAATACAACAGTTTCATTTACAATACCTTGCTCTAAAAGCTATGAGCATCCAATCTATTCTTAAATGCATTAATTGTCCCTGCCTCTATTACTTCCTGTGACAATGCATTCCAAGCATTCACCACTCTCTGACTAAAAACATATTTCCTAATATCTAATCTAGACCTCTCTTTAGTTAATTTGTAGCTATGCCCTCTTGTTCTAGTAGATGGTTGTATTTTGAAAAACTTGCTATAGTCTAATTTATCCGTTCCTTTGATTATTTTATAAATTTGTATTAAGTCACCTCGAATTCTTCTCTTTTATAGACACTAGGCTGGTTTTTCTCTTTCCTGATAACTGTAATTCTGGGATCCCACTATCAGCTTTGTTGCTCTTTTTTGTATCCTTTCTAGCATGTTTATATCTCCTCTATGATAAGAACGCCACACCTGTACACATTACTCCAATCTAAATCTAACTAATGCTTTAATACAGTTTTACTATCACTTCCTTGCTTTCTGTTTAATTTATTTATTTTTATCATACCTAACATTGCATTTGCCTTTTTCACTGCTACCTGGACGCTCACTCACCTTGCCTGTATGATCTATTATAACCCCTAGGTCCCTTTACTTTACTATCTTTCTAATATTGTTCTGGCCCATTCTCTAATTATGTTCCATATTGAATTTACCCATCTGGATGACTGTACATTTATCTACATTAAACTCCATTTGCCAGCTTACAGACCATTCTCGAATTTTATCTAAATCCAACCTCAATATATCCACTTCTGCTTTAGATGAGACACTACTTCATAGTTTTGTGTCATCAGCGAATTTTGCAATCATGGATCCCATGTCAATTTTAAGAGATCTTAGCTGTAGAGACAATATATAGGTAGGGGCTTAGACATGTTTTAACATGTAACAGTTGGGAGGAAGATAGAAAGAGCTTAGACAACCATTTTTTTCTTCCTTTTTGTGGGATTTGAGGCAGTGCAGCTGAACTCAGTCCCGCCAGAATTTGAGTATCCAAAACGTACCTCATACGGTTTGTCTCGAACCGCGCAAGGGGGAGTTGTGGTAAACATACGTAACCTGAGGTAAGTTGCACCTGGAATGAGTAGTGGTGGTAGACTTGTTGCCACCGACAAACCCGCGTCGTCTGTAAACCACGAGAACAGGATGTGGGATAATGGCAAGCAGACAGACAAAAACGTGCGTCATTTTTGAAATCACGTGATCTGGGGAGGCAGATCAAATATAAATACCGGTAGAGAGATGTGAAGGACATTCCATTAGAACACTTTCGAAAGAGACGCTCAGTGGAGGGCTGGCGACGGAGTGAGGCAGATTTGAGTTGAAAACCACAGAGAGAGAACATTTCACTTCAGAGACAGAGGTACTTTGGAAAAAGACACTCAGAGGAGGGCGACCGACGAAGATATACAGTTGAGGCAGATTTGAGTTGAGGTTTAGTTGACGGAAGTAGGCAGTTGAGATAGCTAACCATTGACAAAGAAACTACCCTCATATTATGTATCGGTCGTAATTACAAGTCGTCAGTAGCTGATAGAGGCAGTTTTCCAGTCATCTCATTCATGATATTGACGCAGTCCTACTGATTACGTGAATGTCAGTCGTCAGTCGCAGCTAGAGGCAGTTTTCCAGTGATCCCATGGATCATATTTCATGCAGTCTATTGTGACCACGGGGAGACCACTTTGATCTGCTGCCGACAAAGAGAAACAAGACCATGGAGGTCATACCTGGGATTAGAACATACGAACTTTACCATCAGTGGCAATCCGCAATAAAGTTTGATCGCAGCAGACCAGATTAGAAGAGGAGAAAGAATCGGGCAATAACAGTATCGGTAAGGTATCGGTAGGAGTGTTTTAGATAAGCGTGTGCCAGAAAGAATTTATGTTGTTAGAGAGTTTATAGTTGGCAGTGTTACTTGAATAAATAATCTGTTGTATTGTGTTTATATTTAGTGTTACTTGAATTTGTTTAGAGTGAGTGTAGAGTTCAATAGAATAGAGCAGACCCTTTCACCGTCTGCGACAGAGCTCCATCAAATCGATCGACTCTGGTACACAATGTCCAAATTTTGTATATATATCAAGAACAAAATTGGTCCCAACACCGAACCCTGTTGCACTCCACTTTTTTACTTCTCACCACTCAGAGTATTCTTTATTAATGGCCACTCTCTGCCTTCTTCCCTTTAACCAATTTTCAATCCATTTGGCAACTTCCCCACCTATTCCATATGATTTTAACTTTCTCAATAATCTCTGATGAGGTACTATCAAATGCCTTTGCAAAATCTAGATAAATAACATCCACTGGCTCCCCTTTATGTATCACTTTAGTCATTTTGTAATTAGATGTAGTGGGGAGGTACATGATTGCAAATACCATATGTGCAGCCACTGATATCTTCACTTCTGAAGTGCATCAATATATTAATAAAGTAACCCATAGCATTACTGCCGTAGGGGTGTGAGGTGTTAGCGATCTCACATTTCAAAGGCCATCTCCTCTCCCTCGCCGCTTTTACTTCCCGGACTGAACCGGTACCCATTTAAGGCTGGGTTGACCCGGGAGACATTGTGGTCTGAAAAAAACATTACCGCCACAACTGGGAAATGAACCCAGGACCACTCATATGCGAAGCCAGCGTGCTAACCACTTTGCTACACGGCTCCCTTGCTTTGAAGCACTGTTTGTTGTTATTATAGTGCTTGCTTGACGAATAGGTTTGGAGACATTCATGTAACATAACCAAAAGCCATTGAATTCTCAGTCTGTCTGCGTGAATATACTTGTACATATACATATATGGGACCACTGTAATCTTCTGATCATGTCATAAATGTCAAAAAATGAGGGTTGCACAATAGGCATAGCAACCAATTTATGTAAAACTATTGCTATGAAACTGCAGAAGCTCAGATACAGGTGTAGTGATGGACATATTCTTAACTCACTTAGAGCAATTAGACGAATCAATCAAAATAGTATATATATATATATATATATAATATACACACGAGGTGTGTTCAAAAGTAACCGACCTTTGGGCTGGGAAAATACAATTCCTCACCTGGAGGTTTGAAACCCTAATCCCCTTCAATGTACTCTCCTTGAGAGTCCACATCATTCTCCCTACGGCCCCGCCATTGTTGGAAGCATTTCATAAAGGCCTCTTTGGGAATGGAGTAGAGCTGGATCATCGCATTCCCCATAATGTCTTCTCGTGACTCAAATCTTAAGAAGGAGAGTATACATATAAATTACATAGGCAACGGCCGCCGTCTATCGCAAACGATGATGGCATAATTTATTTTGCTAGCACTGTTTTTAGTAAGGATTACCTGCGTTACTTTTTATCATCACTCTCTCGTCTCGAGCCACCCGACCCCAGTGGCAAGTCAAGGACAAGACGACTACGAGGTTTCTATGCGATGCAGGGGACTCCGCATTAAGAACCCGTGAAAAAATCGGCGGAGTTCGGAGTCGAACTACCTGATCACGAGGCCGACGGCTTAACCACTTTGCCACGGAATCCCCATATATATTATATAAATACCCTAAAGATTTGTCACTTCATCGTCGATGAGGTCTGCCAACATCATTGTGTGTCATACTATGTCCTTGAGACTGGATGCAAATGTGACTGGTCAGGCCAATATAAGCATGGAAAGTTTTATAACATAACTAGCAAACACGGTATGTAGATAATGTTTTCTCAGCTCTAGACGTTCTGTTTATGTCTACCCTGGTTGTCTGCACATAAAAGTCATTGCTGACTAAAACATACCCTTATTTTCAACTCTGCATTTTCAAGCTGAACCTTTCTGGAGTAGGTTATTCCAGGTGGTATTGTCTATTTGACAGCACTCGTCACTCCTTCAGGCTGTCCTTGAATTGCTTCTTTTAATGACTGGTCATCACTTTCTCTCAATCAGTTTGTCATACAGAAGCTCCTATTGGAGCCAATCACTTGACATACACGCAAGATGGTCAGCCCATCTCAGTTGAGCTTTCTGCAAATGTGCATGAATGTAATATATGCTGGCTCAGGATATGGTCCTACCAGTTAATATAGATATTGCACCTCAGACAAGTTGTGTGGAAGTGGTTCTTCTTCTTCTTCGTTCGTTCTCAATCTCCCACTACCAAACCCTGAAAGGGTAAGTAGCAGAATGTAGTCCAGAGAACGGAATGCGTTGTGTTGTAGTTTACAGCTTGGCTGCGATATTTGCACCTTTTGGTCCAACACATCCGACTTCAGCAAGCATTTTTTGAGTACCAGGTAAGCATTCCCTCTTCGATCCCTTCTTCTTAGCCAGTCTGCCCTGCTGCAGCCTGTTATCCAGGATCACCGTGTGGAGGTGTAGAAGGGTCTTGGCAGCTATGGTTCGCCGGCCCTGACGCTAGCAGTCAGCTATGGGTCGCTGACCACTGCAGCTCATGCGCTGCTCAGCATCTTGATCCCGGAAGTGGTTCAATCTCCTGACATCTCCAGCATAGACAGTACAGCTTTCACATGCATAGTGCAGGATGGGGAGAATGCTGACACAGAAAACCTTTAGCTTAGTCATCAAACTGATTGCTCAATGTTCCCACATTGTTGAGTACATTCTATCAAAAGATGTGCCGGACTTTGCTATTCTATTTGCTAGCTCAATAATAATCACAGATCTCAACAGCATTCTTCTGAGCTAATTTTTGTCCACTTGCTGTAACCATTAGTTGTTGAAATGTTTTACTTAGGGCTCCATTTTTTTAACGCTTAAGATCAAGCCAAAATTGGCACAAACAGCAGAGAACCGGTCATGCCTTCCTGCATATTCTGTTCTGGGCTACTATTCAGAGCACAGTCATTTCACACATTATATCATATACGGCCATGGTTTGGGCATTAAGTCTGTGAGAATTAAATAGACTGCCACAAAAAACTTAATAGGTATACCACCATACTCGCTGTCTTTGAAGATGTCTGTCAGAACAGCTGATATATCATACCAGAAAGTGTCAGGAAAAGTCTGCTTCCCTGTTTCACGCCATTGTTTAGTTAAAATGATGTGTAGGTATAGCTACTCCCAAAAATCTCGACAGAATGCAACCTCAAAGTAAATGGTACACTTTTGAAACAGATCCATAAATTTTAGTATATGGACAAGTTAGCAACTTTAGACGAAGGAGAGAACTCAGTGATAAAAAAGGCTATATTTAAAGCAAAAACAACTTTCCAAAAAATTTCAGAGATCATTTGCAACAAATCCTCAGCAGACATAAGGTCACAATGAAAGATTGAATGTCAGTTCATGTAACTCTTATTTTTCATAAATGTTTTAAGTTTTTCCTGAAACATCATAGTCCAGGACACGGGACCTGCTGCTTGGGTCCTTCAGATGTCAATCTGTTGGTGCTCTTGCTGCTTGGATCCCTCAAATTATGGTCTTTGTGCACTCCCAGAATGGAGAGAGTTGTTTATGTGCTCAAAGTCGATATTTTGTTCTCCAGACACTCAATTTTAACTCTAAACTTTTAAACTTTGTGAATAGTTGAACGGTGAGTTTATTTAATTTTATTCTGTGTTTTATAAATGCAATTGGAGCTTTAAACTTTCTTTGTTCAGGGTGAAATATTGTTGTGGTATCTATAATGGTGGTATTTTTGTCATTGTTGGTCAGGTAAACATTGTCAATGTAGGGAGATGGAAATGGTCTTATCAGTTTGGTTCACAAGCAGAGCAGTTAGGAACTGAGAGAACAAGTCAGGAATACGTACAATTGGCGAGCTAAAGAAACCATTAGCATACATGCACTTTGCCATCCGCTGAAAACTACTGAGCACCTTTGTATCTGCCTGGAGTACAGTGATATCAGATAGGTTTAACGTAATTGAAACTAGCCATTTGAGACATCCAAACATCCTGACATTATCATAGTGGCCTTTATCCAATATTTGCGTCCTGACATAGTGGCTCCTGTCCAAGACTGCCAGTTAAGCTTAAAATACTTTAATTCATTTCTCACAGAACTAAGTGAGACCAATCTTGAAAGTCTATAATTCCTTAGAACACTGGTTGAGTAAAGGGGATGTGGATAGAAACAAAACCTCAAGCACCATCATGACCAAGTTGTCTCTCCAGGTACGGAATCATAAGGCAGACACTGTTTCTGACTTATACTAACCAGCTTTTGGGAAAGACTGGTTCCAGTCATTTGAAGTGCGGTTTAAAGCAACGGCTAATAAATGATGAGTTTGCCAGCTCAATCCACACACAATGTTATTTAAACATGCTGAAAGGGATCAAGATGCTGAGCAGTGGATGAGTTGCAGTGATCAGCGACCCATAGCTGACTGCTAGCGTCAGGGCCAGCGAACTAGAGTTGCCAAGACCCTTCTACACCTCCACGCGGTGATCCTGGATAACAGGCTGCAGCAGAGCAGGCTGGCTAAGAAAAGGAATCGAAGAGGGAATGCTAACCCGGTTGTCAAAAAATGCTTGCTGAAGTCGGATGTGTTGGACCGAAAGGTGCAAATATCACAGTCAAGCTGTAAACTACGACACAACGCATTCCGTTCTCTGGACTACATTCTGCTACTTTCGGGGTTTGGTAGCAGGAGATTGAGAACGAACGAAGCCAAGCCAAACATGCTGGAAAGAAAACTCTCCCCACCCCGCCTCCTCCCCAAACCATTCGGCTGAACACATCAAGTACATTAAGTCTATATGTGTAGAAATAGGCAATTATATATTCTAAAGGATATAATATAACGGACAACATTAAATAAGTTCATTAAATGGTCCTAATACTAGGTAAAAAAAAAATGTCATGGTGGTCCCATTAATGTTTATATGCCTCATAGAGGTGATAGTGAACGCCCTTAATCAAGACCTCTTGTACAATGACATCCTGATGGTTACCAGCACTGCCAAAGGCAGTGTTCAGATCCAATACTACTGAGTAGGTTAAATGTCAACTGATCAAAGCCTGGAGGCTGGACATCACAGAGCTGCATCTTCCGCAGGCCTAATGTGATAGACCTAACCAATCCGTCTGTTAACTATTATTTCACTCACAGTTACTATGTGATATATCTCAATAATTTCAGTTATTCTTCCTACAAAACATCAACATAGAAAACACTTAAACTTATGTGAATAATAAAGCACAAGATAATTCATTTATTACAAGTCTAGTCATTTACAGGATTATTAAAACTAACTAACTCAATTTTTGTAACAAGGGGGTGTCAGTATGAGCTTTGATGGAACCCCTAGATCTATACCCAGTTCTATTGTCTTCTATCTTATTATATCATCAACAGTTTCACTTATTTTATCACAATCCAGTCTCGAGATCTTGTCGTGCACCTAGGTAGTTGGTGGTGGGGCTGATCTGACGCTTCGGTAAATCTTCTGATCGTCGGGACTTCATTGTGGAACCAACAACCTCTCATGAAGTTTTATTGGTTCTCTACCCTGAGGATTCAGGTTACAACTCAAGCTCTATCTGAGCTAATTTCGACCTGCCTGAACTGAATCGCTCGTACCATCAGTTATTTCTCGTCTCCAGCAGATCATCAAGAACTGATGTCTGTGAAGACTACAGATATGTTGTCCTGAACTGAATCGTATGTACAATCAGTTATATCTCTTCGGGATACAACTCTTCAGGATTATATCCCAGGTTTCTAGGTTGACGTCTGACAGCGTACAAAGAAGAAGAAGAAGAAGAAGATATCCCAGGTTTCTGCTACACCTTATTGTGCAATCAAAGTTCTCACTCTGTCACTCGAAGTCATCAGATTTCTCACTTCTGAGTTTACTGACTCAGTTTGTTGCCATTCTCAACAGGCCCAAGAACTGAACCTGTGAGTAATACAACTTCTCTGTCTCTCGTCCAGCCAGTATAAAAGGGCCACCATTCACCCTAATTGGCACAAGTGCAATTGCCCTGGAGCATAGTGCCTTCTATCCAGCTCTGTCCAAAATGAGCATTGCCTCTACTTTTTATTGGAATCTTAGCTTCTCCCAAAACAACATGGCGGATGATCACGAGATACTTCTGTCCCTCCTCCATTGACCGGTGAGTAGTCAATGTCCTTCTCTTGACTGCAACAATTGTCAATCTGACAAGCTCTTCCCACTGAAATCTATTCACTTAATTGTCTTCTTTCTTGTCACCCCTGTCAATTTGCCAGTGACAGTTTTGTTGTCAAACTGTGTGTCGCTCAATACCTCTACCCTCTTTTCTGTGACTGTAGTTAATACAACAAATGGACTGGACTAGAACCCCAATCATTTGTTACAGCAGTCTCCAACTCACTTATAGTAAACATTTCGCGCTCTCTCTCTCTCTCTCATATGCTACTAATCGAAACCCTCTTTACCAATGACTGTACACCGTACGTGACCTTAGTTTGACCTGTTCCTACCTGAATTGAAGTATCTTTTTATTTTTCCCAAGAATAAGTTTTAGCCCAAACACCTCTGTTCTCCGTGGACCTGTTACACGAGAAGGAAACCACCCAACAACTTACTACTAATAGTCAAGTGTGAGGCAAACAAGAGAGAACATGATACGGACCCTTCTTATCAGTGTCGAATTTCCCCAATAGGCTGACTAGGTTGCCTCCTATGACGTCAGGATTGTATGGGCCTCATTTTGAGGTCCCGTAATGTTTTAACAAACATATTCAAGTTTGCAAAAAATTCATCAACTTTGGTTTTTGCCTTAGGTCACATGAAGGTTAGGTCCGACAGATTGATTTGCAGAACAGAAGGCTAACTTATGGTTACCTAACACCAGGCACTGATCTGTCTGAATACGAGGATTCCAGTATTCCCATTCGGGGATCAGGTGTTAGGGATTTCATTGTATACATTATATATTACATTACATTACATTACATACATGAGTGACTAATTCCCTTTCTTAACTACGAGTCAGGTGTCCCTTTAGAACTGGGTAGACTGAAGCGGGTCTCGGTCAGTATGCTAACCCTTTCATTGCTGTGAAAGGCACACTTTCTAATCACCCACATATCTCAGTGTTGGACATCAAGGCGGAAAAGTTTGCACACGTCTGCTCTCCCTTCTTAGGAATTGAATGTGTTGCCAAGAACACATTGTACAAGAAGTGAATGTTGAACCTTTGTGATTGTGTGTGAGTGAGAGATAGGGAGAACTTGAGTCGCATGAGACTCTGAATCGAGTATATCCTTTCAACGACTTGCATCAATGACAACAATTTGACTTGCACTAACTGTGAGAGGAAATGGGGGACTCATTTGTATCGAGGTAAGGTGTCCGCTTTGCGAGTTCGAATCGCGGTGAAGACCAGGATTTTTTTTCACGTGGATCTTCTGGTAAAAATTCCCCTGGTCTATGTGTAGTGAGATCGAACTCCCGTGTTCAGTGTCGAGCACGTTAAAAATTCCTTGGCAGTTGGAAATCGAAAAGATTATGCTTAACGGTCGCTGCCCAGACACAATTCAAGTTTAAAATCTACCCCAAGTTATTTGTACCTTGTAACTAACTGGCTGCGGATCTACTTAGCTCTAGTGTTTGAAAGAAACTGGTTGTAAATAGACTCAGTAAAGTCTTCTAAACCAGATAAATACGTTAAGTTAAGAACTCTGAAACAAATAATTACGAAAACAATAACAACAAATACCAACTGGAGCTCACTACAACAACGCAAGCGACAAAATACTCAACCAATCATCGCAGCTAACTGTTAGAAGGCGATACATGATTGGTTAATATCGACCTTTAACAGCACATGGCACTAAGAATCGGTCAACAACAAACAAAAGTAGGACCCCAAGGTCTATCCATCTACTCAGAGCCAGGCGCGCGAGACAAAGACGTGAAGAGGATATTCGGAAATGCTGTAAAACAGGAAGCACAAGCAACAGTGTAAAGTATCGGTTTGTAAAAAATTGCCCATGCAGAATCAAGGTAATATGATTTATGCTATTTTATAAATATTGATGAATCAAAACTTTGTTGGAAAAGAGTGGAAAACAGCCAAGGTCAGAACCTTGCAAGTATAATCTAATAGATAGATAATTAAATTTTTTTTTAAAAAGAAGAAATCTCCCAAATCAGAACAATACTTTTATAGAATTGGACCGGATTGAACCACTGAACCTCAAGAAAGACTAACAAGTCCACGTAGCACAAGCAAAGAGAAAATAACACAAAATGAAAATAATACAATGGAACTGCAGAAGCCTACACAAAAACTTTAAGCCATACCTAGGACTGGCCAATCTGGGAAAAGAAACAATAATATATGCGATTCAAGAAACCATGCTCAACCCAACCAAAAGACTCAATAATCCAAAATACAATATAGATAGGAACGATAGAGAGACAGGAGCGAAAGGAGGAGTAGCCTTTATAGTAAATGAAGAATACAAAATAATGGACTGGGATCCATTTAATACCGAAAACCTAGAAGGCCTATCCATTAAAATAGACAGTAGTCCAGCGAGCATCACAATAATAAACATATACAACCCAAGAGGAAAATTCACCACAAATGACATGGAAACAATCAAAGCACAAATAAACAATAGAACAATCATAGTAGAGGATTTCAACGCACATCATCCAGCATGGGGAGGATGCGCCATAGACACGGCAGGGAAACAAATAATGACCTTCTGCGAAGAAAACAATCTAATAATAATAAACGATGGGTCAATGACCAGAATAAATAACAATCCAAATGGATCAGATACGGCTATAGACATCACAATAATGACGCCAAACTTAGCAACCATCAAATGGGAAGTTCTGGATAATGCAGGATCAGACCACCTGCCCATAGCAATTTATTTAAAAGAAAAATACATACGAAACACTGGATCAATCAGACCCTATTTCAACTACCATAAGGTAGACTGGAACGGATTCCAAGAAGATCTGCTCAGACTCAAAAGAGAAGACTTAATCTCAGATAACGTAGACGTATTCAACCATAACCTAACAACCAACATCCTGCAGATAGCTATAAAGCACATACCCAACAAAAACATGCCAGCTAACTTAATACAATCCAAAGGAAAAGAAAACCATTACGGTAACCGTAAAAACAACAAAACATCTGTACCCTGGTGGAATGAGGAATGCACTAACCAAATAAAAAAAAAGACAAAAAGCTCTAAAGAAATACATTTTTTAATTTTGCAAATTTCAAAAATTGTAACTGTTCTATTTGGTGGTCAATAAGTATGATTTTCTTGTGTTTATAGACACAATTGAATGAATAACTTGTTGGTGTTGGTGTTGTGTGTTTGTTGGTTTCTGAGATACAAGAAGATGAATGTGAAATTTTCGGAAAAATTTAAATATTTGGACCTTCCCGGATAAGGCCTAGGTGCTCCGATGGAAAACCATGGAAACCATAACAAAGAATCGATACTGTGTTTACAATATCGACACAACTGTTGGTTTCCAATTCAAGCGTAGTTCTGTCATATAAACAAGTAAAATGGGCGGATGTACAAGATAAAGGTCTTTCCCAACAACCTACTTCACCTTTCCCCCCCAAAAAAGTCTGGCCCAATCGGCGGAAAAATAATAAATCGTTCAAAAGCCATTTGTGATCTAGCATGCGGTGCTTTTACCGGCAAAAATCGTGTGTAGATGGACGTGACGAATCCAGCAGTATAAAAATGACTATTGGGAGGGTCACCGTACTTAGAGAAACAAAATATCAAATTTTTTCTTGTTGATAGCTTGACGAGCTGGGCGTCTCAGACATCCTGGAGCGTGCTAAAGGCTCACCCTTTCTGAAATTCTATGACCACACAGTCTTCCATACCAAAATAATTGTGTGTACAGCTGTCACTTAGTTGGGTGCAGCTGTGTTGTTTTTTTGTGGACCCAAAAGAGACCTTGATGCTGGTTTGTGAGTTTTGTGGGCAATTGATGAATTTGCACAAGCCTCACGGAGGTGGATGTTCCATTTTATGGCAGCATTATTGGCAGCTCCTGGCTCTGATTTACGGAAGGCAATACCAGTCATCTCTTTGCTCAATACATGAAGAGAGTGGTCTCCCTGTAGGACAGACGTGTGCCCTCTAGCCATGTGCCGGAGCGAGCAGAAATGCCCTGCTGACATGTAACTTAACTTAACGTCTTTATACTGGTTTAGAAGACTCTGCAGAAGACTCTATACAACCAATTCCATTTACATCACCTTCCTCTAGAAGCTGTACGCATCCAATCTGTTCTTAAATGCATTGACCGTCCCAGCCTCCACCACCTCACTTGGCAATGCATTTCAAGCATTCACTACTCTCTGGCTAAAGAAATACTTCCTAATATCTAATATGGACCTCTCCTTAGTCAACTTGTAGCTGTGCCCTCTTGTCCTTGTTGGTGGTTATACTTTAAAAAACTTGTTATAGTCTACTTTATCCCTTCCTCTGATCATCTTATACACCTGTATTAAGTCACCACGAATTCTTCTCTCTTCTAGACACCGAAGGCCAGTTCTTTTTAATCTTTCTTCATAACTGTAATTCTGGAATCCCACTATCAGCTTTGTCGCTCTTTTTTGTATTCTCTCCAGCATGTCTATATCCCCTCTCTGATAAGGACTCCATACCTGTACACAGTACTCCAATCTAGGTCTAACTAATGCTTTATACAGTTTGACTATCACTTCCTTGCTCCTATGTTTAATATTTCTTTTTATCATCCCTAACATTGCATTTGCCTTTTTTACTGCTACCTGAACTTGCTCCCTCACCTTACATGTATGATCTATTATAAGCCTTAAGTCCCTTTCTTTATCTATCTTTCTAATATTGTTCTCTCCCATTCTGTAATTATGTTCCATATTGGATCTACCCATGTGGATGACTGTACATTTATCTACATTAAACTCCATTTGCCAGATTACAGACCATTCTCGAATTTTATCTAAATCCGACCTCAATATATCCACTTCTGCTTTAGATGAGACACTACTGCATAGTTTTGTGTCATCAGCAAATTTTGCAATAATGGATCCCATACCTATGTCCAAATCATATAAATATATATATCAAGAATAAAATTGGTCCCAAAACCGAGCCCTGTGGCACTCCACTTTTCACTTCACACCACTCAGAGTACTCCTTATTTATACCCACTCTTTGCCTTCTTTCCGTTAACCAATTTTCAATCCATTTGGCAACTTCCCCACCTATTCCATGTGATTTTAATTTTCGAAATAATCTTTGATGAGGTACTCTATCAAAGGCCTTTGCAAAATCCAGATAAATAACATCCACTGGCTCCCCTTTATCTAACATTTTGGTAACCTCCTCCATGAATTCTAATAGATTTGTTAAGCATGATCTCCCTCTGGTAAACCCATGCTGACTATTTCTAATTAGATTAAATTTGTCTAAATGCATTACAATGTTTTCTTGATTATTGACTCTAACAATTTACAGACTATGCTCGTTAAGCTCACAGGTCTATAGTTTGCTGGATCTGTCTTTTTGCCCTTTTTGAATAAGGGGATCACTCCCGCATCTTTCCAATCCCGTGGAACAATCTCTTGTGCAAGTGATTGAGAACATAATATAGCCAATGGTTTTGCGACCATCTCTAAGCGTTCTTGGTGGGCTGTTGGAGACATAGCAGGTCATGACACTTTGTGTTTGGTGCGCAGTCCGACGATGCGTATGATTCGTCTTTCCTGCGATGACTGCACACGGGGTTATTCTCTTGCGGTGCAGCAGGTCCATTTTCCACGTGCGGAGTTGGATCTGAAAATGACAGTGGTATACCTCGCGACTTAAAAATGTGGTGCTTCGTGTGGTTACATTCTACTAAATGTGACCTATTGTGGTCCATGGGTAAATTAACACACAGGTGCCCATGTGGCGATAGACTCGGTGGATTGCTCTAGCTTGGCCACAGTTTCTGTGTCGCCTGTGCCTTGCACGTGGTGATCGGTGGTCGATGCTTGTGGATTCAGTGGGAAAATGCGTCGACTGATGATGTAACGGACTCACACTACAATTAGCCCATCTGTTATGTAGCAAGTGGGTGTGACAATTCACGAACGCTACAGTGTGCACACATGTAGATGTGCACATATGTAGGTGTGTAGATATGTAGGTGTGTAGATATGTACGTATGAGTATATATATGTGGACATTTTAATTTACACTTATGTATGTATTTATAGGTTTATATATGAATATCCCTTCTGCGGGCATCCTCACCACTATATATCTACACTTAATATAATTATACTACTACTACATCAACCTTTTTTATCTATAATTATTTAATCAATTATCTACCTTTCTATTGTTCTTCTGTTCCTGAGCCTACCACACATTCAACACATAATTGACTGCGAGAGCTAGAGGGCACATGTGAGACGAGGGATCTACAAGGTGACACACAAATCAGTGAATCGCTTACAAGTTGGAGTACATGGATGCGATTGAAAAATATATAAGAGCGGGCAAAACCTGATACACCAAGACCAGACAGAGGGAAGTCAACACAGATGGGCCTCACAACAGAAGGAAGACACTTTTCAATTAATTTATATTGTACTCTTAATCCTTATGTATCAAGTATATTGTTTGTCATATTTCCCAATCATTCCATCTCATTCATTCTCGTTGTACACGTCACTACACTGCTATCTTCACAATTGTATATAAAATGTATGATGGGGTTTTATATTTTTTTATTTAAAAAAAAAAATTAAAAAAATAAGGAAATAAAAAAAGAGATCCGAATCAAGTATGAAAGAAAATAAATATACTCAATCCCAAAATGGTCCCAGGAAAACAATTGTGCATATTTATGCAAATACTTACGGCGGACAACTAGGAACATCAAAAGCAAGGAACAACGGGAGGAACATCACGGAAATACCAGGCTAGGTACAAACAGATACACACACGCATCCAAGCACTGGTTTATGCGTCTTAATATCGCCCAAATTGACTGCGGTCTGGGTCGGAATAGGCGCGCCTCCGCCAGTAGAAACTAGTGAGGCAAACACATAACGAAAGGATAATTAGAAGCGAGGAACAACGGGAGGAACATCACGGAAACACCAGGTTAGGTACAAACAGATACACACACGCATCCAAGCACTGGTTTATGCGTCTTAATATCGCCCAAATTGACTACGGTCTGGGGTGGAATAGGCGCGCCTCCGCCAGTAGAAACTAGTGAGGCAAACACATAAAATAACAAAATAAAAAACATGGCACTAATGTGAAAGTGTTTTAAATATGCTTCTATCGATTGTTTACGGTATACTCCACTTGTCCTTGATAAGGCAGTATCAGAAGGGAGGGAGAGAGGGTGGTGGAAGAGAGGGGTCGAGGGGTGTGGCTAATGTAACACACATGTTCTAACAGGGATTCTCAAATTGGGTCATAGACCCTCGTTTATGTTTAAGTGATAACCTACACTCACAAACACCAAGTTCTCCACACAGTCAACAATTCCACCCAAAACAATTCCTCAAAGCACATTTTTTTAATGTATACATCCATCAAACAAAAGTTACACCAGATCAATATAAGCACAACCGATGAAGCGTATAGTAGTTCCAGGTATTTTGTCTCTCTGGGATTTAGAGCACACGCACAGAAACTATATTACAGGTTGGTTTCTCTTTTGTCTGACAAACAAGATGTTGGAATGTCTGTATCTAACTTTTATTTAACTGTCTGCTGTCTCAATATCTGTTCTCAAACTTGGTTTTAATATCAGACATATTACTGTCTATACATCACTATAAGACTATGGTTCTCGATTAATGTTCTCAGTAGCTGTTATCTTTGCTTAGACTGGTTCTCACTATATGTTCTTAGCTATATTCCCAATATATAGAGTCAACAACATCGGGACACTGCTCTTGAATACGCCAATTACGTAAACGTTGTATTTGTCCGGTTCGCTTGCCCCAACTTCTCTCGCTTCACATTCCATTCACTAGGTCACTGCTGTCTCATTCCTCGTCATTTCTTTGCTCTCTCTTAACTTTTCAGCTTGCTCCTGTTAAATGTCAGTTTCTCATTCGACCACAAAGCTTTCCCACGAGCTTGACAACATCGGGCGTCCGTCAATCCCTTTCACGCATCTGAATAACATTTCTTCACTAGCCGTTCCCATGAGCTTGACCATCTGGGGCGCTCTGAGACGCATATCACTCTTACACAGGGCCCTCGCTGACCGTTCGTCTCACTCACGTAGCGATAATTGTATCCAAGTATCCAGCTACTTAATGCTGACCGCATGTGGGATTTGGCTTGTGTCTGAAGTTCAGTCGATCTCTTTCTGTGGGGGATAAGTAATTTTTTTGTGAATTCCATATGTCAGGTTATGTTACTGTTAACGATTCGTTCCATTAGTGTCTCCACACTGCGGAGTAGATTAATAGGTCTGTAGCTGCCTCGCTTCATCTTGTCCTTTCCATGTTTAAAGATGTGGATATGACTTGTCTCTTTCCAGACTGAAGTGACAATTTCCTTGTTTCCGGTTTATTATTTGCTGTTTCTCCCAAATTAGAGAACATTTTATTAGCAATGCTGTCCTTTCCTGTGGCTTTTCTCTTCTTGAGTTTAGTGATAGTTCTAATTCTGTCTTGGTGATATATGCCATCAGACGTTCCTTAGATACCCACATTGAGTGCCCCATGTGGTTTATTTCTTTCTTAATATACCTTTTTATGTCTGTGGCGATTTAGTTGCTACTTGTTTCCTCGTAATGTTGGACTAGAGCATCAGCTGCTTTATTCTGGTTAGTACTTATCCAGTAGTTCCAGCGAAAGGACAGAAATTACAAGCAGGAGAAGCATTTGTACACCTCGGAAACACGCTGCCGAGATCAGTGACTATTGTTGGTGAGCTGGCTAATATAATAGCAAAGGCCAGCACAGCTTTTGGCCGAATTTTGGCTCAACAGTATAGGAACGTCGAGGAATCAGCATAATGACTAAGCTGAAGGTCTACCATGCCACCATTGTCCTCACCCTGCTCTACGAGTGTGAGAGCTGGACTGTCTATGCTGCTGACGCCAGGAGGCTAAATAATTTTCACATAAACTGTCTGAGACGCATATTGCATATACGCTGGCAGGACCATATCATATACTGAAGTGCTGTCCAGAGCTAACATGCAAAGTATTCATGCACTTCTGCAAACATCCGAATTGAGATGCGCTTACCACCTTGTCCGAATGTCAGATGAAAGGATTCAAAAGAGGCTACTGTAAAGCGAACTGAGTGAAGGAGATCGATCACAAGGAGGTCATAAAAATCGTTTCAAGGACAGTCTGAAAGACTCCCTTAAGTGCTGTCAAATAGACATTAACACCTGGGAAAACCTGGCTCACAATCGTTCAACATGAAAAAGCACAGCCACAGACGGCATTGAACTCAGCGAGGGTCTCCATATCCAGGCAGCTAAGGATAGACGTGCAATCAGGAAGTCAAGAGCAGAAAATATTTCAGAGACAACTGCTGATTACGTTTGTCAGTTGTTCCATAAACTTTTCCAGGCTCGAATTGGCTTGATCAGTCACGAGCGCACACACATACTCAAGGTTGCATTATGACAGGTAATGATGATCGTGGTCATCATTGACGACGATGAACGAAATTATAATTTTTCCTTAATGAAAATATGACATGATGAGCAATGAATGTACTGAACTAACGACGAACTTACGATATGATGAGCAATTAATGTACTGAACTAACGACGAACTTGCGACATGATGAGCAATGAATGTACTGAACTAATGATATGATGAGCAATGAATGTACTGAACTAACGACGAACTTACGACATGATGAGCAATGAATGTACTGAACTAACGATATGATGAACAATGAATGTACTGAACTAACGACGAACTAACGATATGATGAGCAATGAATGTACTGAACTAATGACGAACTTACGACATGATGAGCAATGAATGTACTGAACTAACGATATGATGAGCAATGAATGTACTGAACTAACGACGAACTTACGACATGATGAGCAATGAATGTACTGAACTAACAACGAAATTATGATATGATGAGCAATGAATGTACTGAACTAACGACGAACTTACGATATGATGAGCAATGAATGTACTGAACTAACGACGAACTTACGATATGATGAGCAATGAATGTACTGAACTAACGACGAACTTACGACATGATGAGCAATGAATGTACTAAACTAACGACGAACTTACGATATGATGAGCAATAAATGTACTGAACTAACAACGAACTTACGATATGATGAGCAATGAATGTACTGAACAAACGACGACAATGCGATGGGACTTCAAATGAAAACCTGAAAAGTGGGATATACATTTAAAAAACATTGCCCTTGTATCGTAATTTATTGATATGGTTGCAAAGATATGTAAAGAGTGTCCTTAACTTGATTTAACGTCTTTAAGCTGGTTTAGAAGACTGCAGAGTCTGTATACAATCAGTTTTATTTATATCACCTGGATCTAAAAGTTATGCGCATCCAATTTATTCTTAAATGCATTAATTGGCCCTGCCTCCACTACCTCATGTGGCATTGCATTCCACGCATTCACCACTCTCTGATTAAACAAATATTTCCTAATATCTAATCTGGAGCTCTCTTTAGTTAATATGTACCTATGCTCTCCTGTTCTTGTGGGTGGTTGTATTTTGAAATAAAAATTGTTATAGTCTAATTTATCCGTTCCTCTGATCATCTTATAAACTTGTATTAAGTCACCTCGAATTTTTCTCTTTCTTAGACACTTTAGACCGGTTTTTCTGAGTCTTTCCTCATAACTGTAATTCTGGAATCCCACTATCATCTTTGTTGCTCTTTTTTGTATCCTTTCCAGCATGTTTATTTCTCCTCTATGATAAGAACACACCTGTACACAGAACTCCACACCTGTACACAGTACTCCACACCTGTACACAGTACTCCACACCTGTACACAGTACTCCACACCTGTACACAGTACTCCACACCTGTACACAGTACTCCAATCTAAATCTAACTAATGATTTAATACAGTTTTACAATCACTTCCTTGCTTTCTGTTTAATATTTATTTTTATCATACCTGACATTGCATTTGCCTTTTTCACTGCTACCTGAACTTGCTCACTCACATTACCTGTATGATCTATTATAACCGCTAGGTTCCTTTCCGTATCTATATTTCTAATATTGTTCTCGCCCATTCTTTAATTATGTTCCATATTAGATTACCCACGTAGATGACTGTACATTCATCTACAGGAAACTCAATTTGCCAGCTTACAGACCGTTCTTGAATTTTAATTGTTCTTCTTCTTCGTCTACGTTCGTTCTCAATCTCCCGCTACCAAGCCGTGGACATGGCTTTGCAAGCAGCAGGATATAGTCCGGAGAACAAAATGCGTTGTGTCGCTAGTTTACAGCTTGACTGCGATATTTGCACCTTTCGGTCCGACACATCCGTCTTCGGCAGCAGAATGTTATCTAGATCCGACCTCAGTATATCCACCTCTGCTTTAGATGAGACACTTCTGCATAATTTTGTGTCAACAGCAAATTTTGCTATCATGGATCCCATATCAATGTCCAAATCATTTATATATATCAAGAACAAAATTGGTCCCAAAACCGAGCATTGTGGCACTCCACTTTTCACTTCACACCACTCAGAGTACTCCTTATTTATGCCAACACTCTGCCTTCTTCCCGTTAACCAATTTTCAATCCATTTGGCAGCTTCCCCGCCTATTCTATGGGATTTTAAATTTTGAAATAATCTTTGATGAGGTACTCTTTCAAAGGCCTTTGCAAAATCTAGATAAAATAACATCCGCTGGTTCCCCTTTATCTATCATTTTAGTAACCTCCTCCATGAATTATAATAGATTTGTTAAGCATGATCTCCCTCTAGTAAACCCATGCTGACTATTTCTAATTAGATTAAATTTGTCTAAATGCATTACAATGTTTTCTTTGATTATTGACTCTAAAAATTTATAGGCTATGCTCATTAAACTCACCGGTCTATAATTTGATGGATCTGATTGTTTGCCCTTTTTGAATAAGGTGATCACTCCTGCATCTTTCCAATCCCGTGGAACAATTTTTTTTGCAAGTGATTGAGAACATAATATAGCCAATGGTTTTACTAGTTGGTTTCTAATTTCAAACAGCAATTTTGGATGAATGCCATTTTGGCCTAGACTTTTATCCACTTTCAACTTCTCCAATTTGTTAAAAAAAACATTTCCTCTGTAATACAGATTGATCTTAATCTAGCTGTATCCATGTTTCTTTGAAAGATATCTATAGGCTCTGGGATCTTGGAGCAGTCCTCTTTGTGTAAACTGTGCCAAAGTACTGATTGAGTAGATTAGATCCCTCGTATTCTCACTTATTATTTTTCATGTACTGTCTATGAGAGGGCCGACTCTGTCTTTTGTTCTTTGTTTATTTCAAACATAAGAAAAGAAGCTTTTACTATCAGTCTTGATCCTCTGAGCAAGTTTTTTTTTCGAAGTATATTTTTGCTGTTTTATTCACTTTCTGAGATATGTTCTGCTTGTCCAAATATTGTTAATGTTTCTTCTGATTTACCTGCACGTACCATCACGATGCAGACGAACAACAAGACGTCATAATTGTAGTTAAAATATGGCCGCTCTACTATTGACGTTACAAGAGGAGCAGCGTTCTGTTATTCGTATTTTGAGCAGCGAAATGGGTGAAACCTATATAAATTCATCGGCGAATGAAGGTCTAGTACGGTGATGTATACCTTTTACTCCAGCAAATGTGTGAGTGGAGTAGAAAGTTCCAAAACGGTGGAAGTTCTGTGACTGTTCACTACCGGATCAGTCACATTGAGTAGTGACCCCAGAGTCAATTGCAATCGTTGACCACCTCGTAAAGGAAAATCGCTGACTAACTGTGAATGGCACTTGATGAGTGAACGGCATGCATCACCGTACTGAACGGCCATTCGCCGATGAATTTCTATAGGTGTTACTCCTTTCGCTGCTCAAAATACGAATAACAGAACGTTGCTATTCTTTTGTGCGTGTCAATAGTGGGGCGGCCATCTTATAACTGCAATTATGACGTCAAGTTCGTATGCACCGTGATGGCACGTGCAGGCCATACTTTGCAACCATATTAACAAATTACAATCTGAAGGCCTGGTTTCTATCGTGTCTATACCACTTTTAAGGTTTTAATTTAAAGATCACTCACACTATATAAGGAGCAAACGGGAGAACATACCATTTGATGAGCAATATGTGTACGGAGCTAACGGTAAACAAACGATATGATGAGCAATATGTGTACGTAGCTAATGGTAAACAAACGATATGATGAGCAATATGTGTACGGAGCTAACGGTAAACAAACGATATGATGAGCAATATGTGTACGGAGCTAACGGTAAAAAAACGATATGATGAGCAATATGTGTACGGAGCTAACGGTGAACAGACGATATGATGAGCAATATGTGTACGGAGCTAACGCTGAACAAACGATATGATGAGCAATATGTGTACGGAGCTAACGCTGAACAAACGATATGATGAGCAATGTGTGTACTTAGCTAAATATATTAGATGATTAGCAATGTCTGTAATGTATATTGGTGCAACTTTCCTTTTTTAGCATGCCTCTGTTGCGCACATAACACATAATAGTTTATACACGTTATTGGGGTTATATGTGCATTCGTGTATGTATGGTAACGTCGTGGTATCAGCGTCAAGACCAAACAGAGTATACCGTGCCATCATCATTGCAACCCTACTCTGCGCCTGCGACAGCTGGACTGTATACTCTGGACATGCAAGGAGGTTAAACCACTTCCACACAGGTTGCCTGGGGCGAATATTCCACATCCGATGGCAAGATCGTGTCACTGACATCGAGGTTCTCTCGAGGGCTGACATGTCCAGCATCCATGCACTGCTAGAAGAAGCACGACTAGGATGGACCGGACACCACGTTCGTATGTCAGACGAACGGCTCCCAAAGAAGCTACTCTACGGCGAGCTGAGAGAGGGATGGCGCTAGAAATGGCGCCCAAAGAAACGTTTTAAAGATAGTCTGAGGGACTCACTGAAAAGTTGCCAGATAGATATCACAACCTCGGAATGGTTTGTGCAAAACAGATATGACTGGAGAAGCGCAGTCAAAGCGGGTGTAGCTACCAGCGAAGACCACCGTGTTGTGAAAGCCCAGAGCAGACGCAAGACCGGGAAATCACAAACAGTGGGAACACCATCACCTTCTACAGACCTCGTGTGCCCGTTATGCAGCAAATGTTTATGTGCCCGCATTGGTCTGTTCAGCCACATGCGCACCCACACCCATCAGGGAAATTTGTGACAAGGATGATGTCGGCGGTCCTCATCAACAACGATGGACAGCTATTATGTGCATTCGGAAGTGAAAATATTCATGTACTATATTCTTTTTTTAAAAATGATTATCGCTTTACGGCTCCTGGGGTCTGCAGACAACTGTACACGGTGATCATTCCCCAGTCGTAGCCATCTGCGTCAGTCGCAATAATATAAGATGAAGAAGGTGAACAATAGTGGGGATCTATTTCTCACTACTTCTGCACACTCGAATCTAAGTGAAGGGTATTGTTGTGTTTCAAGTATAACTATAGCAATCCAGTAGAATGATCTTGTATCAGTAGCGCTATTCGATAAAGCGTGATTGAAATGCAAATAAAATCAAATTGTGCCGTTCCTTTTTGCTCCTGATATAATTCACAGTTATCCATTCGTCGAGTCTGTCTGCTCATTGAATTCCTATTATCTGATGGGATCAGCGCGGACAAATTAGTATAATGCAAATATTGAAAAACGTGTAATATATGCAGACTGACAGATATCAGCTTTTGTTTTTAAAAGGTCAAACACTGAATCTATTTGTCTGTCTGTGCCTGCCAGACCTCAGGCAGTTACGTAAACACTTTTCCCAACCGAATGTCGGTATAAAATGTGGTTCCTAATCAACAATCACCAATCAATTAAATTGGATCGTAGCTACAGGTTCAACTGCAGTAAAATATTATATATATGATTTTTGTTGAAACATTTAAACAAATTGATATTGATCTAGTTAAACTTCGGTTTTTGAATGGATTTTAAAATATGGATACAATATATTATAAGTAAACAATAGCTGTAAGAAAAGTTAAAATGTCAAAATGGCGCCATTGAGTGTGGACAGTAAAGATATTAGCGAAACCGGTATATGCTAACGTTAAAAGATATCGCAACATGATAGCCAGGCCTATTCTAAAATAATTACTGAAGAGATCACTTGTGTTACCTGTTACATGTCTTTCGGGCGTACCTATGCGAATAGCAAATAAAAGCACAGCAAAATTTAATCCACATTCTGTGAAAATCTTCCATGTATGGAGGAGACCTGAGTAGTTAGTAATGAAATAGCAAACAATATGTCATGTCTTTAGCTAGGTTGAATCTTTCACAACAGGATATCGTCCAGACTACAAATATAAATTATAATACTCACCGAGTGGTTGAGCCATCTATCTGTTGAATTTATCGTATCATAGTACTTGCTACCACTGTCTACACATATTGCTAATACACGATGAGTGAACAAAGAGACACGGAACAAGATAAGGACGAAATGTTAAATATCTACAAACATTTTGTAGCTTCGACAACGATGCATGGAGTTGGACGATTTCATGGTAAGTCTAGTCCATGTAGAAAGTGTACCTGGACGGTCCTGGTGTTTGTAGGTGTTTGCTGGGCTGCCTTTTACGTCACTAGAAGCATTCAGGAATATTACTCATATCCTGTCTCGACATTCGTTAACGTTATGTATTCAACATCTTTGGAGTTCCCAAGCGTCACGATCTGTAACATGAATCCAATACGGACTTCTAAACTTGATAACTCAACAAGGGAACAGTATGTTCAGAGTGTCTCAACCGAGGTAAATACGAAATTAAATTATATTGATTTCAATGTCAGATAGAATTCACAATAGTGAAGTCGTTGTGGCAGAGGGGTTTACAATTCATGCTACCATTAGGAGTTTGGATAAATATAGATGTTTCTGATATTTTCTTGTTTGAAAAAAAAAACACACAAAATAAATAAACAATTGTATGAAGCTAAGAAACCCGTGTTTAGTTGGGCGTTTCCCCGTGAAAAGCTTAATCTGGCAACCTCTGGCCTAGAAAAGCTGAATGATAAGCGGGGTATGATAACTGTGAGTTATTTCTGTGAAGATTGGTTACTTCAGGGAACAAGGTCTTATTACATGTACAATGTCCATTGTTTGGTTTCAGGGGAAAGAAACAGAAATATAATTTTTAAAGTGTGAACTTTAAGGTAGCAAAGAAACACTGACGACTTCATCAGAACCGCTATATACGTGTGCTATATAGGTGGAAGATGAAAGAGAGACCAACCTAAGATAACTTAGTGAAAGGGCACAGAAGTCCAGGTGAAAACTGAGAACCGGAACTGTAGCACCGTGAGAAGGAGATGTAGATGGAGTTTGTTATTGACCTGAAACACATCATCAGGCCAGAGGGCCAATGGCCGATTTGTTGCAGCCGAAGATGAAGAATCAGAAACAAATGCTGTCAAGAATGGACGGATCAGGTGTCTATATCTCATATCTCGGATACGGGGCCAAGATACAGCAGCTCATGAACTGACAGCAGCCATGGATTCATAGCTGGCTGCTTGCAACATTGGTCAGCGAACTATGGCTGGCAAAGATTATAGTCTGCCTCCATCTGGAAACAGGTTGCGCTAGTGTAGTCTGCAAGTAATAGTATCGCAGTGTGAAGGACAACCCGGTGCTAAAATAAAGCCAGCAGAAATCTGATGTGTGGTTAAAAGCAGTAGAAATCGCAGTCTCGGCATAGCGTCTTAACGTATTTTCAGGACGAATATCGAAGAAGAAGAAGAAGAAGAAGAAGAAATAGATATCTCGAACACTTTGGTGAGACAAGCAGTATTCTTACCAGTAGATTGTGCTCTAACTATACAACAGAGGTAAAAACACTTGAACAAACAGAGATTCAACCACTTGAACAAGTTAAGGTTCAACCCCTTGAACAAGCGAAGGTTCAAAGACTTGAACAAGCAGAGGTTTAGCCAGTTGAATAAGTTGAGGTTCAGCAAGTTGAACATGTTGAGATTCAAACATTTGAACACATTTTGGTTGAACAAGCAGATGTTCAAACACTTCAACAAGTTGAGGACCAAACAACAAGCTACGACTATGATCTATAAGAACATTTATAGCAACATTTTTAGCAACATTTTTAACAACCAGGTAGGCAGAGAGGTAAAGCTCGTCTCTCAAGAAACGAACACACAAAATCATGTGAGTGTTCGGATCTCGAAAGTTTTCCAGCGACCCGTGGTCTAAAAGGGAGTGAGATCGTGTGTTAGTCATATCGAAGACAGGCGATAACCTGGGAGTTCACGCATATCCGATGTGCACGTCAAAGAGCGATTGGAAGATACAAATGAAAAGGAGCCAGCTGTAAACCGCTGTCCAGACACAAAAACATTCTGAAATTAATTAAATTTCTACCCTAGTTTCGAAGCTGGGAGTAAATCCGAGGAAATCAATTATCTGCATCCTACACTGTCTCCAGTCGTCTTGACTTACACGTCTTGCCACTGGACCAATGTATCAAATGAGAGAGTCCCGCTGATGATAGAGTAAATCATCCTCACTTAAATGTAACTAAAGCACAAGTCACGGTGTCTAGCCTTAGATGGAAGAGCAGATCTCTCTATTCTGAAGCTGTCGACATAACTGCAAATTCTTAAAAGTAGCAAGCTCTCCCACCTGAGTCACTCTCTGCATTGCAAGATCACAGGGATAGCAAACTCTCCCACCTGAGTAACTCTCTGCATTGCACGATCTCAGGGATAGCAAACTCTCCCACCTGAGTCACTCTCTGCATTGCAAGATCTCACGGATAGCAAACTCTCCCACCTGAGTCACTCTCTGCATTGCAAGACCTCACGGATAGCAAACTCTCCCACCTGAGTCACTCTCTGCATTGCTAGATCTCAAGGATAGCAAACTCTCCCACCTGAGTCACTCTCTGCATTGCAATATCTCAGGGATAGCACACTCTCACACCTGAGTCACTCTCTGCATTGCAAGATCTCAGGGATAGCACACTCTCACACCTGAGTCACTCTCTGCATTGCAAGATCTCAAGGATAGCAAACTCTCCCACCTGAGTCACTCTCTGCATTGCAAGATCTCAGGGATAGCGAACTCTCCCACCTGAAGAATGAATCAAGCAAAGAAGCTGCTCGAAAGCAAACTATATTTCAGCAGTTTATCGTCCGACTGTGGAGTTTCGGAGACTAATAACACGGATAGACTTCCACAAGTGAGGGGAGATTGTGAACAAGAAGAATTGAAAACACACAATTTGAGAAAAAGAGAGCTATCCAGGCTTTCAGAAAAGAACACAACCAACCCGATAACGGATGTCACAGCCTTGATTGCAAGGACACTGTCACAACGATTCAACCCTTATCTCCAAACTGTACAGAGCTAAATACAGTCTCCAAACAGTGGCCGAGTTAAACTTTAACTTTACGTTTTTATACTGGTTTAGAAGACCCTGCAGAGTCTGTATACAACCAGTTACATTTACATCACCTTGCTCTAAAAGCTATGCGCATCCAGTTTATTCTTAAATGCATTAACTGTCCCTGCCTCCACTACCTCCCCTGGCAATGCATTCCAAGCAGACACCACTCTCTGACTAACAAAATATTTCCTAATATCTAATCTGGACCTCTCTTTAGTCAGCTTGTAGCTATTCCCTCGTGTTATTGTAGGTGGCTGTATTTTAAAAAATTTGTTATAGTCTAATTTATCGATTCCTCTGATTATCTTATAAACCTGTATTGTCACCACGAATTCTTCTCTCTTCGAGACACTGTAGGCCGGTTTTTCTGAGTCGTTCCTCATAACTGTAATTCTGGAATCCCACTATCATCTTTATCGCTCTTTTTTGTATTCTTTCTAGCATGTTTATGTCCCCTCTATGACTCCACACCTGTACAGAGTACTCCAATCTAGGTCTAACTAAAGCTTTATACAGTTTGATGATCACTTCCTTGCTCCTATGTTTAATATTTCTTTTTATCATACCTAACATTGCATTTGCCTTTTTCACTGCTACCTTAACTTGCTCACTCACCTTTCCTGTATGATCTATTATAACCCCTAGGTCCCTTTCCTTATCTATCTGTATAGTTCATCGCATGTACTCGCCTGACGATGTTAACATCAAATACGCGCTCACAAGAAGAAGAAGAAAAAGAAGAAGAAAGAAGGCTGCTTTGTAAGTGATCGGCAAGGATTTAAGAGAAGAAAGCAGAAATCAAAATCTATGAATACAAGCTTGTTTAATTTTTTGTTTTTTGTTTTTTGGTAACAAAGAATATGCATCATCTTATTTTGTCATATATTGATACGTATAAATTTGCAGAAATTTGTTTTGTTCCTTTTCGACTTTTCAAAGGAATCCTTCATGAAAAAAATCGAAGCATTATACAAGTTTGCGGACATGTTCACACCAGACGAACGGATGGTCATGGGGCATCAGATAAACGACATGCTAGTTGGTTGTTCTTTCGGCTCGGTAAGCAATCAAAGATTTGATTGACAGACTGTTCCAGGTGGAAATCTTTAGCAGCACTAACAAAATACTACAGTGACGTGTCGTACCGAACAAGTATTTACATTTCACAATGTTTTGTCATTTTACCATTTCTTCTTCACTCACCGTTTAATTATTTCGTATAATCTACACATGAACATTTTTATAATTGTTATAGAAGCGTTATAATGTACAACAATTTTATACACGCAAATTATGATACGTGTTATGGTATGCAACAACTCAATTCCCGCAAATTCTGATAGGTGTTATAGTTTGCAACATTTCAATTCCAGCAAATTCTGATAAGTGTTATAGTATGCAACAATTCAATACACGCAAATTCTGATAAGTGTTATAGTATGCGATAATTTTATTTACGCAAATTATGACAAGTGTTATGGTTTACAACAACTAGAGAAAGTGGCAAATATAAATAAGCAATCACAATTTAAATAAAGCTGTACATTAGGGGTTCGAAACTGCAGCTCGTTTCGCGTGCATTATTTTTATTTCTTCTTTAGTAACTTCAAAGAAATTCAGTTATCTACTTTTGACTTTTCTGTATTCTCTTATTCCACTTCTTCGTCTATCTTCAGATCAAGCGTGTGGTTTCTCTTGCATAGCCTTCCGGTGTTTGTAATGATATTTGACTTTAGTACAGCTTTTGTCCCCTGTCTCTTTCGCGAGATCGGTAATTCTCTCTCTTCCTGTGTGAGCGTGCAGCTGTGTAGTGTTGTTACACGTTCCTGGTATATTTCACACAGGAACACGTGTCATCAGTCCCAAATCTTACGTTGTTGTAAAGATTACCCTTACGTTATTATGTATAGTTCTCAGTCTGAAGATGACGACGTGCTCCTCTCTAGTTCCTTCCTTTAGTTTAATCATAATAGTTGTTTTTCTTTTCGAAAGTGAGGGTTGATCGGCCCATTTTCCACTGATAATGACTGAAATTATGGACTTTGCCTAATTATACGCGATGTGTAGGTTTACTTGTGGGAAATCTCGTACGCACTTGCTAGTCTGACTTCTGCTTCATTGCCTTCGATATTATATATCTGGAGAAGTGTTTCTTGAGCTTCATTTCAAATCCAGTACGAATTCTGCATCGGTTGGGTGTGCTACACCAAGAGTCCTCCTAGTCTAGATAGGCGAATATACCTTCTATGAACGGAAGCTTTCTGCAGGACACATTCACACAATCTGTTTAGGATACAGATCCCACAAAATGCGCCTGCGTATATCGGATGTGATCCAGGAGGGGCAACAAACTTCACTGAGCTGCTAGTTTTCATAACCTGATAATGAGGAGTTTACCGAGTTGCACTGTCAGTCTTCCTCGGTACAAACCCAATATCAGAATGATCACCTCATCTTTAACACTTTTGATACCAAGGTAGTGTATGGTTGCAATCTTCATTCATGTGCCATCTCTGCCTACGTGGCATTTCGTATTTGCACAATGCGTTGACAGTTTTGCTTCAACACCGTCGAGCAATAGCTTGTCTGCTTCTCGCTCTATATCCATGCTGAAGGGATCCAATGGATTGACATATTTGGGCGAACATGGCATAATCTTCCAAATTGTATTTATTAGAAATGGTCTTGCCATTGTTGTAGGATAGTGATATGTACGTCTTACAAGTATTCGACATCCTTGGGTCACGTGTGGCGATCATACGTAAAAAACTCCATTGCTAATGTTGATGTTTTGAACACTTGTAGGAAGACAAAGAATACATGTAGCAGATCTCTGATTAATTTGATTATAATAGCCGTCCATCGTTGTCGATGAGGACCGCCGACATCATCCTTGTCACAGATTTCCCTGTTGGGTGTGGGTGCGCATGTGGCTGAACAGGCCAATGCGAGCACGAAAACATCTGCTACATATCGGGCACACGAGGTTTGTAGAAGGGGATGGTGTTCCCGCTGCTCGGGATTTCCGCGTCTCGCGTCTGTTCTGGGCTTTCACAACACGGTCATCTTCACCGGCAGCTACACCCGATTTGACTGCACTTCTCCAGTCAGATCTGTTTTTCGCAAGACATTCCCAGATGTTGAAGTCTATCTGGCAACTTTTTAGTGAGTCCTTCAGACCGTCTTTAAATCGTTTCTTTGGGCGCCCTCTCTCGCGCCATCCCTCTCTCAGCTCGCCGTAGAGAAGCTTCTTTGGGAGCCGCTCGTCTGACATACGGACGAGGTGTCCGGCCCATCCTAGTCGTGCTTTTTCTAGCAGTGCATGTATGCTGGGCATGTTAGCCCTCGAGAGAACCTCGATGTCAGTGACACGATCTTGCCATCGGATGTGGAATATTCGCCTCGGGCAACCTGTGTGGAAGTGGTTTAACCTCCTTTGCATGTCCAGAGTATACAGTCCAGCTTTCGCAAGCGTATAGTAGGGTTGGAATGATGGTTGCACGGTAGACTTTCAATTTGATCTTGACGCTGATGCCACGACGTACCCAGACCATCGAGCGCATTCTACCAAAGGCTGTGCTGGCCTTTGCTATTCTGCTTGCCACCTCATCGTCTAGGCTGACAGATCTCGACAGCGTGCTGCCCAGATATGTGAATTTGTCTACGGCATTCAACGTCTGCCCGCTGACTGTAGTCTCTGGTTTTGTGTACGGCATGCCTGGTGCTGGTTGGTACATGACCTCTGTTTTTTTGGCATTTATGGTCAGGCCAAAATTTTCGCATGCGGCAGAGAACTGGTCCATTCCAACCTGCATGTTCAGTTCTGAGTTGCTCATTAGCGCACAGTCGTCAGCAAATACAAGTTCCCTGATTATGTCGCCAGCAACTTTGGTTTTGGCCTTCATTCTTCTGGAATTGAGTAACTTGCCATCTGTGCGGTACTTTATGGGTATTCCAAGCTCCAATGATCTGAAGGCGTCTGTCAACGTGGCCGCGAACATCATGCTGAACAAAGTCGGGGCGAGTACACATCCTTGTTTTACTCCGTTTGATACTAGAAACGTTTTAGAGATTGCACCGCTGTCCAGTACACGAGCACACATGCCTTCGTGTAGCTGTTTCACCAATGTTATGAACTTGTTGGGGCAGCCAAACTTAGACATTATCATCCACAGCCCTCCTCTGTTTACTGTATCAAATGCCTTTGTCAAATCAATAAATGTGGTGTACAAGGCCTGATTTTGCTCTCGACACTTCTCTTGTACTTGGCGAGCGGCAAAAATCATGTCCACTGTTCCTCTTCCGGCTCTGAATCCACATTGGCTTTCTGGGAGGTGGTGGCTTTGTTCAAGGTGCTTGTTGAGCCTGTTTAGCAGTAAGCGCGCTAGGATCTTGCCTGCTACGGAGAGTAGCGATATTCCTCGATGATTGTCGCATTCCTGACGATTGCCTTTTCTTTTGTATAGGTGAACGATTGAGGCGTCCTTTAGCTCCTGCGGAATTTTACCTTCAGCCCACATGTAACAGAAGAGTTCAGTGATCCTTCTGGTGAGGGATGGGCCAGCTGTCTTATATACCTCTGCTGGTATTGCATCAGCTCCTAGAGCTTTTCCTATAGATAGTGAACTGATTGCCCTGTCGACTTCCTCCTCAGTAATGACTTCATCCAACGCCAGGTTCAGTTCCACCTGCGGCATTCGCCGGATGGCCTCTTTATTTATCGACGATGGGTGGTTTAGTATTTTGCAGAAGTGGTCTGCCCATCTGTCTAGAATCTGAACCTTATCTGTTAGCAGTACCCCATCCGCACTGCGAACTGGAGTATTACTAGAGGGCTGCGGGCCGTAGAGAGCTTTCAGTGCCTCGTAAAACCGTTTGGTGTCATGGCGCTCGGCGAACATCTCAATTTCGTCAGCTCTTTTGCTGAGCCAGGAGTCTTGCATCTCTCTAAGCCTGGTCTGGACAGCTTTGCGAGCAGTATTGAACGCAGCTTTTGCTGTCGGAGATGGTGTGTCCCTCTGCGCTTCATGTTTTGCATCGAGAAGGCCCTGTATTTCTAGATCGTTCTCATCAAACCAGTCCTTATGCTTGCGCGTGATTGGGCCAATGTGTTTAACAGCTGTATCGTAGAGTGTGTTTCTCAATGATGCCCAGTTCTTTTCGATGTCGTTCTTTTCAAAACGAAGCTCAGACAGTCTACCCTCAAGCTCTTCCTGGAAGCCTCCTCTCGTGGGTTCGTATTTCAACTGAGAGACATTTAGCCTCCTCGGTGGTTTCTTTCCCTGGGGGCGCATTTTGGGCTGGATCTTGAAGTTTAGCTTGGCAATGATAAGTCGATGGTCGGTCCAACATTCTGCACCACACATGCTCTTCGTTACCATAGCATCCGCTCGATCCCTACGTCTGATGATAATATAGTCAATGAGGTACCAGTGGCGGGACAATTTGATTACAGTATAGTAAACTTATCTCTCTTAGTATAATTATTACCGCTTACATGAAAAACAAAGAAAACACGAAAACTTATTCTCTCTTTAAAAAAATGCATATTCAATCATTTATTTGCACAATTTAGTCATTACTTCAATTATCGACTAATCTATATCTAACTTAATTCCTTAACAGTAATTAACTGGATGGTGTCTCTCGATCTAAACCCAGTCGTATCGTATCTAGAATGACATCAGTTCTTATCTGTGACCCTAAGCTCCACCGTCCAACATGACGGCGTTACGCGCTAGTCAGGTGGCACTACAGTCCCCATCTCGTTGATAACTCGCGTCACCTTTCTTCTCGTCCTGATCGATGATACGCCAGAGTTCTATCTCTGAACTCCCTCCTTTAAAATTGCCCTCACTACATTTTCTAGGAACACATCTCGCCACTACATCATAACCAGTTGTAACCTGCACCATTCTTACTAGAAGTCTTAGGAACAATCCCCAAGTTTAACACATGACGAACACGTGTTATATTAACGCAATAAACTGGATAATAACCCTCACTTAATAACGAAAATTATTCTGAAACTCTTAACTTTCCAAAGACCTAATTTTCAGACAATGAAAATCCAGATCGACTCTACTTTAATTTATTGATGGACCTAACATCTGTCTGAAACTCCTGACGTTATCTCTTTATTTCTCCCCTATTTGCTGTCTTATTACAAAGCTAGAATTGGCTTCCAATTTCTAATTTACCGTTAGCCTTCAAGTGACCAAAAAGGAAAGTTGGTTCGCGATCAAAATTGGGATTTTATCGAGAATACTGAATCCATGACACAACATTGAATTCCAAAATCCTGACATTGTCCCATATCTGACACTGTCACACATAGTACTGTGTCCAGCATATTTGTAAGTCGTAAAGATCTGCCATATTTATGCATGTAGTTTTCAAAATATTACTAGTTCTTTTCTTGAAATAAAGGTCACCTGCAGTGCTGATAACTTTACAATGGTCTACAGCAAAAGGTTCTCCTCCTGTTACAAATTTGGTGGAAACAGAAACTGGTAAGTGAAAGATACATTAACATTGATCAAATTGTGCTTGATGTGTTTAGTGCAAATTTATAGATGGTATTTGAGGTGCTTAGTGAAGTTTTCAGTGGTGTTTGAAGTGTTGAGTGAAGTTGTAAGTGGTATAAATCGGATGTCTCGTGTTGAGAAATAGTTATAATTTGAATGCGTTGTGTTTAGTGAACATAATAAGATTGTTATTATGTATAGTGTTTAGAGAAGGATTTGAGTGGTGTTTATTGAATGTTGTGAGGATTTGTGCAATGTTTAGTGAAAGTTAAATAGAGTGATCACTACGGTTTTTATTCCCATTGATGATGCCGACTAGTCACCACGCTCTTTACGTTTGTTGAGGCTCATCAATCATCACGCATTGTACAGTTTCTGAGGCTCACCAATCATCACGCATTGTACAGTTTCTGAGGCTCACCAATCACCACGCATTGTACAGTTTCTGAGGCTCACCAATCACCACGCATTGTACAGTTGCCGAGGCTTACCAATCACTACGCATTGTACAGTTTCTGAGGCTCACCAATCACCACGCATTGTACAGTTGCCGAGGCTTACCAATCACCACGCATTGTACAGTTGCCGAGGCTTACCAATCACTATGCACTGTGTAGTTACTGAAGTCTACCAATTATCATATACGAGACGGTTGGTGGGGTTCACCAGTCACAAATCTGATGTTTACCTGTCACCACGGGGTTGATGTAGGGTCTATGCACAATGTCCCGCCTACATCAAATGGATGCTGATGAGGTTAGTGTAGGGTCTGGGCACAATGTCCCGCCTACATCAAATGGATGCTGATGAGGTTCGTGTAGGGTCTGGGCACAATGTCCAGCCTACATCAAATGGATGCTGATGAGGTTCGTGTAGGGTCTGGGCACAATGTCCCGCCTACATCAAATGGATGCTGATGAGGTTCGTGTAGGGTCTGGGCACAATGTCCCGCCTACATCAAATGGATGCTGATGAGGTTCGTGTAGGGTCTGGGCACAATGTCCCGCCTACATCAAATGGATGCTGATGCAAATCTACAACCTCTCACATCCAGGGTGCAGTTATCGCTGTGGAAGCTGCTGTCCAGCTGACAGCAATAGAGCCTTTTTTGCACAAACGTGTCCATAGCAACACCTTCTCGTGGGTGACCCTGTTGTTTACTGAGTTGGCTATTGGGACGACTGAGTACCTGGGAGTATAACTAGGCGGGAAGCAGTTTGGGGCCCCTTAAGGTGACAGCGCAGTACTCACCCACGAGTAGAATATACTCTGGCTGTTCCCAACCCAAACCCATGGGTTAAATGTTCTTCTCATCTGTCGTCTGCCTTTCTACACAACTTTTCTTTGTCCAACCTACGAGACCTCTACCAAGGATCCAATAATGGTAGAGGCACCCAGAGAGGATCCGGGCCTAGCCCAACATCCCAGCTGCAGAGAGAGCACCGGATGATCGGACATTACTCTACCGTCGGACTACGCTCTGACTCTAGGGCTGGAGAGGTGTGGCGGAGCCATTGGATCTCATTGCAAAGTAGGAGATGTTATGGCTTGGGGGGAGGGGGGGGGGCTACTAATCGTACACTGATTCAGAGTCTATAAACCCCGTCAACTCTTTTGCACAGAGTACACGGTACCACGAGTCGGCCCGAACTGATACTTGTATCGACTGACTTGGTAGATAACACTACCCCTAAAGTCTTGGACGATGTTGGAAGCAATCATCGTCATATCCTAACAATTATTGAAACACTGCAGAGGGATATGATGGTTCGGAAAAAAAACCATCATGAAATTTCAGAAAGCGCAACTAAGAAAACTGCTAGATAAAGCACTTTTAAAGAACTCCTTTAACCTCGATTCCACCAATATTGCTGCCTTTAAAAATCACTTCACTTCACAAGCACAGATAGTGACGATGATAAAACTGGCAACAAATAAAGCACCAGGACCAGATAAATTTAAAAATAAGATGATAACTAAATTAGGACCAAAGGCGAAATATATACATTTATGGTTTATCAACAGAACATGGAACGAAGGACAGTTGTCATCAATATGGCTATCAGCAACTATCAAACCCATACTGAAGTAAGGGAAACAGCCAGGAACCCCTGGAAGCTGTAGACCTATGTCGCTCCCCTCGTGTTTAGGTAAAGTGGTTGAAAGAATGGTAAACAACAGACTATATTGGTGGCTGGAAAGCAAAAATCTCATTGATAAAAACCAGGCAGGGTTCAGGCGGGGACACGACACGAATGACCCCCTCTTCATGTTTACAGAGGGTTTTCACAGCATGTGATGGAAGATGAAAAAGCATACTAGCAATATTTATTAATTTTACAGTAGGCATATGACAGTGTCTGAAGGAAGGGCCTTTTGGTGAAAATGAGGGAAATGGGAATATAAGGAAAAATAATCAAATGGATACAGGCCTTCTTGGTTAACAGAACCTTAGATACCAACTTTGCAAGCGCAACATCAAGTAAAAGAACGTTAGAAGAAGGATTGCCACAGGGCTCTCCTCTAAGCTGCACCATTTTCCTCATCTATATAAATGAATTCACTAGAAATCTAAACATGTCAAAAGCATTGTTTGCTGATGATCTCGCCATTTGGACCACCGAGAAATATCTTATTTTGGCAAAAGCCAAGACAAACAGAGCGCTACTAAAAATTTTAGTATACTGCGAACTGTGGAAACTAAAGATAAATACACAAAACCCCATATATACCATCTTCTCCCACAGTCATAAAGAAGCAAAGAGATCCATTAACATCAAAATGAATGGGGAATTACTAGTAAAAGAGGATACACTAGTTTATCTGGCAGTAACACTGGACAGACAGTTGAAATTTGGCAGCCACATCTGCAACGTCAGAAGTAAAGCGACCAAGCGTTTGAACTTAATCAAAAGACTTGCTAGTACAAATTGGGGAGCGGATAAACACACTCTTCGGGAACTATACCTTGGTTATGTACGATCGGTGATGGACTACAGCCTACCCATACAGACCACTGTGAGTACAAATAACATCTCATCTATTGACCGGGTGCAAAATCAAGCTCTCAGACTAATTTGTTGGGGAATGAGATCAACACCTGCAGCACCTGCGAGATAGAGGCCAACATAGAACAGCTAGATATCAGGAGAAAAGGGGCACTGACTGAAGCAGTAGAGAGATACAAGAGACAAGAAAATGACCATCCAAATAAGGTACAAATAGACACTTGAAAACAAAAGAGAAGATGGAAGCAGTTGTCCCCACTAGATGTAGCGGAAGAAGAAAGCCACATTCACCATCTACCAGAGAAGAGCGAAATGGAAAATAGGTTTTTTGGACCACCGCATTGAGAGAATCTTTCCCAGCCAGTCATAAAAACACACCTGACAGAAAAGGCAGCCACCAAGGAGACTACACCTAATATCCTGAAAACATGTGCCTTGGAGACAGTCTCTAGCTACCCAAAATTGGCAGTCCTGATCTATACGGATGGGTCAGCATTCAAATCTACCTGGATGGGTAAATATACGAGTTTTGTGATTCATGCGACGAAAACCGTTCAAACGATGAAGCGGAGGCCGAGGCTATAAAAACAGCAGTTGAGATTTTGCACCAACTGTTTGACTTTTAAATTGTTGCCGATGGATTTTGCGATTTGTAATGACTTCAAGTCGGTTCTGCAGGCGCTGAAGAGCACCGCATACAAAGAATAAATGTCACTTAACATAACTTAACGTCGTTATACTGGTTTAGAAGACACTGCAGAGTCTGTATACAACCAGTTTCATTTACATCACCTTGCTCTAAAAGCTATGCGCATCCAATTTATTCTTAAATGCATTAACTGTCCCTGCCTCCACTACCTCATCTGGCAATGCATTCCAAGCATTCACCACTCTCTGACTAAAAAAATATTTCCTAATATCTAATCTGGACCTCTCTTTAGTCAACTTGTAGCTATGCCCTCTTGTTATTGTGGGTGGCTGTATTGCAATGGATCCATGGACATAGTTGAATACTAGGAAACGAAGTGACTGACAGATTGGCAAAAACAGGAGCATCGAAACAACAATTGGATAGACCCTGCAGTAACCACACAGTAAAACGAATTATTAAGAATAATACTCAGGAGATGTGGATGAACAGGTGGGCGACGGGAACATCAGGTCGCATTGTTTTTAGCGAAATGTAACAGCCAACAAGTAACGATGACATAAATAAACTATATAGAAGAGATCAAAGTCCCATCTTTCAATTCTGAACAGGACATACCAGAGTCAATAGCCACTTGAGCCGCATCAATCCCCAGCACCTGCCCTTGTGCAGACATTGCTCTCATCCTGATGAAACAGTTCGACATCTACTCATTGAGTCCAAGGCGCTTGCGGATATGAGGAAAAGATTTTCACGGGCACTGCCGACAATTTCTCAACACACTGTACGGAGCAGTGAAACAGCCGAAGAAGACCTGTATCTATATAAGAATGCCATTGGGCTACCACGAGCAGGCTTGCTCGGCAAATATCGGATAACAACAACAACATGTCACCACGTACTGTATATTGTAGGTTTTTAATTTTACCTCCGATAAAAAAAAACACAACATGTCGGACCGACATTCTAAACGTAGGTCCTCAGATATTTCAACTACTCGGCCAGAGGAAAGCGATAAATGGTATATGTGGTGTTTAGTATCTGTTTTAAGTGGTATTTTTTATGTTTAATGAAAGTATAAATGATAAGTGTGGTGATTAGTGTGAATTAAAAAGAGTATTGTTGGTGTTAAATGAAGGTTGCAAGGGTTTCGTATGATATTTGTTTTTCAGCGATGAAGTGAATTTATGGTATTTAGTGTATTCCTTATAGATGCAATGTCAATTCTGCAAGCCCTCACAAATGATAAACTGCCAGAGCTTAAAGGAAAGCCTTGGTGAACTAAAAGCCGAAAGAAGGATAGTGCTATAGTTGATACCATCACACTGTGGCATACCAGGAAATGAGACAGCTGACAGATTGGCAAAATAGGGAGCAACACAAGAAGAAAACGAACAAACACTCACTTTCCAAGAAAAGAAGACACTTATCAAAGCAATAAGGAAAGTTGACCAAACGAAAAACAACTATCACTGTCTTGATCGAGCAGAACAAGTGATCCTGTTCCGTTTAGAATGGGACATTACAGATTGAATAGCCATTTGCACCGGCTAAAATTGGCTCCATCGTCAATGTGTATGTGTGGGCAGGCAGCACAGACATCCGAACATATCCTGCAAAATTGTTATATGCTTAGCCAATTGCGTACTGAGCACTGGCCCACGGAGACTAATATCCACACAAAGCTGTCGGAAGCCCCGAAGAACTCTCCACTACGGCAGCCTTTATCCACAGAACTTGGCTGTGCGTGTAGATGTAACAGGAAAAAGCAAGGCGAACGAGAAGAAGAAGAAGGATAAGATTATAGATCCATATGGGTAGATCCAATATGGAACATAGTTACAGAATGGGCCAGAACAATATTAGAATGATAGATAAGTAAAGGGACATAGAAGTTATAATAGAGCCTACAGGTAAAGTGAGTGAGCAAGTCCAGGTAGCAGTGAAAAGGGCAAATTCAATGTTATGTATGATAAAAATAAATATTAAACATAGGAGTGAGGAGATTATTTTCAAACTGTATAAAGCATTAGCTAGACCTAGATTGGAGTACTGTGTACAGGTGGGGAGTTCTTATTGTAGAGGATATATACACATGATGGAAAGGATACAAAGAAGAGCGACACAAATGATAGTGGGATTCCAGAATTAGAGTTACGAGGAAAGACTCAGAAAGACCGGCCTACAGTGTCTAGAAAAGAGAAGAATTCGAGGTGACAATACAGGCTTATAAGATAATCACAGGAAAGGTAAAATTAGACTATAACAAGTGTTTTTCTTCAAAATACAACCACCAACGAGAACAAGAGGACACAGATACAAATGAACTAAAGAAAGCTCCAGACTGGATATAAGAAAATTTGTTTTTTAATCAGAGAGTGGTGAATGCTTAGAATGCCTTACCCCAGGAGGTGGTGGAGGCGGAGCCAGTTAATGCATTTAAGAAAAGATTAGATGTGCATAGTTTTTAGAGCAGGGTAATGCAGATGTGACTGGTTGTCTACAGAATCTGATGAGTCTTCTAAACCAGTATAAAAATGTTAAGTTAAGTTAAGTTAAGATGCCATTTGTGGTGTTTAGCAAAGGTTATATGAATTGAGCAAGACCTATCACGTGATTATTTGGAGTGAGGCCAAAACGTGCAGAGTACGCTGGTACTGTAGATGGAAAAGGGAGCAGAGAGAAAGAGTTTCAGATTATGCGCAACAATCTTTCAACCACTCGCCCTGCCCCTCTATTGCCACGCTTCTGCTTCTTCGGTGTCGTGTCGTAATTAACAACGAGGCTGCGATTTCTGCGCCATTCGGCCCGGCACATATTATTTCAGCACATTATCGTTTGAATAGGGTTGTCTTCTTTCTTCCATTCTTAATATCTTAACCAGGCTGCGTGGTTGTAGTCGGTATCCAGGGTCGTCACTTGGAGGCGGAAAACGATCGTGTTCACTTATGGATCACTGACCGTGATGCAAGGAACCCGCTATGGGACATTATCTGCTGTCAGCTCATCCACTGGTGCATCTTAGTTCCCCCCCCCCCCATCCCTCCTCACACATACAGTAGAATAGAGCAATTAGTAGGATTGCTCGAATGGATGTCACATGACTCACAAAACTATTACAGGTTCATTGTTTCACGGGGAAAACATGGAAAGTCATGTCAATACTACGAAAGTGCTATGCAAGTGTATGTACTAGCGATACATCATTCCTTTACAACCACAAACAAATAATAACTACAACTGTCATTAGACAAGTTAATAAACCTGACATTGTTGTAGTGCCAGATCAGGTGTCTACTATCATAAATGGTACAATTTGTATATAGATTCTTTCCTATCGTTGCTAGGGTCGTGCGTAACGCTGGCAACGAGTACGGACTAAACATGGTGCTGAATGTCGAAGCTGCTGAGTATCCAGTGGTTACATCTTCAGGAGCCATTGTGGTGGTGTTGCAGTCTAACGAGTACCCCTTCCCAGAAATCAGTGGTATTCTTATCGAGTCAGCTCGCCATACGTCCATTGCAGTCCGGAAGGTACATACAAAAAATGTTTAACATTAGAAAATAGATCTTGACTTCCTGAGTGTATATTTTAGCACGCCACATTTTTTTTGAAAAAAATTTGACCTAATTAATTTTCTTAATTAGTCACTATGGTAGTCGTTTTTCAAAATTTTTAATTTTTATGTTTGTTTGTCAATAAATATGATTTTCTTGCATATAGACACACAATAGGATAACAAACATGTGGGTGTTACTGTTGTTGTTGTGTGTTTGTTAGTTTTTGAGATACAAAAAGATGAAGTTGAAAATTTATGAAAATCTCAGAAAAAATTTGGGCTCGACCGCTAGGCCTAGTCGCTTCGATTGAAAACCATGGAAACCATAACAACGTATCGATACTGTGTTTACAATATCGACACAACTGTTAGTTTCCAATTCAAACGTAGTTCTTTCATTTAAACAAACAAAATAAACAGATCTACTCGATAAAGATCTTTCCCAACAACCTACTTCCCCTTTCGCAAAAAGTCGGCTTGCTCCAAACGGCCTATACAAAATTAAAACTTTTCAAAAGCCATTTGTAATCGAATATACGATACTTTAACCGGCAAAATATCGTGTAATAATGGAGCATGTATTCAGCAGTAAAAAATGGCTGTTGGGAGTGACTCCGTACCAAAATAAAAAACTTTTTTTCGGACACCGTTTTTGTAGGCCTAGTGTGTCGGCTAGCACTCGACCATGGCGTGCTAAAGAATATTTTGTTTTATTTTCGTACGCCGTATCTCTCTATTCCTCAAGACAGTGTGCGTTGCACTGTGTTTTTGTTTTGCGCCTGTCGGCCAGTGCGTCCGACTTTAGCATTCCTTTTATATAATGTTCTACTTCATCCTGCATTTTTTAAGGGTTTGCTTCCCCGGGGTAACGACCGGTGCTGTGATGGGCAGCGAACCCAGCGCCTTCGGATTGTGAGCCGTGTCACTTAACCCCTAGCCCACTTCATCCCCTCTGTGTGTATATCACGCTACTTGTTAGTTGTTTGGGCTTCTGGAAATGAATACGGACACTAAAACACCAGATACGCACATTTTTGTTTTTTTAAATATTTGTAAACAAGTTTTACACAGCTGCATATACATACCCCATGCACATAGTTGAAATTATTCACAGCGACGCATTTTTTGCCTGCCGCTTGTAAAGCGTTTCTGGAACATCTCTCACGAGGGATCAACAATAATCAGCTAGCGTTGCTGAATTTCATTTTCTCTGGTATCATTTTCGAGGGTAGTAATGGCCCGATGAAATGCTGCCCCATTCTCGTCTGCCACGGCCGCAGTTAGTAAGGAAGAGATTCATATGAGAGTGTAAAAAGTGTCAGTTCAAGGACATGTTGCACCATAGTCATTCGTAGCGCTGCAACAGGATTTCTACAAGCGCCTGGTAATTGTCAGCCTTATTGTTTCCTAGAAAGTTTGTGGCCACTTGCGGGAATACATTCCAAGCTAACTTTTGATCCAGTGTGACTATATCATTAAATCTCTTATTTTGGAAGAGCTGACGTATCTTTGGATCGATCAATACACCTTCCTTGATTTTGACCTCACGAAGTCTTGGAAATTTATCTTGAGTGTATAAAAATCCTGCGCCATTTCGAAAAATGCCCTTCACAAAATGTCTTCATTAGTCTATGTTTGATATGGTAAGGATGGAGCAAGATCTTGTGGAATTTTCCAAGTGGTTCGTTAAGTACATGATTTTTCCCCGGTTCAAATAATAATCTTTGGGCCAATCCATTTTCTTGTTGAGGTAGCCTTTGTAGTCCTGACACGACTGGTGTAATCCAAAGGACTGCAAAGCATGACAATTTGGCACCAGCTCAGCTGCAAGAGTTACCGAAATGAGTTTTCAATTTTGAAACCATCCGCCTTAGGTGCTACCACTCTGGGTTTTCTGTCTGGGTTTACTCCCGTAGCCCTACCCTTTCCTGAGGTTTTCACAAGGCAGTGAAGTCGTTGCCCGCAGATGCTGGTTACTCGAGAACGCCCGATGATACTCTCATAGTCCCACGACTAGCCAGCACTCCCTGGGGCTTGTGAGTTTAAAATCAGAGTTCCTCCTCTCCTAGGTGTCCTATATAAACAGGCTAAGGGTCCGAGTTTACCTTCTCTTAGATTGGCTGCCAACCACGGCCAATAAGCCCAATCTGCCCACTCAGTTATACCGCAGGGTACTCGGTCGCGCCCCACAGCAGGCTCTGTAAGAAACAGGGGGCCCTTCATTAAGGTGCTGCTGACACAATAATGTAGCAGAGGCCATTGACATTTAAACTCATGACCGGCAAGCCAAACAGTGAATCCAGCGGCGATCTCTACAACTGGAAAGGAGAGGCTATATCAGACGCTTCACTTTCCTTTAACGAGCGGGACGTCCAGCCCAGACCTCGCTACCCCCATATATATTTATAAATGAATCGGAAAAACCAAAAAAACAACGATCTCAAATATTCCCGACCTTGAAACTATTGACCTATTTTCCATCCTGGTTGACAACTGTCAGTGCTATCAAACTGCTCCGGCATACCTTGCATATGATTTGATTATCTGTCGCTCAAACAAATGAGATGAATTGTCGCTAGCCTTAATTTAATGTAAACCCTGATGAACTCTATAAGGCAACACTGAAGTTAAAAGCATTGTCAATAACGGTTTCCCAATGCCATTATGGTTGTTTATCTCTTAAGCGTTTTTGTAAATATTTACTTTAAAGATTATACTACCTACCGAGTTCTGCCTTCGTTATCCGTGTGATATTAAAAGTCCGTATCCCGTTAAACATAGTTTGTACTGATATCACCACATTCTTTTGTTTTGACCAACTGTTCACTGAAATGTGTAAATCGAATACCAATGCCGCTCTGAGTCTGTCCTATATAGATCTATCTATCTATCTATCTATCTATCTATCTATCTTATCTATCTATCTATCTATCTATCTATCTATCTATCTATCTATCTATCTATCTATCTATCTATCTATCTATCTATCTATCTATCTATCTATCTATATATCTATCTATCTATCTATCTATCTATCTATATATCTATATATCTATCTATCTATCTATCTATCTCTATCTATCTATCTATCTATCTATCTATATATCTATGGGGAGCTGACACGGGCACCCTAAAGAAACTGTACACAGGTTATGTGAGACCAGTGTTTGAATACGCGATAACAGCATGGTCCAAAGCAACAAAAAATAACTTTCACAAAATAAATACAACCCAAAATCAAGGTATACGTTTCATCACTGGAGCTATGAGAACAACACCAATAAATGCAATATAGAATATAGCATGAATTGAAAGTATGGAGACGCGCAGAGACCAAAAAACACTTCAGCTGGGGTAGAAGTTCAAACGAATGTCTGATCATCCAATATATGACAGGATAAATCGCATAGGAAGATAGAGATTAAAGATAAACCACTTCATATAAAAAAACAAAAGAACTTGCAAGAGCAGACCAAATCATCAGTCAGCCACATCCAATGGAGGTGGAGAAGTATATTACAGTCTAAAGAATGGAGAAGAAAAAACTCAAGTATTAACAACGCGAACATACTCTAATAACTTCCTCGCAGAAGCAGAGGCACTGAAGGCCGCAGCTGCGCTTGTAATCCAAGATAACGATATCCACCGAGAAAACATAGTATTCCTGACTGATGCCGTGTCAATATTAGCAGCGCTAAAACAACACAAAGATGAAAATCTCGAGCAATGTATGTTCTCTCTGACACAGCTGATCTCAGCAGAACACCCAAGGTTGGTCATACAGTGGATCCAATCCAACTGCAATATTGAAGGCAATGAAGCTGTAGACAAACTAGCAAAGTGTGGAGGAGCATCCCCACAAACAGACCTGCGCATCACATATAATGAGGCTAAAACCATAATTAAAGCCAACTTCAGGGTATCATGAGCTGATCAACACCCCGACTTCCGAAAAGAAGACAGCTTTAACTTAACTAGAGAGGAGCAAGTCATCATCTTCAGACTGAGAACTGGGCATAACAGACTCAAGAGTAATCTTTACAACAAAATGAGGATTGGGACAGATGACAAGTGTCAATGTGGGAAGCATATCATGATCGTGGAACACATTCTGCAAAGCTGCACGCTCACGCAGGAGAAGAGAGAACATTATTGGCCTCACGAGATAGATATGAGTCAAAAGCTGTATGGGGATAAAACAGCCTTACAAACAACGGTGTCCTTCGTAAGAGAAACCGGAACCTTGATCTGAGGATGAACGAAGAAGAAGTTTGACCTTTTTAACGCCTATGTGATTTCCCCCGCCCCATCCCCAATCATCATTGATGTTGCCTATATCAGTGGATCCCATTTGTTGTCATGCATTGATCACATCATAGGTTGATAGTACAAGGTTGAAAGTGTCATGACAGTGAAATGTTCTGATACCAATTACTACATTCCAAGCTTAAATTGTAATGCTCTGATACGGAAATGCCTTCGAACTGAAACACCAGATTACTTGATCATTCTGTAATGAGTGTGTGTCTTCTTTCTGGTTATTTAGTCTTGTCTCAACACTTAAAACATGACATTTAAAAGTCTTCCTCTATCTCCGTATATATGTGACTTAAAACATGACATTTAAAAGTCTTCCTATATCTCCGTATGTATGTGACTTAAAACATGACATTTAAAAGTGTTTCTGTATCTCCGTATATATGGGACTTAAAACATGACATTTAAAAGTCTTCCTATATCTCCGTATATATGGGACTTAAAACATGACATTTAAAAGTCTTCCTATATCTCCGTATATGTGTGACTTAAAACATGACATTTAAAAGTCTTCCTATATCTCCGTATACATGTGACTTAAAACATGACATTTAAAAGTCTTCCTATATCTCCGTATATATGTGACTTGAAACATGACATTTAAAAGTCTTACTATATCTCCGTATATATGGGACTTGAAACATGACATTTAAAAGTCTTCCTGTGTCTCGGAAAAAATGTGGGACTTAAAATATGACATTTAAACGTTTTCCTGTATCTTCATATATATGTGTGACTTAAAACATGACATTTAAAAGTCTTCCTATATCTCCGTATATGTGTGACTTAAGACATGACATTTAAAAGTCTTCCTATATCTCCGTATATATGTGACTTGAAACATGACATTTAAAAGTCTTACTATATCTCCGTATATATGGGACTTAAAACATGACATTTAAAAGTCTTCCTGTGTCTCGGAAAAAATGTGTGACTTAAAATATGACATTTAAACGGTTTTCCTGTATCTTCATATATGTGTGACGTAAAACATGACATTTAAAAGTGTTCCTATATCTCCGTATATATGGGACTTAAAGTATGACATTTAAAAGTCTTCCTATATATCCGTATACATGTGACTTGAAACATGACATTTAAAAGTCTTCCTATATCTCCGTATATGTGTGACTTAAAACATGACATTTAAAAGTCTTCCTATATCTCCGTATACATGTGACTTGAAACATGACATTTAAAAGTCTTCCTATATCTCCGTATATGTGTGACTTAAAACATGACATTTAAAAGTCTTACTATATCTCCGTATATATGGGACTTAAAACATGACATTTAAAAGTCTTCCTGTGTCACGGAAAAAATGTGTGACTTAAAATATGACATTTAAACGTTTTCCTGTATCTTCATATATGTGTGACTTAAAACATGACATTTAAAAGTTTCCCTGTATCTCCGTATATGTGTGACTACTAAATGTTCTCTTGTTTCAGGAAGAAACTCAAAGACTGACAAAGCCATACGGACACTGCTACAAGACCAATTCCATCGACGAGGAAGAGTTTAATCTGTTCACAAAACTTGGATTTAATTACTCATATAGCTCATGTCAGAGAACATGCTACCAGATGGCAGTGGTGGAAAAATGCAAATGTTGTGACGGGAGTTATCCCTGCTTCCGTTCTGGCACTAGACATGTAAGCAACTGCACGCGGGACAATTACAGCTGCGTACGGAGTACTAACAAGGACTTCCTCGATGGAACACTAGGACAAGTTTGTTCGTCAAAATGCGTTATTTCCTGTACAAAGATATCATATAGACCTTACATTACTACTTCGTCATGGTCTCTTTCTCAGATTGCAACCAATGTTAGTTTTGGCAACACCTCTATTGAGGACAGTTACTTAAATCTCGCAGTCTACTTTGATGACATGAGCTACCAGATGTTTACCGATAAGCCTGCCTATGACTGGAACAAACTAGTGTCTGACATCGGGGGTCAATTGGGGTTGTGGTTGGGTTTCTCCTTGATCACCGCAATGGAGATTGTTGAGTTGATAGTTGACACTGGAGCTCTTCTCATTAAGAAAGTTTGTAGAAACCTTTGGCAAAAAATCAAGCAATAAGAGTTGATGTCAACAGGATAGTAACAACGATCACAAAGACAAGCGGTCGTTTCAAGCACTACATTGTCAGAATAGCGCTGTCTCGCACCATCAAACATTATCTGTCAAGACCGAGAGACGCCATGTATACTGAGACGTCATGTACACTGAGACGACATGTACACTGAGATGTCATTTACACTGAGATGTGATTTACACTGATATGGCATTTACAATTAGATTTTGTTTACACTGATATGTCATTTACACTGATATATGATTTACACTGAGATGTCATTTACACTGAGACGTCATGTACACTGAGATGTCATTAACACTGATATGTCATTTATACTGAGGTGTCATTCACACTAAGAAAACTGAATGTCACCATGTGCGCGGTGATAACATATGTTGATTCATGTATCGTGTTACTATTTGATTTGTATTGATTGTCCACTCAGTTTTCTCACATTCCCAGTGTTTACGTGGAATCTGTATTTCTCTTAAGTCATTTGATTGCGCCAATGAATGTTCTCACAACCTCTGTTATTTCTGACATTATATGTCTATTGATCTTCTTGTCTCTGTTTCAGTTAGGCTTATCTTCTTGTAGTTATTTTAACCGCTGTCTGTCATTTATTTCTCAACTCAATTGGTTTCTTATTTCTGTGTTTTCTTCAAGTTATACTAGCTTTGAAATGTTGTTTACGTTGTTACATTGTATTGTTTACAATGGCCTTAAGAATTTCTTCCCATATTTATAAAATCTTGATTGTGAACTTGTTGTTTGTATGTGTTGTTTTTTTTTTTGTAAGTCGACTTTCTTTCTTCATTTTCTTTTACATTTGTCTTATTTACATTTGTTTTAAGCGTCTCAGCAGCAGCTTGGTAGAGCGCTTGCTTGTTAAGGGAAAGGCACTGGGCTCCATCCCCGTTATCGACACGGCTCACTCAACCCACTTGTCATACGAGATCATATTTAAATACACTCATGTTAAACAATCTTTCATCTTAGCAATACCAATTATTGATTACTATCCAACGAATTGTACATCCGCAGACTCACACACCAGTGTCGTCATTCAAGTGAAACAGCTTTGTTAATCCTGTGTGTTCTCAGCTCTATGATACGGCAACCTAAAATGCTAAATGAGTGTATCTGAACAATATCTACTACACCACAAGAGTTGCAGAGCACTCAGGTTGACTCCAACGCCTAAGCTGGCATAATGAATAAGGACAATTGTTTGAACTATCTGGCAACCTCTTCAAAGTACATCTCCCATGAAGATGACGATGTTGACTTTGAATGAGAAGGTCTACTCTTTTGGACGCCCTGACAAAAAGCGTTAAATGGCGGGTTGCAGTAGCTTTCCTCACATGCCGAGCGTACTGGTGTAGGTGGACCGGGGTCCTCCAAGCTGTGCTATGTTTGGTTTCATCTATGTGTCTCCCACTACTGCGGGGGACCAGGTCGATTCCCCACCTCGTTAGGTAGGCTGCCATGAAGACAGCCCGTTTTCATGAAGGACTACAAGGAAGTCGGGCTGAGGGTCTTGACCAGTATATTTTGTATAACCCTAACACGTCCGATCAGTATTTTGTGCCTGACCAGACATTAGTCTTTCTGCCCCTCTCAGGAAGATAGTACTTGGATTTGCCTGTTGGTTTCGCTCGGACTTCAACAACTTGTCATGACGAAAAGCTTAGAGTTGTAGTTTAGATCTGGATATCGGATATGCTTTTATTGATCACGCCCTCTGATATAACCCAATCTCCCCCCCCCCCCCCCCTCCCCCAAATCCGTATGTAGAATGAGAAAAATTAAATTCATTGAATTCATCACAAACATGTATTCCCTTTTTGGCTGCTAAAACCACACAAAGAAACGATTAGCATTGGACGATTCGTGATATGCAGGATAGCATCAATATTTATAAGGACCGACTTGACCCTCTTCGTGGTAGAGCCCTCGCTTTCCGTGATAATGGTACAACTTGTTTAGAAAAGGCAACAACAAAATCAGATTGAAGATACAGTTATGTTTAGATCAAGTGTGATAGTAGAAACTGGTTGTATACAGACTCTCCAGAGTCTTCTAAACCAGTATACACACGTTGGGATATGTAGATGAAGGCTCATTGACAGAACCGGGATTGAAACAACACGAAACCCACGTACGTGCCACAATGCCTTCGTCAGGGACAAAGAACCATTGAAAACACCCATCAATTTACAAAATAAGCAAAGACAAGACATGGCAACCGATACAGGTATGAAACGGCACGCAAGAGAGTGGCCAGGAATGTGTGGAGAACGGCATACCAGTTAGCAAAAAGTAGACCAAACCAAAATGAGTATATGCACTAACACGCATCACTCCCCGCACATATATATCTAGATACACATATATACATATATGCAACAAGCAGACATATATGTACATTCAGACACGTGTAAATGTATAAAGACACTTTACAATAGGAATGTGCATATTATCCATCTCATTGAGACATTATACCAAGATCAACAAGCCGCTGTCCGAGTATCAGGCAAACATCAGATTGGTTCACTGTATAAAAGGGAGTTAGACATGGATGTATCCTCTTGCCTTATCTATACAACATGTATGCCGAATGTATCATGAGAAATGTCAGAGAAGACGAGAACATTGAAAGTGTTGATATATTTACGATTGGCGGGTACGAGATTCTAGACGCAGACGACATAGTGATACTGTTAAGAAGTGCAGTTAATTTCAGCCATAAATGAACACAGTAAAGAGCAAAACCTGTTTATAAACATAAACAGAACAAAGATAATGACAACCGACAATTAATTTACAGTGGATGGTGAGGAAATAGATCAGGTGACGCAGCCTGAATATCTGGGCTCCAGAATTGACAAAAATGAACTGGTTTATCAATCCATCATGGTCAGAAAATTGAAATACTTTGGTCACATCAAGAAACACAATGATCATGAGAGAACAATGAGGAAAGGTATGGTGCCAGGTAAAAGTAGCAGGGTTTGACCAAAAAGACAATGGCATCAAGAGATCCAGGAGTGCATGGATATGGCTGTGGAGTTTTGGCAATGGAAAAAGTTTCTTTCAGACAAACTGTGATGGGAGCGACGTTCTTTAAAGGACATACTACATGATGATGACAATAGGACATAGATAGGAAGAAAGATAAAAGAGGAAAAAAGAAAGATCGAAAGGGAGGTATGTGCAAGGAAGCCTACGCAAAGTTATCAAGTCAAGTAATCCGCTTAGCCAACCAGGCCCCGTCGCGCTTGACCATCATGATCACGATTAATGGCAGACTGCCTAGCAACACGCAAGGCAGTGGAAGTAGAGGTGATGTGTGTCTGTCAGATGTTTCACGGGCGGTCTCGGTGTCTACTCCATGAGTGGTACGGTAGTTTCCCGCCTCTGATTTTCAAAGACAAGTGTAAAAGCTGTCGAGCCGGGACGTCTTGAGAATAATGAATAGAGGTGGTGACCCAGAGTTGAGGAAAGGCTCTCCAGTTTTGTCGGTCGGGAGACCTCGATGTTACTTGTTAGTGATTACAAGTATGTAATGTTTTAAAACCATTAGGTCTAAAGCGTATCATGATTATCAAGATGATGATGTTAATGTCTTAATGATGATGATAGTGATAACGACGATGGTGGTTATGATTTCAAGAACTGTGACCGCATCGAAAGTTGACTTCAATAGACCTCCAAAGTGTATCTCCCATTTACAGCGCTGTCTTACTCTCCGACGCTTGCCTTCAACCTTTCCATCCGGTATTGTGTTCAACAGCGTATAGTATCTCTTTATATTTCCAAAATATTTGATCTGTCTACTTTGCATGTCTTTTCATATTTCCTTTTTCATTCATAGTCTTGTCAAAACTTACTTATATCTTTGCTTTTCTTTCAACAAAATGTGACCCATTAGTCTATATAGACATTAAAATGGCCTGTATTTTGTCCTCCAACTGTTTGCTCATCGTTCATGTTTCCACAGCGCGTGCTAATTATGAATATTTAAAACATCTCTCATTTTCATTTGATTTGTTATCTGCCAGCATGTCAATATATTTCTCATGTTGTGTTAAATGTGTTTTTGTCTATTTATATTCTCTTATTCACTTCCCTTTTCTCTAAATCCTGGTATCCAATCAGGTACTAGTGTCTGATGCCAGGTAGCCAAATGTTGAGTAAACTCATTTCGTTCTTTTGCCTTGGTGTACCATGTTTGCCCCAGTACCTCATTCATGACATCTCTTCAACTCAGCCTCGATCACCCGGGAGGATATATAAAGTTGTATTACTACCAATACGTTACTCTCCGTGCCCAACTGTTATCCTGCATACGCACCACATGACCGGCCCAACTGTATTTTCGTAACAGGGCGACATCTATGTCAGTGAAAGAAGCTCGACATCTAAACGATTTGATCACTATGTTGAAGATTTTGTTCCGACAATAGATCTTCGGTGTTCTTCTCTCCGTCGTTCGTTGAGTAACGCGGAGTCTATCGGCATCAGCTTTCGTAGGAACCACACCTCGCAGCCATTTACTACAGCTGGAGTAACCACGCTCGTCAATGTGTCTTCTTTTCTTCTTCTTCTTCTTCTTCTTCTTCTTCTTCTTCTCGTTCGCCCTGCTCTTTCTTGTTATGTCTTCACGTGAAGACCAGTTCTTAGTATATAGACTGCCGTAGTGGAGACTTCTTCTGGGCTTCCAAACAGCTTTGTGTGAATATAGACTGTCGTAGTGGAGAGATCTTCTGGGATTCCAAACAGCTTTGTGTGGATATAGACTGCCGTAGTGGAGAGTTCTTCTGGGATTCCAAACAGCTTTGTGTAGATATAGACTGCCGTAGTGGAGAGTTCTTCTGGGATTCCAAACAGCTTTGTGTGGATATAGACTGCCGTAGTCTATAATATCAATTATGTGTTGGCTTTTGTGTAGACATACAAAAAAGGGGTCGGCGGGTTGCATGGTACCATGGTTGCTAGTGCACCTCCTGGCCTGGTACCTCTATCTTCCCAGAGATTTATTCCCATCCAGTAGCCTCTTTAGTCTGTTGACGATCACTGGTGAAAACGTTTATAAATGAATGAGAGCAGACAGATCGGGTGGTAATTTGCAAGTTGTTCCTTGTCCTTTTTTGTGTGGATTAAAATGGTTTTTGACGTTTTCCATTGTTCAGAGATTTGACAATCATTTAGAATGATAGCTGTTGATGTCGCTAAATGTCGTACTAGTGTGACACTGTCAGCCTGAATTTCTTCATTTGGGATTCCATACCGATACTTTATCTGGTTTTAATTATTTTATTGCACGTATCACCTCATCCGATTTGATCCGTCTTTGGTACCGACACATATTCGCTGTTCTGTTGTAATTTGGTAACTATGGCCTTTTATGCATAGAGGTCGGTGAGTGTAGTATCGTGACATTATGTCTGTATTTCGGCGCTACTGTGGCATCGTCTGCATTATTTAGAGCAGTCAAAATACACTTTCATTGATGAAGCCTTTTCCTACATTTCATTATTATGCCTTTTATCTCATCTGCTCTGATAACTTATTAAAACTATGCAGTTCGAAGTCTTCTTTTACTCTGCATCTGATCAGCTTGTTCAGCTCACATAACTCGAGTTTGTTGTGCACGCCATCTTGTTTCAGCTTTCTCGAAGTTAGACATATCCAGGTGTCCTCGCGGATCCGATGAGCTCATGTTTAGGGTCGCTGTCTATATTTAGTCGATGCACGACCTTCACATGTGTAACAAACTTAATGTCCTCAGTTATCACGAAGTCGATTTACGTTTTAGTTTCCCAGTTCTGGGAGTGTCAGGTTCATTTGTTTCCAACCGATTTTTGGAGGTATTCATGAGATGAAGATCTTGTGCTGAAGCAAAGGCGGTCAGACGCTCACTTCTCGCATTTATTGTGTCGCCAGAGAAGGCACCGATGTAACGTTCTTATCTACTATGACTTTATTACCTGTTTTAGATACTAGTAACTCTACTTGTTTCAGTATCATTCTGATTACTATGATGTTTTTTGTGGGCTTCTTGTCTGTTTCGCTAATTGTCATTGTTTTTGTTTTCCTACTGTCAATGTCCGATCCATATTCTTTACTTCTGTTGTTGACTGTCTCCACCAGAAAATACAACTCTTGTTCACGTTCAGCACACAAAATGCTGTATCATCAACATGTCTCAGGTAGGAAGACTAACGTCTGGTCAGGTAAAACTTACTGATCGGAACATGTTTGTCAGGGTCAGGCAAAATATACTGGCCAAGATCCTCACCTTGACTTCCCCGCAGACCTTCCTAAAATAGTCTGTTTTCACGTCAGCCTGGCTAACAAGATGATGGGTCGACGTGATCCCCATAGTAGTGAGCGACACGCAGTTGAAGCCAAGCACAGCGCAACGTCTGGAGGACCTCGGCCCATCTTAATGAGCACGCTCGGGGTGTGAGGAAAGCTACAACATACCGCCACTAAACGTCCTTTTCAGAGCGCACACAAGGGTAAATCTATCCATTGTGGACATTCCTTCAACATCAACATATCTCAGATTGTTGATTATTGTTTCGTTGATTTTTTATGTTTGCCACCCCTTCAACGAAATCATATTCAAATAAACCGAAACTGAGAAAAGAACATACCAACCAAAAGCAGCCTTCCACAAAATACCATCTGCTGCAAGAAATCTCTATCGGTGAAAGTAGGGAATGAAATTCCTCAGTGCCGTATAGCGCCAATACGGTTATAAAGAAGACCATACCAGGATGCCAGTGAGACCTAGTCTAAAATAATAATATTATGGTAAATAGCATAAAGACAAAGATCCTCGTGAGGCAATCGTGAGTACGAAGTTTATGGATATAAGAAGGAAACAACAAAGATAGCACATATTGAAATACAAAAAACTTCCCCGTGGAAGGAATGGGGCGAGACATAATCGTATGTGTCTGTTGGCGTGGTAGTTGATGGTGCCGTTTTTGATCGGACCCAATATTATTTGTTCACTTTTGATAAAGATTGGCACAAAAAGAGCCCTGTTCAACACAATTTTCATGCCAATACGAAGCTACCAGTGTCAAACATGGACACTGACAGCAACAGATAAGAGAAAAATATAAACAACAGAAATTAAATGTCTGAGGCGAATGCTAAATGTGACAAGATGGGACAGAATTAGAAACGATGAGATCAGGAAACATGGGCACTAAGCCAGTGCTAGACTTCGTTAGAAAACAGCAAATTCAGTGGTTTGTCCACATATCGCGACAGCAACACAGCAGCGTCCCACTTAAACACAGCGGTACCAGAGCTAGAAGCCAACCCCGCGAAAGACGGAATTTCCGAGGATGCCTGTTCCACCTTATACGAAGTGCACACCAAGGCTCTGTCCAGATGTCAATTATACACCTGATGCCGAAAGGCAAATCAGGATCAGACAATAGATGAAGGCACGTATAGTCTCCTTCTGATTATAGTTCGTGTACAATGATTGTGTCTCAAGGGTGTTTCAACCTTTTTTCAGATTTGGTTATTTATAATCTCTCTGGGGATCGTCTGTCCGAGCTGTACTGATGTCGGTCTTCTGATCGATCACGAGTATATGCGTTCAGAATATCGCAGTGACAGGTGTTTTTGTTCTCTCTAAAAACCTGGCTTGTGCAGTGCGTTATGGCTGCTGTGACAGATCGGCTTTATTTCCAGGGCTTTTAAATCCTTACGATAGACCTCCGCTATGAAAATAGACGCCATAATGTAAATGAATACATAACTATCAATCTTCTGAACTATTGACTTTATCATCCGATAATTTGGCTTTCTTTGTATAACCAAGAGAATAATGAGATAGACAGCCAATTTCTGGGACGAAATTGTATGTCCATAGCAGAAACTGCCGTTGGGGATGAAGTGTTAGACTTCAATGTACTAAGTCACAGTTTGTGTAAGGTGGGATACCCCTTTCCTTTCTGCCTTTTCCTTTCTAATCGCAGGTCAGGTACCCATTTATAAATGAACCCCCCCCCCCCCCAACCCTTCCTCCTTTACAGCTGGGTCGTGAAACAGATGTTGAATGAGAGTCAACGAAAACGTATCGGATCGCGCAAGCTCTGTGGTTCCCAACCTGACGTCCACAACCACCGGAACAATTGGGGACATGAGAGAAATGAGAGTTATATCGAGGTCCGCGGAGGAAATCTTGATTTACAAATAAGGACTGCGATATTTGCACCTTTATGTCTAACACATCCGACCTCAGCAAGCATTTTTTTTAGTACCAGGTTAGCATTCCCTCTTCGATCCCTTCTCCTTAGTCAGTCTGCTCTGTTAACTTAACGTCTTTATGCTGGTTTAGAAGACTCTGCAGAGTCTGTATACTGTTGCAGCCTATTATCCAGGATCACTGCATGGAGGTTTAGAAGGGTCTTGGCAGCTCTGGTTCGCTGGCCCTGACGCTAGCAGTCATCTATGGGTAGCTGACTGCTGCAGCTCATGCCCTGCTCAGCTCTGGTTCGCTGGCCCTGACGCTAGCAGTCAGCTATGGGTAGCTCAAGCGATCTGCAAGTGATTGATCAGGACAGCCACATCAACGACAAGAAGAGTTATACAACGAATGAGAGTAGCCTCCCCATTACAACTTCGATACGTGGCTTTGCATTTTGCGCATGCGTGAAATAAGTCTCTGGAAAGTGCAAACATGGCGTGGAAAATAGCAGTGGTTATTCTTTGTGTCTTACACATGTCTCATGCCTTATACTTTCATATAGGAGAAACCGAAAAGAAATGTTTCATTGAAGAAATACCAGATGAAACAATGGTAGTAGGTAAGCTTAGATTACTTAGAACTGTTTCAGTTCATTATTCCTGACACGACCGTCTTGGTCGTTATTGACCTCACGTCATCAAAATCATTTCGTAGTCGTTTACTCCGTTGAGTTATCACTACTGAGAGTACTATCACTATCAGTCAGTATCACTCACTGAAATCAGCGAGTATTGAGTATATTTTGCTTCCTCTTTATATGACGTTGACAATTAATATGAGTACCCATTTCTTTCTGTTTCAAACATTGCTTTACTTAATAATATGATTCTGACCGATCATCTACTAAAAACTATTCACTTAAAGTTAACTAAACGTCTTTATGCTCAATCATAATACTGGTTTAGAATAGAAGACTCTGCAGAGTCTGTATACAACCAGTTTCATTTACATCACTTTGTTCTAAAAGTAGTAAAAGCTATGCGCATCGAATTTATTCTTAAATGCATTAACTGTTCCTGCATCCACTACCTCCGTGGCAAAACATTCCAAGCAATATTCACCACTCTGACTAAAAAAATATTTCCTAATATTTAATCTGGACCTCTCTTTTTTTAGTTAATTTGTAGCTATGCCCTCTTGTTCTTATGGGTGGCTGTATTTAAAAAAACAACTTACCCTAGTCTAATTTATCCATTCATCTGATCATCTTATAAACCTGTATATAAAAATTTATAATATTAATAAGTATTAAGTAACCACGAATTCTTCTCTCTTCTAGTAGTTCTAGACACTATTAGTTTAGGCTGGTTTTTCTGAGTCTTTCCTCATAACTGTAATTCTGGAACCCCACTATCAGCTTTGTCGCTCTTTTTTGTATTCATTCCAGCATGTTTATATCCCCTCTATGATAAGGACTCCACACCTGTACACACTACACAGTATAATAATGACATGACGTGGAGATCACAGATGCCTGATCTATTGAGTATTCCAATCTAGGTCTAACTAAATTACTAATGCTTTATACAGTTTGACTATCACTTCCTTGCTCCTAAAAAAAATTTCTTTTTATCATACCTAACCTTGCATTTGCCTTTTTCACTGCTACCTGAACTTGCTCACTCACCTTACCTGTATGATCAATTACAACCCCTAGGTCCCTTTCCTTATCTATCTTTCTAATATTGTTCTCTCCCATTCTGTAATTATGCTCCATATTGGATCTACCGATGTGGATGACTGTAAATTTATCTGTATTAAACTCCATTTGCCAGCTTACAGACCACTCTTGAATTTTATCTAAATCCGACCTCAATATATCCACTTCTGCTTTAGATGAGACACTACTGTATAGTTTTGTGTCATTTGCAAATTTTGCAATCATGGATCCCATATCAATGTCCAAATCATTTATATATATCAAGAACAAATATGGTCCCAAAACCGAGCCCTGTGGCACTCCACTTTTCACTTCACACCACTCAGAGTACTCCTTTTTTATGCGCACCCTCTACCTTTTTCCCGTTAACCAATTTTCAATCCATTCTGCAACCTCCTCACCTATTCCATGTGATTTGAACTTTCTAAATAATCTTCGATGAGGTACTCTATCAAAGGCCTTTGCAAAATCTAGATAAATAACATCCACTGGTTCCCCCTTATCTATCATTTTAGTAACCTCCTCAACGAACTACAATAGATTTGTTAAGCACGATCTCCCTCTAGTAAACCCATGCTGATTATTTCTGATTAGATTAAACTTGTCTAAATGCATTACAATGTTTTCTTTGATTATTGACTAACAATTTACAGACTATGCTCGTTAAACTCACCGGTCTATAGTTTGCTGGATCCTGTGTTTTGTTCTTTTTGAATAAGGGGATCATTCCTGCATCTTTTCAATCCCGTGGAATAATCCATTTTGCAAGTCATTGAGAACATAATTTAGCCAATGGTTTGTGCTATATGGTCTCTAATTTCAAACAGCAATCTTGGATGAATACCATCTTGACCTGGACATTTATCCACTTTCAGCCCCTGTAATTTTTTAAAAACCATTTTCTCTGTAATACAGATTGATCTTAATTGTCAAATTAACTTTTACCATTTCTACCAGAGAAGTTTTAATTATTATTATTAAGTCTAGACTAGTCAGTCTAGTCTATTGAATTGATGATTCTATGATTCAATTGCCATGCCAGTCACTAGTTTATCACTTAGAATTATAAACTATAGCTGTATTTTCAAATAAGTTTTAATATACTGCAAATGCAACAGTTAGATTGCTTGATGGCCTTCTCTTTGTCTCAATCAATCTCTTTCCTGTGCTGTTGCATTACAGTGATAAGTGAGTGGTCCATGGGAACTGTTTTCCTTTTGACATATTATAATAATACCACGGATAGAAGTAAAATGAGAAAACATTTTTTTTAAATGCAGTTCAATGATATCAATATCATACATCAAATATGTCTTTACGTCGACCCTGGACAATGTATGTTTTTGGTGAATGAATTATGCTTCAAAATCCACAATCAAATAATTATTAAACTTATTATAATGTGCTTTGGATAAAATGTAATTTGCTTGCCTTACTTATACTTATAGTTATAATACTTAGATTTATATCATACAGTTTACAGTCATGATAGTTTTTCATACAGTATTTAGTTGAGTAGCTAATTAGTTATTGTATTACTAATAGTTTATTTGTTTTTTACTATTATTAGACTTCATTTTCGAGTTTAAGTAAGAAATTACTTTCATACTTATTTTAAAGACACACAAAAGACTAAATTGCAATAAGTGAGAACAAATTTTTCGTAGCTGATAACTGATTTTGAAGGAATTGGTTGTTTCTGTTGGACTGATTGCCGTTTCTTCTATATTGAACGAAGTGCTAAGTACCTGACATCCAGGATAGTTAGATCTATTTATTTCATGTATTTAATTTTTTGCACCCCTCTCCTCCCACATCCCTCATCTTCCAAGTTATGTCCATCTGTTCCCACTGTCAACATCTCTTCCCCCTTCATCCTGCTCATTTCTCATTTCTTTTCTTCCTTAACTTCTCCAACACCCTCCCCCCACCCCCATACACCCACTTCTTTCTCTCCCATTCCCCTCTGGGAAATTTGGAGTCATGAAGGCCGCAATTCATATTTCTAACAGACTTGCAAAGAAATATCTTCTTAAATAAGCATTGTATTATAACTAATTCCACGCTTTGGTTGTTGAAGATAGGGCAGAACATTTGCATAGTAATCCAGAGATAAAGAAATGGATATAACTTTTTAATAGGGCAACTCTCTATCTCCACATTCAATCAGTAAAAATGGAACTGTAAATTAGTTTCTAGAAACCAAACAAGGAAGAAATTAAGAAAGCAATATTGGTTCTAAAAGATGGTAAAGCAACTTGTCCGATAGTGACTTAGGGGTTATAATAGATTATACAGGAAAGCTGAGTGAGCAAGTTAAGGTAGCAGTGAAAAAGGCAAATGCAATGTTAGGTATGATAAAAAGAAATATTAAACATCGGAGCAAGGAAGTGATAGTCAAACTGTATAAAGCTTTAGTTAGACTTAGATTGGAGTACTGTGTACAGGTGTGGAGTCCTTATCATAGAGGGGATAAAAACATGCTGGAAAGAATACAAAAAAGAGCAACAAAGCTGATAGTGGGATTACAGTTATGAGGAAAGACTCAGAAAAACCGGCTTGCAGTGTCTAGAAGAGAAAAGAATTTGTGGTGACTTAATACAGGTTTATAAGATGATCAGAGGAATGGATAAATTAGACTATAACAAGTGACACATGGTCACACGTAATGCCGACTTCCAAGTCCCTGAGTGGCATTCATCTACATAATACATACTCATCAGAAGGAGACATGTTACTTCAAACACAAAGCTGTCGTTCCAGACAACACGTAACATATGTGTTACTCTTGGCCTGACAACTACAGTAACAAAACCACTGTTTGTCTGTCGTCGACACGAGAACCCTTGTTTTCAAGGGCGTTATTCCTGAGTTGGAGAACGACCACACTGCAAGAACCACTGCAGTCACAGAGTTCCTGACTAGACAACAAAGAAGGCGAACCAGATCTAATCACTGTAATCATCTCTTGAGAGGCATAGTTAGATGAGTGTTGATGGACAATAGAAAACGATTCACGTGCCTAGTTTATTGTAATAATGTTCGCTCATCCTCAGATCAAGGTTCCGGTTTCTCTTACAAAGGACACCGTTGTTTGTAAGGCTGTCTTATCTCCATACAGCTTCTGTCTCACGAGGCCAGCATTGTTCTCTCTTTTCCTGCGTAAACATACAGCTTTGTAGGATGTGTTCCACGGTCATGATATGCTTCCCACATGGGCACCTGTCATCTGTTCTAATCCTCATTTTGTTGTAAAGATGGCTCTTGAGTCTGTTATGCCCAGTTCTCAGTCTGAAGATGATGACTTGCTCTTCTCTAGTTAAGTTATAGTAGCTGTCTTCTTTTCGGAAGTCGGGGTGTTGATCAGCCCATTTTACCCTGAAGTTGGCTTTAATTATGGTCTTGGTCTCATTATATGTGATACTCAGGTCTGTTTGTGGGGATGCTCTTCCACTCTTTGCTAGTTTGTCTGCAGCTTCATTGCCTTCAATATTGCAGTGGGATGTGATCCACTGTATGACCAGCCTTGGGTGTTCTGCTGAGAGCTGTGTCAGGGAGAACATACATTGCTCTAGATCTTCATCTTTGTGTTGTTTTAGCGCTGCTATTACTCACGCGGCATCAGTCTGGAATACTATGTTTTCTTGGTGGATATCTTTATCTTGGATTAGTAGCTCAGCTGTGGGCTTCAGTGCCTCTGGGGAGTTGTAAGGAAGAAAGTTAAATGGTGATAGGGTGAATCTGTAACGTAGTATCTGAGCAGAAACAATACAAAATTGACATTGACTTATTCAACAGAGATACTCTACAAATTATTTTGTATAGTTTTTTAAATAAGGCTATGTAATGTCTGAGAATGTACACGTTGCTCCATCTACTTTCCTTTATCTGTCATTTTCTCGCCAGTGGTGGATTTGAGTGGTGCAGTTTTCACACTAACAGGATCAATAGCTTTCTTTGTACTATTGCACATTTGTCTGATGTTCCCTGCTTGTGCTGCATTTGGATGTTTTCACTGCGCTGTAACCAATCCCTCTGAAGTTTGCCCACATAATTACAAAAACATATTAAGATATGAAATTTAGTTCTCCATGAGAAGCAGTTTTCGGAGCCCTTTGCAATAATGCAATAAGAGCTGAAGTGAGCACATGTTCATACTCCTCACATAAATAAGTTCTGCTACTGACAACATGGGGGTTGTCATATGAATCCATTCAAGGTGGATCAGTGAGTCAGAGTTTAATGTTTGCTAGCGGAGGAATTTAATGTGTCCTTGTCACAGTTTAAATGGTGGTTCGGATGAAACTGAAGTATCGGAAGGCGTGTTCACAATCTGTCCCGTAGATAATGATAGACCACCATAAGGAAAAACGCATGTGTAAGCGTTTAAACCACTTTCTGTTGGGGGTGAAATAAACAAACATAGCCAGCACACGGCGTGACAACAGCAGTGGCGAAGCGGTCTGTAGTCCTCAGCCTTCAAAACCGCTCGACTACCCCAGCAATGGGGAAAATGTTGTATGACAGTTTTTTTTTTTTTGCTGTGTATTTCTAAACCACTTTCTGCACAACGAAGAGGAGAGTGGAGCATTTCTGTTGCACTTATTGGTAGGCTATGATCTATCACCATGTGACTTTCATTTGATCAGACCCTTAGAAAAAACTCTAAAGGGACAACAATTCCACTCCCATGGTGTCCACCGTCTCCCTAAGCAGTGGGATGCATGTTAAATATTTACAGTGACTTCTTCTAACTCGTGTCATTCCCTAAACATTCGCGACTAATCCTTCACTGTTGTCTTCGACACACATTTATCACCATACACTGCCTGTTTTCTGCGATGAATGTCGAGATCCTTCGGCTGTTAGGAACTGAACCACCGCTTGTGGATCCACCTTGGGTGAATTTGGTATCACACTGTCCATGTTGTCAACTATCTGCAGCAGAACCTATGTATGCGAAGAGAATGAACGCATGCTTCATTGTTCATATGTCTGTGCTTATTACGTGAACTGTGATGTCATCATGCTGCCTGTGCATATGTTTGTGTGAAGCAGCATGGACTGGTTTAATTTGATCAGTCTCGTAATTTCAAGTGCACACATGAAACATATAAAAGAAGCATTCCTATTGTTTTTCACTGGTTGTGTTTTGTGTAATTCTTTTTCTGCTTAAAGGTTTTACCTTCAGTGTCATTTAACTACCAATGGTAGTGAACACAGTTTAATTGTTAACACAAAATATTCACTGTTTTCACTTGTGTTGTTTTTATTGTCTAGCTATTGGTAAAGGTGTGTTTAGGCAGAAACATTGTTTTGTCTGGTCATTGATATAGTGTATTTATGTCAAAACTTTGGTGCAAGTCTACTACTGTTATCAATTATATTTTAATGTTTCTTGTGTTTCTACAATTTTTTTTAAAACCTGTATTGTTTGTCATTGGGATCGAGATGCTGAGCAGACCTGCAGCGGTCAGCAACCCAAAACTGACAGCTAGCATCAGGGCCAGCGATCCAGAGCTGCCAAGACCCTTGTGGTGATCCTGGATATTAGGCAGTAGCAGGGCAGACTGGCTAAGGACAAGGGATCGAAGAGGGAAGGCTAACCCGGAACCCAAAAATGTCTGATGCGTCGGACCGCAAGGTGGAAATATCACAGTCAAACTGTAAACTACAACACAATATTTTCCGTTCTCCAGACAATATCCTTCTACTTGTAAGGTCTTTTTCAGGGCTTGGTGGCGAGAGTTTGAGAACAAATAACAAAGAAGTTAGTCATTGTAATTTGATAAAAGTGTGTTTATGCCTAAATGTTAAATTGTCCAGTCCTTGATAATGGTGTTCATAGGGTGAAATATCATTTTGTTTAATCATTGATAAAGATGTGTTTAAGTCAAGATATCATTTTGCCTAATCATTGATAAAGGTGTGTTTAAGTCAAGATATCATTTTGCCTAATCATTGATAAAGGTGTGTTTAAGTCAAGATATCATTTTGCCTAATCATTGATAAAGGTGTGTTTAAGTCAAGATATCATTTTGCCTAATCATTGATAAAGGTGTGTTTAGATCGAAATGTCAGTTGGTGCAAGTCTGTTACTGTTACCATTATTATGTAAAACTATTTGAAAGCGTCTTGTGTCATTATTGTTAAAACCTAACATTTTTTTGTCTGATGTATTACAGGTAACTATAAAGTGCAAGCCTATGATCACAATATCAAGGACTACTTGCCAGTTTCATCTTCAATAGGCATGCATGTGGAAGTCACAGATCCCGATGACAAAGTTGTCTTGTCCAGGGTGAGTCATTTAGCAGAATGATGATGATAGTAACAGAGACTGAAGTGAAAGAGGACTAACAGTTGTTCTGGATTGCCAAGTTTGTCATCAAAGAGAAGAGAAAAACAGCAAGAGAATGGGAGATAAAACTTAGCATGAACATTTTGTTCAAAAACTGTGGTTGATGACTCAATTGTAACAAAATGATTGAAACTGTTGCCTTGAAATCTCAAACACTAAATTGTATCAAGATGTTCACCTGAGAGTTCAGTTCAGGTGCCAACTCCACATCGAAGGTTGGCTGCAATGGATCTCCAACTTCCTCTGTCTGTTGCCTTGATGGTACAATCTACCAGGTTTTTGCCTGTTCATCTCTTGATATTGTTCTCGCACTTATGATGTTGTTAGCTTCCGGCATGTTGGCCATCCACCTTTCCTTCCAGTATTGTTATTAACAAGGAGTTGCGTCTTTTCATATTTGTGTGACAAAATGTCTTTACTGGTGGACTCTGATTATATTCATCAGTTCTCTGTGCACACTCAATTTCCCCAAGATTTCATTATTTTTTATTTTCTTTCCTTTCCAGGAGGTACCACCCATTCTTGCATATATCCACATTTCACAGGCATCAATTCCCTACTACAATCATTTGTTCATTGTCTAAGTTTATGCACCTGATCATTCTGATTTTTAATTTGTTAGTGTGTCGTTTGGGTGTCAATATATAACTCATTTTGGTAAAAACAGATTTCTGTTATGCATCCCCCATTTTCTGTTATTATATTTCCAAGACAGGGGAAGCTTTTAACCTGTTCCTGAATTAGACTTACCTATTTACAAATCAGTAAGAAAATTGTTTCAAATTCAGAAACTTTCTACTCTGCAAAAATTGACAAAATTGGATCATATTTCCTTCTTTATGCTTGCCTTTCAGCATGTCCTCTGATTAGAGATCAATAATTTCCATTTGAAACCGACATGGTAGCGTTTCAATATTGCAGTCAAATGGATTTGGTCTTAAATCATATGACCCCTGCAACTGAAAATTAGGGTTTGTGATTCCAACAACACTTGCTTATAGTCTCATGTAATGAAGCAAAGCACATGAATGGACATATCAACTAAACTACTTGGTTAAGGAATACCGAAGGGAAACAATTCGTTTTTTTGGGGGGTAAAATCGGGTGGCAGGCCATAGTTTTGAGACCCCTGATCTAGATCATCAGAGGCTAAACACTTTTGATCTAGATATGTAGACTGTTTGTAAGGATTGGTCTAGTTTATGCTTGTGCTGGACCTTGGATTGATGTTGATGCAGCACTAGGACATGTGGCTTTACAGAGAGTTGTCACACTAAAAAAACCGCTATATGAGCTGAACCCAGTAATGTAAAACTAGGTGTGTCAGCGCTAGTATAGGACTGGCATTAATTTCATGAAAAACATTGTGGAAATGTTAAAGAAAAATTCAGTTGAGACGTGGCGGCAAAACATTTATTAATACTGCCCTTAGCCCCTCCTCTACCAAACGAATAATGGTTCATAGTTTGACAACGTCAAAGCTGCCTGCGTAATGGTGTTTCCATTAGAAAACTTGTTAGTTAGGGTTATCTTTTGATGGGGGTTTTCCCAATTTGCTTTACATATATCTCTATTAAAATTGGAAGATCTGTTGTGTATGACCCACTGCCCAGCCATACATCTTGTTTTATGAAATTTATATGCACTTCCCAGGTACTGACAATTTTAAATGATCATTATTAAACATATTTTGTTAACAAAAATTGTAACTGTAGCCAATGTTTTACCGTAAATAATTTATATATTCTTAATCTTAAATTATCACAGAAGTAACTAAGATTTGATCCAGAATATTACGCAAGATAACAAATATATTTACATTTTCTATCAAGCTGTTGACAATAATTTTGAGTTGACAATTGTTAATTTTCTATCTGTCATTAAATATAGTGAATTTATAATGGTAATGACTTTCTGTTAATTGACATTAAATACTGTATTATTAAATTTACTGTTATTATATACAACTTATAAGAAAATGATCTGTTTATTATGTAAGATGTATGCTGCTGAAGGCAGGTTTACGTTTACATCCCACTCGGCCGGTGAGCATGTCATATGCCTGAACTCAAACTCTTCTGCCTGGTTCAACTCAGGACAACTGGTACGTAACAGTGGGTATTATTATTTCAATGTGTCTCTGTCTGCATTTGTTTTTGTATTGCAACCACTCAAGAGTCGATTAACTTAATACAGAACCTGGTTCACTGCTACGTCAGTTTGTATAATGTTTAATTGTTATCGTGGTATTACAATATGTAATTAAATGTAGTAGTGTCTCCATCTATTCAATAAACTGAAGATAGGTGGCACTGAGGAATGCACATGTGGTACAGGGAAAATAACAGCTGAACATCTGCCATCACCAGTGCCAACATTAGACAAGCTCTATGGCAGTGTCGACAGCCTCAGGATGACAGCTGCTTTCTTCGAACAAATTCAAGTTGACATCTGACAGCATACGAAGAAGAAGAAATGTAGTAGTATCTGATGTACAAATTGTCAGACTGATAATTACTAGATGGTTTATCTAATTCAATTTAGGAATAAGCATTAATTTTTCATTTGTAATACAATGATGTAATAACAAGATTTATTCACACAAATTTGTTTGCATGCTTTAAATAGAATTGTGTGTATGTATATTGATAGATTTTTGTGTAATGCTTAGAAATATTTACCTACTCAGTATGCCAACACCAGGAGTAGCAAGTGGCTTACAGGTTGTGAACGTGGTTTACAATCTTCTTAGTCGACCTGTACATCTACAGGTGCAGATGCCCCTGTGCGGGTCACAGGTCTGGGATGAGATGAATGTAGCCGGGAGGAGGATTTCCTGCTTAGTGGGCCAGACTCAAGCAGCTTATTACTCCCCTTTTTGGGACATGTGCCGCAGAGGGTGGTTAATTTTCCATCTTAACCCATTCAATCCCAGCTGATCAGAAAAACTCACAACTGAATTCCCAGGGCAAGGGGAATAACTCCGCAAAAATTAGATGTGCTTGCGCAATAAAATAAAAACAAATACAATTTTAAATTTATTTGTGTGATTCAAACTCCAGTTTACTCTTCTGTGCACATGTTTTTTGTGAGTGTCATGTATGTTGGATGAAAAAAATTAAACAAGTGAAGAAAAAAAAAGTGTCAATATAAAATGTCTGTTTCACTCTTGTCAATTTTGCTGATAAATGTTCAAGCAAAATGCAATCTCCCTTCGTTCATTGCAACTAGTTCATCTTTCCTCTTCTTGTCCAATGTCTGACTTTCCAGTATACACCTCAAAGTTATAGAGGTATCTGGTATGAGGATCTGCGGCACACCAAATTTTAATCCCTCAAGGATCTTTTCCCCCTAAAATTCTGATGCAGGCATATGCATTGGTTTGCTCTGCCAAGTACTCAAAAAAGGTCTGAAGTAGAAATAATGAAAGTGAAAGGTAATCAAAAGCAGAGTAATCTGGATCTATGTCATCTGCAGGACCTGTTCCCTCACTAAATCCTTCAATAAAGATATTACTCCGTTGCTTTGACCATTCTCTATCACGGACCTGTTCCCTCACTAAATCCTTCAATAATGATATTACTCCGTTGCATTGACCATTCTCTATCACCACTTGGGCCTGCCTGTGGGGCGGGTCACTTTGTCACCGTCTTCTACCGATAATTCGTCATCACTATCGAGGCCAGTGTCGCTACTTTCATCTTCTAAGTCCTGAACTTATTCCTCATCAACGTCCGATTCGTTCTCATTCTCTTCAACTCCATCAACAAATTCGCAACCACTATCGCCTGACTCATAAGTATCTTCAGTCTGCACCAAGTTTTGAAGAAAATTGAAGGTCATTTAAAAAAAATCACGGCTCAAACACCATACGTGGAAGAAACGATCTGTAAACTGCAATGGGAGCCGCCATTACCGGTAGTCACGTGAAGGCTAAATTTAGCATGTCTATTCGCAGGTAAAACATAAGAAAAAAATATTTGAATCAGTGTATCCACAGCGGCCGTTCTGGGAGCGAGTCGATAGCGGCCGTCGCCTGTTCTGGGATTGAATGGGTTAATTGACTCAAACACCAGAGCAAAGTAGACCTGCAGCCTGTTAGGCACCATCTATTTTGCTCTAAACAAACCACCTAACCATCACCGGTGTTATGCCATGTCACACAGTCACTTCTTACTACATTCTTGTCATACATAAAGACCCTGGTTTGTATTCTCAACTTACAAATCACATCGCTCTTGGTTTGACAGACCTGACATGTCATGGTTCAGCAATCAAAGGGACTGAGCACAAATGGGGCATCAAGCTGTTCAGTAATGAAAGGAACTGAGCATATGTGTAGTGTCCAGTTATTCAGTAATGAATGGAACTGAGCACATATGGGGCGTCAAGTTGCAATGAAGTCAGTTCTATCAACAATTTTTCATTTCTTGTTTGTTTACTGTTCTTCTTAGAGAGTTCATCTGGACATCAGTGTTGGGGAGCATGCTGTGGACTACCAGCAGGTACAGGCGAAAGACAAACTCACAGAGTTACAGCTCAGAGTCCGGCAGCTGCTTGACCAGGTGGAACAGATCACCAAAGAACAGAACTATCAGCGGGTATGTATATATAACAGTCCTTCAGCTCTTGAAATATATATATTTGGTGTTTGGAATTGTCACAAAAATAAATGCATTGCATATTATCAGATAGATGAAATATTATCATTGTATGTGTGCTGGAAACATACTAGCAGTTATCATGTCGCTGCAAATGTCTATACTATTAAAATAGTACCATGATATATTATCTGTTCTTGATGAACAAAACTGACCAGCAAATTGGAAATTATATTTTTCAGTAGGAATTTCTTACATAATTTGTTACGGGGTTCATCATTGCTTATTGTGTTAGCTCAGTACTGATGCATCATGTGAAGATTAGGGGTACCGTTTGCTTAGAAACTTTGAAATATATTTACTTATTTGGCAAATCCCACTGGTTTTAGGAAATAGTGGGAAATCTTGTTTCTTTTCTCAATGTGCCAACTAATGCTAGTCACTGTAACATTACAACCACTACAATGCCTTAGTTTGGCAGTGAATTGTATCATAAAGAGAATCAACACTAATTGCTATCCGCTGAAGTACATTAATAAGTGGAATCTAAAGAGTACAACGCATACATGGATACTTCTTCTTCTTCGTACGCAGTCAGACAGTAACCATTATTTTTTCGAAAAACGCGTAGGTCATCCTGAGGCTGTCGACACTGCCATAGAGCTTGTCTTGTGGTTCCACTGGTGATGGCCACATCTGCTCGCTCTGATCCTCGTATGTCGGGCAGTTCTGCAGCAGATGTTCAACGGTCATTTTCCCGGTACCACACGGGCATTCGTCGGTTCCACCTATCTTCCATTTGTTGAATAGGTGGTACCTCAGTCTATTGTGGCCAGTGCGAAGTCTGAAGACAACGACCTGCTCTCTTCTGTTCAACTGGTAATAGGCATCGTTTTTGGTGTAACCAGTATGTTCGGTTTCCCATTTGGTCATGTATCTGGCTTTGATAAGCCGTTTTGACTCTTCGTACGTCATACTAGTATCTGTTTGTGGTAGTCTTGCACCTTCTTTTGCCAGTCTGTCTGCCTCCTCGTTGCCTTGGATGTTGCAGTGTGATGGGACCCACTGTACTACTACCCTTTTTGGTGCGGACTGCTGGCATAGTTGACAGAGTGCTGCTCTTAAGTCATTAAGCTCAGTGTTTTTCTGGCTTTTTAGCGCTGTGACTACGGCGAGAGCATCTGTAAGCAGGACTGTATGGCTTTCATTTTCTTTATGTGTCACCATTTCTTCCACTGCCGCCCTCAGTGCCTCTGCCTCCGCTCTGAAATTGCTTGTGTACCTACCAGTAGCGAATGACAGTGTTATTTTTCTGCCATTTGGTAGGTTCAGGAATGCTCCTGCCCCTCCGTTCTGTGTAGTGTCTGTTACAGAACCGTCGGTGTATGCATGGGTCCAGTCCATGCTTGGGTAGTTTTTCTATATACACATGGATACAATGAGACAGACGTCAATGGTGAAAAATTAGAGAGCTGGACTGAGAACACTGGCCTACTATTCTTACATGACCCAAAACTACCAGCCTCTTTTCACAGTGGCAGATAGAAAAGGGGATATAATCCTGACAATATTTTTGTCAGTACTCAAATATTTAATCACGTGACAAGACATGGGAGAACCTATTCCAAGAACGCAACATAGACCCATTATATGTAGTGTTAAAGCAATGGTCGAACCAGATAACGTAGTCTTCAAAAGACGGTTTAATTTCAAACGCGCCAACTGGGTCCCATTTGCATGTGATCTAGACACAGAGGTGGCCAAGTTAGAACCTAAGCCTGCAAACTATGACGCTTTTATAGAATTAACCAAATCAATCTCAAGAAGACATATCCCACGAGGATGCCGATCACAGTACATACCTGGATTAAACAATGGATCAAAGGCACTGCTGTTCGAAACAGACCCCTTCAGTGAGGAAACCATCCAGGCTGGAGAAGATCTCCTTCATGCCATCTCAGAATTCAAAACGCAAAAGTGGCGTAGACTGGTGGAAGACTTGGACATAAAGCAAAACAGCAGGCGAACACGGAAACTCATTAAGAACCTAAGCAATGACGCAACATGTGCTCCACCTGGGATAACGCAAGTTACTCCTAACCAAGTGGCCCATCAATTACTGATGAATGGCAAAACCAACTATAAAACGGGACAAACAAGGACCAAACGACAACGCGAGGTAGAGAGTGATATACTGGGCGCACCATTCACAATTGAAGAATTAAGTGCAGCAATAAAGCAAACAAAATCTAATAAAGCAGCCGGCCCCGACGACTTGAGAACAGAACAAATAAAACAGTTTGGACCAATAACAATCAATTGGCTACTAAATCTCATGAACATTTGCGTCGAATCCTTGAATATTCCCAAAATCTAGAGGAAAGCACATGTGGTTGCCCTGTTTAAGCCTGGGAAAACTCCAACAGACTCAAAGAATTTTCGACCAGTGTCGCTCTTATGCCATCTGTTCAAGGTATTTGAAAGGATGATCCTGAACGACATCTCTCCCTGGATAGACTCGAGGCTGATCAAGGAACAAGCTGGATTCAGGCCTGGGAGATCTTGCAGTAGTCAAATCCTCAATTTGACACAACTAATAGAGGATGGTTTTGAGCAGTTCCAAGTTGCTGAATACTAGACGGATGCTGTGTGACATGGTGTTTGGACACGGAAAGTAAGTAAGTACACATGGAAGGGAGACAGTAACAGAACAAGAGATATAACACCGACTGAATGATGGCAAAAAAGGTTGTTATCATAAATAAAAAAAAAGACAAAAATCATTGATTGATTGCAGTTTAATTAAAACTGAAAATTGGTGAAACGTAACTGAAAGAATATTAATGGATATTATGTTTGGTTCGTTTGTTATTGCTGGTTCCTCCCAAAATATCTGTCATTACAATGTTATTATGTATTTAATACTTTTTTTTTGAACCACTAAACTTAATAGTAGTTATCCGTCAGTATCTGATAACCACATGAAACCAATGGTACCTTTTTCTGCAGTATCGTGAAGAAAGATTCCGCCAAACAAGTGAGAGCACCAACCAGCGAGTTTTATGGTGGTCTATAGCCCAGACTCTTATACTTCTGATCACAGGCTTCTGGCAGATGCAGCATCTGAAGAGCTTCTTTGAGGCCAAGAAGCTGGTGTGAAAGAACAAATGTGTGTGTGCTGCTAGGTTTTATTATATATGCTGAACTTACCGTTTGTTAGAATGGTAGAAATCATGCTGAATACATTTTGATGAGAACAAAATATAAGTAGTTTGGAAGTAAACATCTTATTGGAAATCATCTTCTATATTTAGAACTTGTTATTGAGTTTATTAAAAACAAAAATGGGAATTCTGTTCTAAAGGTTTTATTCTATTTGTTGTTTCTTTTAAGGTAATAATATCAATAATTTAAAGTGCATTTGATAGTTTACACATTGCATTATGTTGAATGGTCTGATTTACCTGTGATTATGGTAGTTGAGTGAGAGAAATTCTGAATGAACCTTGTGGCAAAATGCGTTGTATTAATGAATTTGGTGTGCTGTTTTGTTTTATAAATCAGAAAGTGGCTGCCTGTGTTTTCTTATTTGTTCATTTTGGTGTAGGGACGTATCTATGTGAAATTTTGCCTAGTGTAAGTTGTTTTCTACTCTTGATCATGAAGGCAAAATATGCCTCCTAAAGTGTTGGATGAAGTGATGATGTTTATTTAAAAATAAAAAGAGTAATAGAAACCCCCACTTTGAATCCCACCATATAAGGTTAGCTCTTCCAGTACTGGATAATTTAGCCAATTTGTGTTAATATTAAACAAATTGAGAAATATAATTACCTAAGCATCATAAGGCACATAATTAAACTATCTATAATATGAAGTGTTCATAAAAAAGATGATATATTAGCGTGAATCGTTAAATGGTATTAACGAAGTGGTGGAAATTCGAGAGGAAACAATGTGTTGTATTTACCATGTCATGTGTATTGTGCCATTAATCCATCAATATCATTACCACATAACCTTTTTCTGTATCCTGGTCAAAATATGAATCGGAAGTGTACTGAATATCCATGAGCAATCCAGGTGCACATTCATTGGTCTGATCAAATAATTAATTTCTCTGGTCTTGAAGTCCAACTTTTCTAGTACTAAATGTGTAGACTGAAACTTGACAGCGCTGTAAAGTATCTATCTATAGGAAATTACTCAACATTTAAATGTCAACTGCGTATTTGTGAATCAACAGCATTTTGTAGGCGACATCAAAACCTGAAATTCCCCAAACTAAACAGGAAAATGTAACGCGTGTATTAGAAGTTGGTGTCAGTCTTATCGGAGAGATATTTTAGTTTTGCAGGCGGTCAGTGCCGAATTCTACAACCTGTAAAGCGCTAACAATCACGGATGTATATTTCATTAGCTATTCATTATTTTAGAATATTAAACGCCTAAGGAAACACATATATACATATATATATATACATATATATATATATATATATATATATATATATATATATATATATATATATATATATATATATATATATATGTCTTTGAAATCCTGTAGGTTTTTTTGTAACTGGCCTAGCTAAGACGGTTAGATTGTCTCCTGCTCAAACAATGTGTTCAACTTTGGGAAACATCCAATATGATCTACACATTCCTCTCTGTACTCATACCAGGATTCTCACCTATGGTAGCAATGGGGAAAACAAAAAAACAGCTGTACCCTACCATCCTTGCTTGTTATAACAGAGTAGAGTTGAGCATGCATGGACTTGTCCTGAGTGCGATGAAGATGATCCGACAACTAACTAGAGTTGAGCTTATTGCTAGCAGCCTCATCATGTAAACAAAGTACTATAAAAACCACAACTGCTAGAGCACATATATGTATTTGTACACACTTCCTACAAGAGGTGCTCTGCTGTTGTGGCTCTGTGCTCCTTAATTAAGGATCTTTTAAAAAAGAAGACAGAAGAAGCTGAAGTTTGCTCTGCATGGTTTGACAGCATTTGTGAAACTGGTTCACCATTGTGTTGAGCGTATATCTGTGTAGTGTGTCTTTCTTGGCATATCTAACACTTGGTGGATATCAGCATAGATACAACAGAAAATCTTTCAAGTAATAGTAGGAAACATCAAACCACAGGACTCAGCTCTTCAGTAAATAGCCAACACCACACTTCTGTGGATCAATTTTAAGCTATGTTAAATAGCACCATGAAAGCTCAGGAAATATATGCATGTGTCCCTTCACTTAAGTATACATCAAACTGATCATGTAAAAGCAGAGTCAATGTTTTTTTAAAGGTAAGGTAGAGATGTTATATATCAGACACTGTGGTCGAGGATGAAGTATTATTTACTTGTCATTGGTTCAGATAAACTTTATTATTTGGTTAGCATGTCTTTATTTCTAAACCTGACAGAAATGAATAGTGGAAATATAGTGTAACTGTTAGAATGTGTCTTTATTTAAAGTGAATGGTAATCTATGTGCCCATATGAATTAATGTCCATTCACTGAAACCACATGGCATATATCATTTGTACCATTGCACAATTATCTTGTAGTTGAATTAATCGCAGGCTTACACATCCTGATAGAAAGCAATGTCTGTTCTGCTTGTAAGCCTTTCAGATGCAGCTTATAAACAATATGTCCCTCATTTCATTGACTTTAACTGCCTTCTCATTGTTATTTATTTCATTTCTTTATCTTTATTGTCATGTGGATTGGGGTCTAAACAAAGATATGAAATGGAAATAAAATTAGAGGAAAGTGGAATTTTAAAAATAGTTTGTTTCCTACATACACCATTATCAGTCTATCTTGAAATGACAGATTTCACTAAACATTTATTTTTGAAAATGTTTCTTCACTTTGTCTGTAGAGTATATTATTTTTGTGTGCCTATTAAACATATTTTCATATTATCTTAGTTATGTGACTGTTTTAATGCATGTATCATTCTCTGTGTTAAGTTTATAAATATTATTTATCTGGAAAACCTGTTTGTTTGTTTTTTTAAAAATATCTCATAATGTCCAGAGAATTAGATGCTGTGGGTACAACATGGGTTTTGTTTACATTGCTAAAATGCCATGTCAGTATGTCACAAACTGTCAGGTATATATTAATAAGATGCAGTGAAATGTTTGATTAGTAATATTTAGAAACTATTTATTGTTACAGGAACCACTACTACAGAAAGTGTTTTGGCACTGGCTTTCTAAAGTATGCCAACTGTAGGCCATATGTTATAGACTTCAGATATTGATACAACCATAGATGGCATGGTCCATGTATTAGATGATTTCACTGAGAAATTACATTCGTACATTCCATCTGACTTTTTCTTCTCCTGCATACCACCATACACACACACACGATCCTATCATTCTGTTTTAAAAAGTAACATCTGTTTTAAAGTTCACTATAACATTTTGGCGTTAACAATTTCCACATGTCTAAGTTGTTTGTGATTGTATATGAAGTGAGGATAATTAAACATTATTTGTCTTCTACATGTGTTTGAAAATCTGTTGTGATAACTGTTGTGTGTGGATAACTTGAGAATACTGAAAATATGAAATAGCTGCATTGGGCTTACTGCAGCAAGAGTTTCATTTCAGTGAGACATTAATGTTGTGTTTCCCAGTGTCGGTAATGCCACACAGTGTTCTTAGCAGGAATTTGTAAATGGTAGAGGCTATGAAGGGTGGAGGTCAGAAGTGAAAACAATTGAGAGATACTACCTCAAAGTCACGTCTCTTACATTTGATGGCAACACAATGGCTGCATTCTCTTGAATAAAATTGTGACAGTTCAGAACTAGTAACGGTTAAGTTGAATCATGTATAACATTTGTTATTGATATCTGGCCACCACCATATCGAACTGAGAGACAAGATCAATGTCAGGTGAAATATTCATCAAGACCTCACTTCTTGCCTACATTGTGCTTCTGGAAACAGACTGTCTCACAGTAGTCTGACAGCAAGGTACTGCTGACTTTGTTAAAGCCATTGAAGTCGGGGTATGAAAAAAACGAAGAAGAAATATTGCGATCCCTACAGTGGTGAACTTGCTGAGAAGCCTGGTATTGCACTACATTCGGGAGGACCCTGGTCCACATAAATTTTATGTGTAAAAGTTTTATTCAAAATGAAATTCATTATTATTGTACTTATTAAACTAAAATTACAATCTGAACATCTTAAGACACATAATTAAACTATCTACGAAATGAGGTATTCATAATAAAGATTTTACTTTACTATGAGGTATTAAGTGCCATTAATGAGGAGGTGGAAAATGGAGAGAAAATATTTGATTTCGCACTTACCACGTCAAGTGTTGCGTCAATATATCCGTTAAATTCTTATACAGATATCTTTCTTGTTATGTTTCAAAATCCGATTCAGGCATGTGTTAAATATTCACAAGTAATCAAAATGTGCGGTCAATGGACTTAAACTTTTTGTTGCACTAGATGGGTCAACTTTCAAAGTTCATAACACGCGCTAAAGTCGACATACAGGGAATAAGTGCACAGTTTAAACACCGATTGCGCATATTCAGGACACAACCATCATGTAGAGCTGTTTCAAAAAAATTAATTCAGCAAACTAAATCAGGAAGCACAAACTCATGTTTCGGAGGTCCAGTTTGGTCAAGATGGGTGACCATTTTTGAGTTTTCGGCTGCCATTTTCAACCCCTATGAAATGTAAAGAGTAAAGTATGCCTTGGAATGTAAGAAGAACCACTAGCCTGCTACCAAAGAAACATCAAGAGCTAAATGAACTTGGTACGAGTAGCTTCCAACAACCAATTTCAACTCATTAATGTACGATGAGCGTTCAGAAAGTAATGCACCACAATGTTTTTCTCAGAAGCTGTTTATTCAAAAGGCATTAAATTTCTACACAATATATATGGATATGTTATGGAAACATGTTTTATTCAACATAATCTCCATCAACGTGTACAGCTTTATGCCAGCGCGAAACAAGTGCATGAATTCCTAGCCAATACCAGATTTTGTCTTGATTGTGTAGCCATTTCTTGGTTACATGAATCACTTCATCGTCTTCAAACCTTGTCCCACAGAGTGCCTCTTTGAGTGGCCCAAACAGATGAAAATTAGAGGTTGCCAAATCGGGACTATATGGTGGATGGGGTAGTATAGTCAAACCCATTTTGTTGATAGCTTCCCGTGTTGCCAGACTTAACTTAACATCTTTATACTGGTTTAGAAGACCCTGCAGAGTCTGTATACAACCAGTCACATTTACATCACCTTGCTCTAAAAGCTATGCGCATCCAGTTTATTCTTAAATGCATTAACTGTTCCTACCTCCACTACCTCCCCTGGCAATGCATTCTAAGCAGACACCACTCTCTGACTAAAAAAATATTTCCTAATATCTAATCTGGACCTTTCTTTAGTCAGCTTGTAGATATGCCCTCGTGTTATTGTGGGTGGCTGTATTTTAAAAAACTTGTTATAGTCTAATTTATCCATTCCTCTGATCATCTTATAAACCTGTATTAAGTCACCACGAATTCTTCTCTCTTCGAGACACTGTAGGCCGGTTTTTCTGAGTCGTTCCTCATAACTGTAATTCTGGAATCCCACTATCATCTTTGTCGCTCTTTTTTGTATTCTTTCCAGCATGTTTATATCCCTTCTATGATAAGGACTCCACACCTGTACACAGTACTCCAATCTAGGTCTAACTAAAGCTTTATACAGTTTGACGATCACTTCCTTGCTCCTGTTTAATATTTCTCTTTATCATACCTAACATTGCATTTGCCTTTTTCACTGCTACCTTAACTTGCTTACTCACCTTTCCTGTATGATCTATTATAACCCCTAGGTCCTTTTCCTTATCTATCTTTCTAATATTGTTTTCTCCCATTCTGTAATCATGTTCCTCTTCTTCTTCTTCTTCTGCGTACACAGTCAGACAGTAACCATTATTTTCTCGAAAAAAGCGGCGGTCATCCTGAGACTCTCGCCACTACCATAGAGCTTGTCTTGCAGTTCCACTGGCAATGGCCACATCTGCTCTCTCTGATCCTCGTATGTCGGGCAGTTCTGCAGCAGATGTTCAGTGGTCATTTTACCAGTACCGCACGGGCATTCGTCGGTACACCCTATCTTCAATTTGTTGAAGAGGTGGTACCTCAGTCTGTTGTGGCCAGTGCGAAGTCTGAAGACAACGACCTGCTCTCTTCGGTTCAACTGGTAATAGGCATCGTTTTTGGTGTAACCAGTATGTTCGGTTTCCCATTTGGACATGTACCTGGCTTTGATAAGCCGTTTTGACTCTTCGTACGTCATACTGGTATCTATTTGTGGTAGCCTTGCACCTTCTTTTGCCAGTCTGTCTGCCTCCTCGTTGCCTTGGATGTTGCAGTGTGACGGAACCCACTGTACCACTACCCTTTTTGGTGCGGACTGTTGACACAGTTTGCAGAGTGCTGCTCTTAAGTCATTAAGCTCAGTGTTTTTCTGGCTTTTTAGCGCTGTGACTACTTCGAGAGCATCTGTCAGCAGGACTATATGGCTCTCATTTTCACTGTGTGTTACCATTTCTTCCACTGCCGCCCTCAGTGCCTCTGCCTCTGCTCTGAAATTGCTCGTGTACTTACCAGTAGCGAATGACAGTGTTATTTTTCTGCCATTTGGTAGGTTCAGGAATGCTCCTGCCCCTCCGTTCTGTGTAGTGTTTGTTACAGAACCGTCGGTGTATGCATGGGTCCAGTCCATGCTTGGGTAGCTTTTCGTTATGAAGCTTAGGGTAGTGTCTCTCCTTTCTTTTTCGGTCTGGCAGTTTTTGTTTGCAATACCTGGTATATTTTCTACCACCTCTGGAAATATATCCTGCCTCCAAGTAGGTTTTCGTACAGTAGTGATGGGTTTTGGTGTTGTTAGTGCGTTTATGGGATCTTCGTGCATCTTTGCTTTGGCTATTTCTGCAAAGTTTCTCCGCTTTAGTTTCCCAGTTCCCAAATTGTTTAGCCTCTGGTACATTGGATGGTCCGTCAGTCTTCGGAGTTTCTCTGACTGCAGCTGGGCTCTGCAGTCTCTTCTGTCGGTCATGGATTGCAGTTTTGTAATCTTTTCAAGTTCTACAATTGGCGTTGACTTCATGCCACCTGTTATGATTCTCATGGCTTGGTTTTGAAGTTTGTTAACTTTATCGAAGTTCGCCTTCGCTGCTGTTGTCCATGCCGCGATGCCATACTCGAGAACTGGTCTCACTCTTCCAGTGTACAGTTTCTTTAGTATGCCTTCGTCTGCTCCCCAGCTTGTGCCAGCAAGTTTCCTCATGATCGCCATTCTTTCTCTGGCTTTCATTCGGTTTCTCTCAATCTGACTTTTCCATGTCATGCGCCGATCAAATGTGACTCCCAGATAGGTTGGGTTGTCGTTTGGCTGCAGGATTTTGCCATTTAGGCTTAATTTGGTACTTTGGGGTTTTAATGAGAGCGAGAATATTGTGCACGTGGTTTTCTCCTCGTTTATTTTGACCAGCCATGAGTTCGCCCACTCTTCCAGCGATGTTAGGGCCGTTTGCATCCGATTTCTTGCTATGGTGAGATTCTTTTCAGAGGTCCACATAGCCAGATCGTCTGCAAACATTGAGCTATGGACTCTTCTTGGTATATTCTCTGTAATATCGTTTATATATACCAGGAAGAGTGTGGGTGACAGTACTCCCCCTTGGGGTACTCCCTGCTCGAGTGTCACCTTTTTGCTCATCTGCCCTTGTACTTGGACTCTGGCCGTTCTTTGTTTGAGGTAGTGGTTGATCCACTTGTACATCTTCCCACAAACATCACTTCTTCTTAGCTTGACTCTAAGTCCATCCTTCCAGACTTTGTCAAATGCCTTTTCCAGATCCACCCAAACAGCTACTGTGTGTTTCTGTGCCTGGTAGGCATCTTCTATCTCCTGGGCTATGAGGATGACCTGGTCCTCAGTGGATCTGTGCTGTCTAAAGCCGGCTTGCTGTGGAATTAGTATTCGTTTTTCTTCCAGATGCCACATCAGTCTGGTGTTTATCATCCGTTCCATCAGCTTGCCGACACAGCTCAGTAGGCTTATGGGCCTGTATCCATTCGGATCTGTTTTGTCCTTTCCTGTTTTTGGTACTGGTACCAGTATTGCATCTTTCCATGCCTGGGGTACAATACCCCTTTTCCAGCTTTGGTTCAGGACTGATAGTAGTTTTTTCTTCGCTGTTTGGCCCAGCCCCATCAGCATTTCGTTTGTTATCCCGTCTTTTCCGGGAGATTTCCTTCTCTTTAGTGTTCTCATAGCCTCTTCCATTTCGCGCATTGTTAGTTTGGCCATCATGTGCTCTTCAGGAGCCGTATTTATGTTTTCGTGCCCCTTTAGCTCTTCGCTAATGTCTGTATGCTTTTCTGCAGGGACCTCGATGTGGTTTGCTCTGGCATAGTGATCGACAAAGGCGTTTGCGGCTTTCTTACCTGTGATCAAGTTCTCGCCTTGCTTGATAGTAATTTGTTTATTTGACGGGGTTTCGTCGTTCATGGCTCTGACTAGCTTCCATAGCTTGTTCCCTTCTTTGTCCAGGTTTAAACTTTCCGTTTTATTTTTCCAACTTTCTCTTGCTGTTTGCTTGAGAGTGTGTTTGTACTTCGCCGCGGCGGCTTTGAGGGCGATGTTTGCCTCCACGGATTTTTCTCGTTCTGCCATGTTCCTAGCATTTGTTACTGCATCTTCCACTTTCTGTAACTCATCATTCCAGTAGGGCTTATAGTTTTTCCTAGCTCCTCTTGGGATGGTTTCAGTGGCGGCTTGCATTATTGCCTTGCTTAGGCTCTCTACCATGGGCTTCATTTTGGTGTTTCGTGTGTTGATGGTTTCACACAGCCCATCTGTCAGGATTGCAAATCTGTCCCAGTCGGCTCGTTTGTAATTCCAACGTGGGAGCGGTTTTGTTTCCTGTGGGCCTACTTCCATGTCAATGGTTAGCCTGATCGGCCTGTGGTCGCTACCTGCCAGTTGGTTTAGCACCTGGCGGTCTATTTTATAGTGTATGTCCTGTGTGGAGAAGGCCAAATCTGGAGTCGAGGTGGTATGCCATGTTCTTGAATAGAAGCTAGGGCTATCCTCCGGCCTATTGATTAGGGAGAGATTTGCATCTATCTCCCAATCTTCCACTTCGTCACCTCTGCTGTCTGTGTCAGAGTATCCCCATCTCTCCGAGTGGCTGTTGAAATCTCCAACCACTATGCAGTTGGAGTCTCTGACCTCCATACTCGAGAGCGATAGGTCTCTGTTTGGTGGTCCGTACAGATTGAAAATGCGGAGCTTCGTCTCTTGAGCCATTATGTCAACTCCTACAATTTCTGCTTGTCCGGTGTGATTGACAGGTACCGCGCTACTCGGTATGCTGTTTCTGGTCAGTATCAGGACCCCTCCTTTGTGGCCTTCTCTATCTAGACGGAAAGTCTGGTATCCTCTGATTGAGAATTTATGGTTATTGTTGAGGTGCGTTTCCTGGATACATGCCACGTCAATCTTACCTTCATGCAGGTGATGTGTTAGGGAAAGTTTTTTGTTAATGACTCCCTCCGCATTCCACTGTAATATTCTGAGGGTCTTGAGGTTTTGGCCAATAGTCGTTTCCCCATAGCCATGTGCCTTGACTCCACGACACATGGGTGGGTGACCACCAGTAGTCAAGGGTGGGCCCCTTCAAGGCGTGGGGCCCGGCGCTATCGCTGCCTGGCGGGTCTCCTCAGGATGAGCGCCATACGTTTTTCGAATAGGTTGTGCTGCCATCATACTGTGATTTACGTTGCACTGTTTTGTTAGGCTTGCGGCCCCGTGCATCCGATTTCAACAGGCGTTTCTGTAGGGATGCCCTCCTTAGCCTTTGGCTGTCCCCAGCCTATCTGCAAGGCAGCAGTTGTTTACGATCAGAGTTTTCTCTCCTATGGAAGTTGTCTTACCAGACTATCGAGTCTTCACTACTCGTGTCTATAGGGTGCAATGATGGTATGTGATATATGAGATGGACTGGTTTACCCGGAAGAGAGGCAGTCCAGTGTGTCTGTATCCCAGGATCGTCACGTCCTGCCAGAAACGTAGCATTTGCATGTGAGTGGGGTATCTCTTTTTCCCTTTATTTTCTTGGCTTCTATGCAGGGATGGTACGCCTAGCATTCCCCGCCACCTGGGGTGTTGACACAGTGGGGCAGGTGTGCAATGTCCGCTGGTCTGCATCTCTTCTGCGTCCAGCATGATAGTTATGGCTGATAACGTACAGAGGTAGATATCGTAACCGGAGTGCATTTAGCCAGAGGACAAGCCTGGTAATGTCACAGAGATGTTGATCGCCTGGTGTGCGGACAACTCTCATGGTCAGTGGTTGAGTCTTGACAGTTCACAGTGTGGTGGCTGCTCTACTGTTTTCGACACCCCGACCAGGTTCTAAGTCTTTGGTTGGTGTTTTTCGCACCCCATCGCCGTATAGGGTGAGTATCAAGCAGTTTTCCGCCCGCTTTGATTTGCGGGCGGCAAGGACCTCTTACTGTGGCTCTACCTGATAGGGCTGGGGCGCAAGCCCCAGGTCCCGAGCATGTAGGAGCCTCCCATTGCAGTGGTGCTGAGATTTTGGGCGGGATTGCGGCTTTCAAGGGTTCGGCCGTAATCCCCCACATGGTAGCCTCGCGCCCTTGGCTTATCAGCCTGGTACGTGAACCAAAGTGTCTGCGGCTCCTCTCGATTTGAGCTGGTTTTCCGTAGCAACGCCCTGTCATTTGTAGGGTAAAACTGACCTGTCTTCAGATCTATTTCCAGCACCCGTTCACTATTTGGTCAGACGAATTTATTGAGGGCTTTTGTTTGTCAATGACCAGGTATTTGAAATCTGCGGAGTTAAACACGATTTCCGTAGCGTTCTTTCATTTGAGCTGACTTGTCGTCCGTGAGTCTAATACCAGCGTACGTTCATTATTAGACCCAAGCGGCAGTGCTCTCAATTTGTCAGTTGTTCTACAGTATTGGCGTGTTCAGTCAAATTGAGCCGCAGGTTCCACACCTGGTGGTGCCCTTCCGTCAATTCCCTTAGCGAGATAATCAAGTTTCTTAAAGGGTAGCCCCAAAGATTTTCGAGGGTCTAATTCCAGCACATGTTCTCTATTAGACCCCACTAAGGTGTACTTTTTGATAGTCATTCTGCAGTATTGGCGTGGTAAGTTCACTTAGGTCTCAGGCTCCACTCCTGATAGTGCTCTTCCGTCAATTCCTTTATCAAACACTGGATGCAGACAAAACCGAGCCACAGGGGACATAACCCCAGATTTCTGGGGGTCTAAGTCCAGCACCAGTTCCATATTAGACTCCAGAAGAGTGGTCTCGGCATGTCAATCATTTCAGTGTTGGCCGTGTTGAGTCAAATTAAGCCGCAGGCTCCACTCCTGGTGGTGCCCTTCCGTCAATTCCTTTAAGTTTCAGCTTTGCAACCATACTTCCCCCGGAACCCAAACACTTTGGTTTCCCGGAAGCTGCCCGCAGAGTCATCGAAGCAACTCCTGCGGATCGCTAGTCGGCATCGTTTATGGTCAGAACTACGACGGTATCTGATCGTCTTCGCGCCTCTGACTTTCGTTCTTGATTAATGAAAACATTCTTGACAAATGCTTTCGCAGTAGCTCGTCTTGCGGCGATCCAAGAATTTCACCTCTAACGCCGCAATACGAATGCCCCCGTTTGTCCCTGTTAATCATTACCTCCAGTTCCGAAAACCAACAAAATAGAACCGAGGTCCTATTCCATTATTCCATGCACCATTATTCAGGCAGCCGAGGCCTGCTTTGAACACTCTAATTTTTTCAAAGTAAACGCGCCGGCCACCCAGGACGCTCAGCGGAGAGCACCCGTGGGAGAGAGCCGGCAGACGGTAGGGCAGGAGACAACGGGCAGTGAACCGGCGCGAGCCGGACCGCCCGCCTGCGCCTGAGATCCAACTACGAGCTTTTTAACTGCAACAACTTTAATATACGCTATTGGAGCTGGAATTACCGCGGCTGCTGGCACCAGACTTGCCCTCCAATAGATCCTCGTTAAAGGGTTTAAAGTGTACTCATTCCAATTACGGGGCCTCGAAAGAGTCCCGTATTGTTATTTTTCGTCACTACCTCCCCGTGCCGGGAGTGGGTAAGTTGCGCGCCTGCTGCCTTCCTTGGATGTGGTAGCCGTTTCTCATGCTCCCTCTCCGGAATCGAACCCTGATTCCCCGTTACCCGTTACAAACATGGTAGGCATGTCACGTACCATCGACATTTGATAGGGCAGACATTTGAAAGATGCGTCGCCGGCACATGAGGCCATGCGATCAGCACAAAGTTATCCAGAGTCACCAGTGGGGACGCCGCAACCCCGCGAGGGGAAACGACGATTGGTTTTGAACTAATAAAAGCGCTCTTTCCGCGAGGGTCGGAGCTTGGTAAGCATGTATTAGCTCTAGAATTGCCACAGTTATCCAAGTAGGATCGTGTCATCTAAGGAACCTCGACTGATTTAATGAGCCATTCGCGGTTTCACCGTGAGACAGTGTGAACTTAGACATGCATGGCTTAATCTTTGAGACAAGCATATGACTACTGGCAGGATCAACCAGATATCTGTCGGAGACGTACGTACTGCGCACACCGGTCGGCGGAGGAAGGGTGTGTAAAAAGCCTCACTGGGACGGCCGCAGGGACCGACTGACGGGACGGACGGACGGTTGTTCCACCCGTCCCTCACTCCGTCGACCTAGGACCGCCTGACAGGGGCCTCCCAGACGACCGACCGACCGGGCTCGCTCGAGGAGGGATGGCAGCGCTCTGTGCAGAACGGATCCCAACGACCTCGGCGACGAATTTCACTGGGACTAGAGACACAATTTGGCCTGCCCTTCTTCTCCGTAGGGAGAGAACGCAGGGCCTCGAGGCAACGATTCCTGCTTTCCATTTGCCGGTCACAAGCTCTTTGCGAGAGTCGGACCACCAGCGAGACGTACTGTCGAGCTCTGCTATAAGCCTTAGATAAATCACCAGGGACGGACCACGTTTCCTGATACGGACCAGACTAGCGCACCTCGGTGGAGGAGCCACTACCACAAACCGCACCCAATTCGCACTACGGGGAAAGGCAGGCGAGCGTTTTCCGCAAGCCCGCGCTATCGCTCCGCCTGGCGGGACTGAGATCGCTTTACGAACACTGGATGAAATTGAGTCGCTGCGGCGAGACAACTACCCCAGATTAATCATGTTCCATATTGGATCTACCCATGTGGATGACTGTACATTTACCTACATTAAACTCCATTTGCCAGCTTACAGACCATTCTCGAATCTTATCTAAATCCGACATCAATATAATCCACTTTTGCTTTAGATGAGACACTACTGCGTAGTTTTGTGTCATCAGCAAATTTTGCAATCATGGATCCCATATCAATGTCCAAATCATTTATATATATCAAGAACACTTGTGTGAGGGCGCGCATTGTCGTGAAGGAGAAGCAGGTCTGCTGGATTCTTGTGCGGTCAAACTTAGCGGGAACGTTGATTGAGTTTTTTTCAATGTCTTAATGTAAGCTTACGAATTGATTGTCTCTCTTCTTGGCATAAAATGCACAAGAATCACACCTTCAATGTCCCAAAAGACAGTGATCATGACCTTTCCAGCTGAAGGAGTTGGCTTGAATTTTTTTTCTTCGTAGTGATTGTTGGTGATGCCACTACATAGACTGTCTTTTTGTTTCAGATTCAAAACGATGTGCCCAGGTTTCGTCATCTGAAACGATATTAGCCAAAAGGCTCTCTTCATCAGCATTGAAACGCTCCAACAATTCAGAAGAAATTGTTTTCCTTTGCAATCAGTAATCATTTGTAGGACTTCGAGGAACCCATCTTGCACAAACTTTAGAAAGCCCTAAAGTTTTTATAACTGCATTTACACTATCAATGCTGATTGACAGCTGTAAGGCCAATTGTTGAGTAGTGATTCGCCTATCAGTAAGAATAAGGCCCTCAGGGCATTTCAACATGTCTGCGTTGGTGGCTGTGTCAGGACGTTCACTGCACGGCCGATCAAGCAGCTCTATATCTACATTTCCTGATTCTTAGATTCTCTGAACCCAGTGACTAACTGTACTCCTGTCGACTACAAAACTTCCCTACACATCACATAGACGCTTGTGAATGTTCACAACCGTTTCCTCCTCTAAAAAATTATATCACAATTCGTTGCTAATAAGTTGCTAACATACTCCATTTCAACGGTTTAGTGCAATGGTATTATTTGTCCGATTGCAATGCAATTTGGTACACACAATCGACACATGCCATATTTGAAGTGTGCAAAATGTCATGCTTCTATTTTCATTATTAGCTGAGAAAAATGATATGGTACATTACTTTCTGAACTCTCCCCCCCCCCCCCCCCCCCCGCACATCTAATTGGACTGAGTAGGCCTCAACCTAATAGCAGTGCATTTTTTCAAGTGTCGGTTACCAGCTGTCTTTAGTTTCTAGCGATATAAGCTCTACTTTGTGTCAAGTGGATTCTGTTGTTCTTTTGGTGTTTTTTTTGTCCGTTTGCCTTATTTCTTTATTCCCCAATGTGGTGTGCGTGCACTGAGGTTTTTATTTTGCGCCTGTCGGCCCAGTGCATCCGACTTCGGCATGCATTTTATGTAAGGGTCTGCTTCCTCCTGCATTTTCTAAGGGTTTGCTTCCCCTGGGTAACGGTCGATACTGTGATGTTGATCGAACCCAGCACCCTTGGTTTGTGAGCCGTGTCACTTAACCACTAGCCCACGCCGTCCCCAAGTAGATTCTACTTTAGCTTTTAGTTATACTTTGGTTGCATAAATAATGCACTTGCAGCATCTACTTTTGTTTCCAATGTTTAGCTTTATTTTGGTTGTAGAAAAAATGCCCTTATAGAATCTACTGTAGGTTCTACTATTTAACTCAATTTTAGTTTAGTTTTATAAATAATTCTCTTGTAGAATCTACTTTTGTTTCCAATGTTTAGCTTTATTTTGGTTGTAGAAAAAATGCCCTTATAGAATCTACTGTAGGTTCTACTATTTAACTCAATTTTAGTTTAGTTTTATAAATAATTCTCTTGTAGAATCTACTTTTGTTTCCAATGTTTAGCTTTATTTTGGTTGTAGAAAAAATGCCCTTATAGAATCTACTGTAGGTTCTACTATTTAACTCAATTTTAGTTTAGTTTTATAAATAATTCTCTTGTAGAATCTACTTTTGTTTCCAATGTTTTGCTCTATTTTGGTTGTAGAAAAAATGCCCTTATAGAATCTACTGTAGGTTCTACTATTTAACTCAATTTTAGTTTAGTTTTATAAATAATTCTCTTGTAGAATCTACTTTTGTTTCCGATGTTTTACTCTGCTTTGGTTGTAGAAATAATGATTTATATTAATGGTATTTATAAATATGTAGCAATTTGTTTTACATGATGAGGTTGCTAGTATGATGTACAACTATCTTTAGTTGCCTTTTACGACATGGATGGAGGTGCAGAGGTCATATTCTTTCCTCTCCAGTAAGGATCCACTCAGGAGCTGTAATAATTGTACCCCTGGATATTAACTTATGAATTTCTTATTGAAGGTAGTTTTTAGTGAAAATTGTCCTAGCTATATGAGATGCTCAAAAGCCTCGGACGGGATCAAGATGCTGAGCAGCACATGAGCTGCAGTGGTCAGCGACCCATAGCTGACTGCTAGCGTCAGGGCCAGCGAACTATAGCTGCCAAGGCCCTTCTACACCTCCACGCGGTGATCCTGGATAACAGGCTGAAGTAGGGCAGACTGGCTAAGGAGAAGGGATTGAAGAGGGAATGCTAACCCGGTACTCAAAAAAATGCTGGCTGAAGTCGGATGTGTTGGACCAAAAGGTGCAAATATCGCAGCCAAGCTATAAACTACGACACAACGCATTCCGTTCTCTGGACTACATTCTGCTACTTAAGCACTTTCAAGATTTTGTAGTAGGAGATTGAGAATGAACGAAGAAGAAGAAGAAAAGCCTCGGACAAATCTTTTGATAATATTATTGCGAAAATAATGCATCATCATTTTCATTGTGATCTTGTTGAGTTGCTCATTGTTCTATCTGCATCATTTGATCATTTCTCACCATGGGACTCAGGTAACTCCACTACATCTTCTACATCTACTTCAATTAGCCCAGCTTGCTGTCACAAACTGAAATAGGATAGCAGAAAAATGAAGCTGGTAGTTTCTAAATGTGTCATTAGATGGCAGCAACATCCAGCTTTGTGATTATTGCAGGTAGCAGATCCTAGGTGTTGTGTACATGTGCGCAGCTCAGATAGAAAAGGGCATCTGTGCTCACAGAGCGTTCTATCAACAAACAGCGTGCTTTTGTGCGTTGTCCTTTTTGTACAAAATTACTTTCTGAAAAAAATATTCACGAGCAAATGCTTCTTATTTATGGTTCGAAGTGCTGGTCTCGTATAGTGATGCAAATCTGGGCCGCTAAAAAATTGTTGATGTGGTCCGACCTGGTCATCCTGTTCAAATTGTAACAGGAGCATCTGTACAGCTGGTTGGGGAGATGAGTAACAGTAGACACTGTAGCAACTGTAATAGGGTGTTCACATAGTTTAGCCTACAGCAAAATGCATGATCCCGCCTTGGTGGAAAATAAATGACGAAGAGGTTGAATGTGAAGTGCAGATGTGACTGAGACACCAGAACAAAGACTTCTATGTCGCAGGTTTTGGTGCCTGATAGAGAGAGAAAGACTAAGTGTATCAATGTTGGTGGAAATTTATAGTAGCTATTTTCAGTCATGACTGGCTATAACATGATGTGACCTTGGAGTGGTAACTCTCTACTGAGTTTTTGGTTTTCTTTCTGTCATTTCACTTCTCCGTGTTGCAAGAGCTTCTTTTGACCCAACATGTTGGTATTGCTCCAGGATGTCAGATTCACATCCAGTGCTTTCATGTCACACTTACACACATCTTTGAACCTCAGCTGTGCTCGTTCAACTGTTCTTTTGCCAACTGTCCAGAAAGAATATCTTTGGGAATGTGATCATCTTCCAAAGGAAGGACATGACCAAGCCATCATAATCTTTGCTACCTAAGGAGAGTGTACATCCTTGGGAGACAGTTTCAAGAACGCACCTCTGCATTTGTCACAATGTCCTTCCATGTAATTTCAAGATTGGATTCCAGCTGCCGTAGATGGAAGTTGTTAAGTCTGTGCTCGTGTTGCCCAAGTTTCGCTACCATATGAAGACACATTCATTGTAAACCATGGCCTTGGTTTTATTTATAAGTTTCTGGTTTTGCCAAACAGACACAAGATGAGTAAATGTAGCAGAAGCTTTGCCAATGTGAATGTCTTTCTGGTTCTAGAGAGAGCTTGGCGTTGATGAGGTATCTCAAATAAGTGAATTGGGGCACATCTGCCAATTTATCATTCTTGATGTTAAGAGTTGGCATGGCATCTATTTCCTGCCTCAGCACATTTGTTTTGTGAGATCAAAATCTTTGTACTCCTGGGAGAAATGATCAATCAAGCTCTGAAGTTCCTGGTGACCTCCCTGATCTTCAGTTAGCCTTGCAAGGTTAAACATTTGACATAGTGTGAAGACAAGATTCCTTCATTTGCATTACCAAATCCATGCTTCAGTATCAGAGCAAAGAAGATTTCAAACATTGTCGTGGTCAGGACGCAGTCTTGCTTAACACCACTGCGAATATCAAATGGTTGTGATATGCTAACATCAAGTTGGACTTCCTTTCTTGGCCTCTTGTAGTGATGTTATTAGTTGTAGCAGTTTGCTTGGGCAGCCTATTTCAGAGAGGATTTTGAGGGGTTCATTCCTGCTAACCAAATCAAATGCCTTTGTCAGGTCAAAGACTGCAACATAAAAGTGATGATTTTTTATGGTTACTGATGGAAAAAATATTATATTGATCGCTAATCTTCCTTACCTATACCCACACTGTGACTCTGGTTAGACACGCTCAGTCAATATTTGAAGCTGTTGTAAGATTATTCCGGTAAAGACTGACTACAACACTGAGCAGAGAGATGCCTCGATAGTTATTATGTGACAGGGTCACCGGGACCCTGACCATGGATGCCAAACCAAGGAGCGATTCAATTCAAAGTGTGAGTAACAAACAATAACTAACCCAGATTTCAAAGTTTCAATGTATCTCAGTCATTTTGAACAAAGTCGGCCTTGTTGCTCATAAAATCAGGTCAAGGGATATTTGACTAGTAATGGACAGAGAGGAACTCCAAGGACACAAGAAGGAAGACAAATATAAGGAAGCTAGCCTGATGTATGGAGCAGAAAGTTGGAGGATGACCAAAGGCAGGAGACTGCAGGGTTATGTCAACATATGCCTGGAGGATGACCAAAGGCAATGGCAGGAGACTGCAGGGTTATGTCAACAGATGCCTGGAGAATGATCAAAGGCAGGAGACTGCAGGGTTATGTCAACAGATGCCTGGAGGATGACCAAAGGCAATGGCAGGAGACTGCAGGGTTATGTCAACAGATGCCTGGAGAATGATCAAAGGCAGGAGACTGCAGGGTTATGTCAACAGATGCCTGGAGAATGATCAAAGGCAGGAGACTGCAGGGTTATGTCAACATATGCCTGGAGGATGACCAAAGGCAATGGCAGGAGACTGCAGGGTTATGTCAACAGATGCCTGGAGAATGATCAAAGGCAGGAGACTGCAGGGTTATGTCAACAGATGCCTGGAGGATGACCAAAGGCAATGGCAGGAGACTGCAGGGTTATGTCAACAGATGCCTGGAGGATGGGCAATGGCAGGAGACTGCAGGGTTATGTCAACAGATGTCTGGAGGATGACCAAAGGCAATGGCAGGAGACTGCAGGGTTATGTCAACAGATGCCTGGAGAATGATCAAAGGCAGGAGACTGCAGGGTTATGTCAACAGATGCCGGAGGATGACCAAAGGCAATGGCAAGAGACTGCAGGGTTATGTCAACAGATGCCTGGAGAATGATCAAAGGCAGGAGACTGCAGGGTTATGTCAACAGATGCCTAGAGGATGACCAATGGCAGGAGACTGCAGGGTTATGTCAACAGATGACCAAAGGCAATGGCAGGAGACGGCAGGGTTATGTCAACAGATTACCAATGGCAGGAGACTGCAGGGTTATGTCAACAGATGCCTGGAAGATGGCCAAAGGCAATGGCAGGAGACTGCAGGGTTATGTCAACAGATGCCGGAGAAAGGTTCTTGAAATAAAATGGTTTGACAAAGTTACAGACTGTGGGAGAGAGCAAGACAAGGTAAATTAGAGCAGAAAATCTTAGGAAGAAAGTGGTGATGGATGGGTCATACATTAAAAAAGCCCCCAGGCCAGTATCACCAGGCAACCCCTGTCATTGAACCCCCAGGGAAGGAGAGGTATAGGCAGGCCAAGGAATACATGGAGACGAGATCTAGAGGCTGAAGTAAAGAAAACAGGAAAAGGCTGGAAGGAAGTGGAAAAGATTGCACAGAGCTGGATGGAGAGGGTTGGTTAATGGCATATGCACCCCTGGTTGATAGAAGGCGAAAGAGAGAATGGACAGGGATTGTTTTTTATTATCAACTATTACAATGCATAGTTTGTTACTGTTGTTATTACTGTCGGGAGGAAGTGTCTTTTGAGGAAAATGGGAATAGAAGGAAAGATGATCAAATGGATACAGGCCTTCCTGACCAACAGAACCACAAATATCAACTTTGCAGAGGCAACATCAAGTAAAAGAACGTTAGAAGAAAGACTGCCACAAGGCTCTCCTCTAAGCTGCGCCCTTTTCCTCATCTAAATAAATGACCTCACTAGACATATAAAACGTGTCAAAAGCATTGTTTGCTGATGATCTCGCTATTTGGGCCACATAGAAATATCCCATTTTTGCAAAAGCCAAAATCAACAGAGAGCAACTAACAATTTCAGTGTACTGCGAACTGTGAAAACTAAAGATAAATACACATAAAACCATATACACTATCTTCTCCCGCAGTCAATAAAGAAGCAAAGAGATCCATTAACACCAAAATGAATGGGGAATTACAAGTAAAAGAGGATACCCCAGTTTATCTGGCAGTAGCACTGGACAGACAGTTGAAATTTGGCAGCCACATCTGCAACGTCAGAAGTAAAGCAGCCAAGCGTTTGAATTTAATCAAAAGACTTGCCAGTACAAATTGGGGAGCGGATAAACACACTCTTCGGGAACTATTCCTCGGTTATGTACGATCGGTGATGGACTACAGCCTTCCCATACAGACCATTGTGAGTACAAATAAAATCTCATCTATTGACCGGGTGCAAAATCAAGCTCTCTGACTAATTTTTTTTTTTTTGGGGGGGGTGGGGGGTTGTGAGATAAAGGCCAACATAGAACCGCTATATATTAGGAGAAAGGGGACACTGACTGAAGCAGTAGAGAGATACAAAAGACAAGAAAATGACCATACAAATAGACACTTGGCAAAAAAAGAGAAGATCGAAGCAATTGTCCCCACTGGATGTAGTAGAAGAGGAACGCCACATTCACCATCTGCCAGAGGAGAGAGAAATGGAAAATAGGTTTTTTGGACGAATCCCTTGGGAAAATCTTTACCTGCCAGTCATAATAACACACCTGACAGAAAAGGCAGCCAACAAGAAGACTTAATATCCTGAAGACATGTGCCTTGGAGACTGTCTTTAGCTACCCAAAATCGTCAGTCCTGATCTATACGTATGGATCAGCATTCAAATCTACCTCTGTTGCAGGGTATGGTATCCATATGAAATACCTGGATTGGTACATATACGAGTTTTGTGATTCATGTGACGAAAACTGTTCAAACGATGAAGCCGATGTCGAGGCTATAAAAACAGCAGTTGAGATTTTGCACCAACAGTTTGACTTGGGCAAATTCTGGTGGCGCTAAAGAACACCCCATACAAAGAAAAGGAGATATTCTTGATGGGGAGGGCAATCAACATCATCACCGCCCACGGGATTAATGTCACCTTGCCATGGATCTCTGGACATAGTGGGCTACTAGGAAACGAGATGGCCGACAGATTGACAAAAACAGGAGCATCGAAACAACAATTGGATAGACCATGCAGTAACCACACAGTAAAACGAATTATTCAGAATAATACTCGAGAAATCTGGATGAACATATGGGTGACGGGAACCACAGGTTGCAGTGTATTTTGCGAAATATCACAGCCAAAAAGTAATGACGACATAAATAAATCACATATAAGAGATCAAAGTCTCATCTTTAAATTCCGAACAGAACATACCAGAGTCAATAGCCACTTGAACCGCATCAATTCCCAGCACCTGCCCTTATGCAGACATTGCTCTCATCATGATGAAACAGTTCTACATCTACTCATTGAGTGCAAGGCGCTTGCAGACATGAGGAAAAGATTCTTACAAGCACTGCCGACAATTACCAACACACTGTACGTAGCAGTGGAACAACTGAAGAAGACCATATATATATTAGAATGGCATTGGGTTGCTGCAGAGCAGGCTTGCCCAGTAGCTATGGGATAATAACAAGATAACAACAACATGTTATAAATCATGGACTCAGTGAACCTAGCGAGTCAAACTTGGGAATTATTTCATGACTACTAGCTGAAATTGAAGGTAGAGGTTTGATTTTGAAATTGTCTAGAATTTTATCGGAAGAAAATAGCAAAACCAGACCTACCCGTACACAAGTAGCTATAGGATGATGATCACACATGAATATGGGATATTAACTTTGGGCCTGTTCCAAGTCAACCAGCATGGTGATGGGGTTTAGACACAAGAGAGTGGGTAGTCGGGGTATGGAAGGAATGCGGAATCCATAAATTGAACTTTGGCATATTAGTGGTCAGGTTGTATGAATTGTCCACGCAGTAGGAGAATTTAGGAACACATGATTAGTTTTCATCGGCAGCCATGGAAGAAGGCAGAGCTTAGGAAACAGATAAACAGTGATGCTTCAGAGATTGAAGGGCAGGATGGCAAACCCAAAAAGTTTGTAGAGTTCATTTTGTTATCAGTGATCATTCTAGGGAGACTGACAGGTACATAATAACATCGCTGAATCTGAGGTTTGCGTCAACTTGCCTGGCACTGATTTATCTGACTATTAAACATCAATGTGTCTTGATGGGGTCGAAGCCTCGATATCCTATGTCTTAAAATGGTGTAAAACCCTTATGCCAATGTTAGAAAAGCGTGTGTAAAACCATTATGTCAGAGAAGATGTTGGGAAAAAAACCAGGTATTGTATCCCTTATACTTTTAATCCTGGTATTCAAACTTGCATGTTAATCTCTGTTGCCAGGTAGCCAAAGGCTATCGGATAACTGTAGCATGAATTTTAAACTGTCTGCGGCTTACTAGGCCTGGGGATTGTATCCCTAAAGCACGAATTGGAGAAGATTTTCATTCCACAACAAAACTAAACATTACGAAGCTGCCAGAACACCAGAGGCCAAACACGCTACATGAGATGAGGAACAATAACATAGCTAGCAAGTAGATGATAATGTTAAAGAGAGAATTAGATTAGAATTGATCAAAATATATTAACCTGGGTATAGATTATATCAAAGGTGGGGATCAAGATGCTGAGCAGCGCATGAGCTGCAGTGATCAGCGACCCATAGCTGACTGCTAGCGTCAGGGCCAGCGAACAATAGCTGCCAGGACCCTTCTACACCTCCACGCGGTGATCCTGGATAACAGGCTGCAGCAGGGCAGACTGGCTAAGGAGAAGGGATCGAAGAGGGAATGCTAACCCCATACTCAAAAAATGCTTGCTGAAGTCGGATGTGTTAGACCGAAAGGTGCAAATATCGCAGCCAAGCTGTAAACTACGACACAAAGCATTCCGTTCTCTGGACTACATTCCGCTACTTAAGCCTTTTCAGGGTTTGGTAGGGGGAGATTGAGAACGAACGAAGAAGAAGAAGAAGAAGATATCAAAGGTGACAGTGCTGCTAAATGCAAACAACCTCTGGGTAGGGATTATTGATAATGATAGCCTAGTATTGTATTGATGTGATCATATCCAATTTATGCAAATAAATTAATTCCTTGTTTTATATTTTGAATAAGTAAGTTTTTAAGTTGCTAATAGATATTTGTAAAAGGGTAAATAATTCATGGGAATTACATTGTCTAAGGACGTTTAGCCTGTTACATGTTTTTATAATAACTGGTCACAGTGAACAGGGTTGAGAGCATCTGTTACAATTACAGTAATTTCTACCACCTTTATTTTGGTAAAATATTACAATTTGTGCATCTCTCATATCTTGAAGTATAGTTAACGCTTTCAAAACTGGCATAACATCATATACAGCAGTTGCAAGAGTGCAACCTTACAGTGCTTGATCAAATGAGGTGGTATTCCGTCGCTGCTTGGTGGTCTGCCCAGGGTCAAGCTGTCAGTGACTCTATTAAGATCTGGAGATGATTTGATGTCCGGTTCCTCCATACTGGGATAGCTTTTGACTGCATCAACGGCTGTGAGAGTGATGATATTGTCACACGAGTAGAACTCAAAAGAGTGCTTGACACATTGCTCTGTGTGCTTTCATTTGTTATTTTCTAGCCAGTGATGGTTTTGAGTGGTGCTGTTTTCCTATTTACAGGAGCAATAGCTTTCCTCATACCATCATACGTTTGATGTCCCATGTTTGTGCTGCAGTCTGAATGCTTTCACTGAGCTGTGTTGTTCGTCCATCGTAATCGACGAGGACCACTTTGTCAGCATTCACTGTGAACTGTTCTCATGAGTTCGAAGATGGCTAAATGAGCCAAACTGAGCCTTCAATTGCCTGCTGCACTTTGTACATGGAAATAAGGCACCTCCTTCCACCGGGGTTGAAGAAGGGTTGATGTGAGTTGACTTGCGGACCGATCGTCTCTGGATGGCCTCATCTATTCTTGATGTCTCATGTCTCTGAACACCCTTGGCAATAGTTCTGCGCCAGTCTGTGCGATTGGTGGCGATTCTTTCCCTGTCATCGTGGTTAATACAGCACTGGATCAGTGATCTCTTTAGTGTGACCTTGTACCTTTTCCACTGCCCACCGCTTGTTCTTTTGCCATTTTGGAGTTCACCATAGAGGAGCTCTTTTGGTAGACGTTGATCCTACATGCGTACCACGTAGCCAGCCCATCTCAACTGTGCTGCACATATCATGCTGTATATACTGGACATGCCCGATCGCGCTAAGACATCCGTATTTGGCACCAAGTCCTACTATCTAATCCTCAGCAGTTTCCACAGGCAGTGCATGTGGAAGTGATTTAATTTCCGGACATGGCGACTATAGACAAACCAGGTTTCACACTGAGCTGTAGCCAGTACTCACGTGCACAACAGCGAGCTGTTTGTTGACTGAGGCATCTGGCGCTTTTGAAGCTGCGCAAAGAAGCGTCATTTTCGAGCTGCTTGTATTTACTCAGATCAGCGCACGGTCTCAATGATGGGTGGTCCACATTGTTTACAACTCGCGCCTAGAACTTTCAACACATTACCTGTCGTGGTACGTTCCTGAATTGAAACTACCATTGCCCATTGTCTACCTGTGACACAAGCATTTAAGACCTATATTTAGTTTATGATTGATGATAGGAAGATTAGGAAGTAATTGCGTTTATAAATGCGTCTGGATCAAACTCGGACTATATTACATAGTCGCAGGTGTTGAATTTCGAAAGACTGCATTAATTGGGAAACATTTTTAGTGTGTTTCGCTGGTCTAGTGCTTAACTCACTTCTCTCTTGGGGCAAGGCACTCACGTCATCTAGAGATTCAATTCCAGTCTGCCTATTACTTCACTTTTGTTATTTATGTTACTGGAGTCCAGATAAATACTTGTCTTGTGATCGTTGTCATGAACAAACATTCTTTGAATTACCCAGAGCATCGTGCATTACTGCATTTCTTTAAATAAATATAAATCAAACTCAAGTCGTTTTATCATTGATGTGTAACAAATTTACTTGCTTAAAAACTGCAGTAAAATTTCACTTATATAGAATGGTTTAGTGTTGTCATTCTACACAAATAATAACCAATGTGTTTTCTGCTTTATTCATGTTTTGAATGAGAGACTATATGATGCAACTAAATTCAAATTTCCCTCCATTAGTCGGAAAAGAATGTCGTCTTGTGTGGTCCTGTTTGTTTGGAATTCCGTGGAAGCATTACCTCTGATTGGTGCTGAAGATGCTCATTGTGGGATACTCAAGAGTCAAAGAGATCCAGAACTTTGTTGAGTCTCTCCGGTTCAGACGAACTGTGTTTTTTGTGAAGTGGGGACTGAAATAAAGTGGGAAAGTTTAGAAAAGAAAACAAGAACATCAGCTAGGTTCACGATTCACCACATTTTACGATACCACTTGAGTAAATAAATATAAGCTTAAAGCGTCTGTTTCAGATGAAATCACTCCGCTGGTATTGTCTGACTGATGACCATCACCATTAACTGTTATGCCATGCGATGTTGATAGTCAATTCTTCTTATTTGTCTTTTTAAACACTTTAGATGCCTTTTATTGCCTAATCGAATTTGTAATGCCATCCAAGATATTTTCCCGCTCTCTCGTGTCTCTGATTTGACCTAATTTCACAAAAGTACTCCAGCCCTTCGTGTCTGAGTGTCCTTTAGCCTTGCATGTTTTCTTTTTTTATCGTAGTCACCAGCGTGTTTTAAATGTTGTTTCCTCGTTCTATATCTGAATTAAACCTGCTTTTGACCCTGAAAGAATCACTTGTCATAGCTTGCACAAATATGTGTAGGAAATAATACGTTGACAATGAGATCATTCAACCATTCTTCTCTATCTATAACATCAACAATTCTTGTCTCCCTACATCAACAATTCTGACAATCTATAACATAAAATAATTTCATGGCCCATCGTAAACTATTTTGTTCAATATGAAAGTAAGTAATTATGTTTCCGGTTTCCACTTGCTGAATTTTAAAAACCTTCATATGCGTAGCATCACCAATGCAGTTAGCCCCCACGCTTTGTGTATGTAGCCTGCACAAATCTCCTCTTGTATTGTTGTAGCTTACTCCACAGGAAGAATACCTTCTCATCATCACGCGTATTGTAAAACATGACTAAGGAGTGTTGCACTTTGGTCTAACAACCTACAAGTGTTGCACTTTGGGCTAAGATCATCCACGTGTTGCACTTTGGTCTAACAACCTACAAGTGTTGCACTTTGGGCTAAGATCATCCACGTGTTGCACTTTGGTCTAACAACCTACAAGTGTTGCACTTTGGGCTAAGATCATCCACGTGTTGCACTTTGGGCTAAGATCATCCACGTGTTGCACTTTGGTCTAACAACCTACAAGTGTTGCACTTTGGGCTAAGATCATCCACGTGTTGCACTTTGGTCTAACAACCTACAAGTGTTGCACTTTGGGCTAAGATCATCCACGTGTTTCACTTTGGGCTAACACCCTCCACGTGTTGCACTTCAGGCTAACACCCTCCACGCGTTTCACTTCGGGCTAACACCCTCCACATGTTGTACTTCAGGCTAACACCCTCCACGCGTTTCACTTCGGGCTAACACCCTCCACGTGTTTCACTTCGGGCTAACATCATTCAAGTGTTTCGCTTCGGGCTAACATCCTCCAAAGTGTTTCACTTCGGGCTAACATCATCCACGTGTTTCACTTCGGGCTAACACCCTCCACGTGTTTCACTTCGGGCTAACACCCTCCACGGGTTTCACTTCGGGCTAACACCCTCCACGTGTTTCACTTCGGGCTAACAACCTCCACGTGTTTCACTTCGGGCTAACATCATCCAAGTGTTTCACTTCGGGCTAACATCCTCCACGTGTTTCACTTCGGGCTAACACCCTCCACGGGTTTCACTTCGGGCTAACACCCTCCACGTGTTTCACTTCGGGCTAACAACCTCCACGTGTTTCACTTCGGGCTAACATCATCCAAGTGTTTCACTTCTGGTTAACATCCTCCAAGTGTTTCACTTCGGGCTAACATCCTCCACGTGTTTCACTTCGGGCTAACACCCTCCACGTGTTTCACTTCGGGCTAACATCCTCCAAAGTGTTTCACTTCGGGCTAACATCATCCACGTGTTTCACTTCGGGCTAACACCCTCCACGTGTTTCACTTCGGGCTAACACCCTCCACGGGTTTCACTTCGGGCTAACACCCTCCACGTGTTTCACTTCGGGCTAACAACCTCCACGTGTTTCACTTCGGGCTAACATCATCCAAGTGTTTCACTTCTGGCTAACATCCTCCAAGTGTTTCACTTCGGGCTAACATCCTCCACGTGTTTCACTTCGGGCTAACACCCTCCACGTGTTTCACTTCGGGCTAACATCATCCAAGTGTTTCACTTCGGGCTAACATCCTCCAAGTATTTCACTTCGGGCTAACACCCTCCACGGGTTTCACTTCGGGCTAACACCCTCCACGTGTTTCACTTCGTGCTAACACCCTCCACGTGTTTCACTTCGGGCTAACATCCTCCAAGTGTTTCACTTCGGGCTAACATCCTCCAAAGTGTTTCACTTCGGGCTAACATCATCCACGTGTTTCACTTCGGGCTAACACCCTCCACGTGTTTCACTTCGGGCTAACACCCTCCACGGGTTTCACTTCGGGCTAACACCCTCCACGTGTTTCACTTCGGGCTAACAACCTCCACGTGTTTCACTTCGGGCTAACATCATCCAAGTGTTTCACTTCGGGCTAACATCCTCCAAGTGTTTCACTTCGGGCTAACATCCTCCAAGTGTTTAACTTCGGGCTAACATCCTCCAAGTGTTTCACTTCGGGCTAACATCCTCCAAGTGTTTCACTTCGGGTTAACAACCTCCATGTGTTTCGCTTCGGGCTAACATCATCCAAGTGTTTCACTTCGGGCTAACATCATCCACGTGGTGTTGGCCCAGCATGACCAAAGATTAATTATCATTGACATTTTTGTTGAGAACAAGACCAACAAACATAACTATTACGTGTCTCTGTAGATCTTTGCACAGCTCTCTGAACTCAGGTCTGTACAAGGGCTCGTGAGCCCAGCAGTCTTCAATTAGAGTCTGTCATGGGAAGTAAAGAAAAGAATCGCATTTTAAATATGTAAGAAAAACTATGTCCAATATAATAAATACGCAGTTTAAAATTGTTGATTTGAGGACATGACATTAGTATATTGTTCTCACTGGCAAATAGCTCATACAATTGTTGACACGTGACATCTCATTTGTTTGAGTGACAGATACTCAAATCATTTATGCAAGAGCAGTTTGACAGCACTGACATTTGTTGACCAGAATAGCCATATAGTTCCAACAGTTTCAAGGTCTGGACTTCTTGTAGATGTTGTATATACTTGTCAGACGAAGACTCCATGCAGCTACAGTCACACAGAGGCATCGATAAAACCACTCGCGCCATTGCTGAGCACCCAGCACGGGATCCCATCTATTAAAGCTGCAGGCAGAGCGAGAGTGACCTTACATTTGCATACATGGAGAGTCATCTGCGGCTTCTACACAAACTTATTCAAGTCATCGCTAACTTCCCCCACCCCTCCAACTTAATTACCGACATTTCCCTCACTACTCCTCCTCTTCCCGATCTCCGAGATTATATTGAAAGCACGCCATCTGGCAAGTCCGCAGACAAGGACGTAATCACGGCGGACACGATGAAAGGATGTGGCCACCCAATTTATACAGCTCTTGCCCACCGATTGACCCGTGTTCTAGAAATGAAGGAAATTCCATCTGGCTAGCGATAGTCGAAGTCTTACTATACAAGAAAGGAGACAAAGGGTACCTGGCTAACTATCAGCCTATCATCCTCTTCTGAGTACTATACAAATTATTCACAAGATGCATCCTGGCAAGGATCTGCAATACCTTCGAGGAAGCCCAACCCATAGAGCAGGCTAGGTTCAGACGCACCTATAGCGTTCAATTCAAATGGAAAGCCAGTCCTGCTGTATGGAGCGGAAACCTTAAGGATGACCAAAGGTAATGACAGGGTTTTGTCAACAGATGCATGAGAAAGATTCTTGGTATAAAATGGTTTGACAAAGTTACAAACAGACTGTAGGAGAGAGCGGGACAAGGTAAGTTAGACCAGGAAATCTTAGGAAGAAAGTTTAGATGAATGGGTCATACATTAAGAAAACCCCGAGGCCAGTGTTGACATTCATCGGCTACAAATAGGCGTTTGACTCGGACGAACCAGATTATGTGTGAAAAGCTTTGAGTAGAAGCTGGCTTCACGGACACGTTGCTATGGTGGATGTACCACCGTCATCCGTCTACTCACACAAATGATAACTATCGCCATGGAAAAAGGTGTGTGTCATCTTGCCCAACCTTTTCTTTCCATGTCTGGAGTCGACGATCAGACATTGCGACTGGAGTGAGTACTGCATTGACATAAATGGACGATTACTCAACCATCTAAGATTTGCTGACGCTATCACACTTATCACAGAGACATCCGCCGAAGCGACACAAATGCTAGCATTGCTGGAAGCGGATGGCAAGAAAGCAGACCTCGCCATAAACTGTAGGAAAAACTAAAGCTATGCTCAACCAACTTGGGGGGCCCAGCCCCGTGCTCCTAAAGGATACAACACTAGAGAATGTCGAAGAATACATCTACCTCAACATGGCAGATAACCTGAAGCCCGGGATTGGTAGGCACCGTCAAGTGGACTGGGCTGCTTTCAACTCGATAAAGACGGCAACAGACGCCGTGAAAGACACCAAACAACGAGCAGACCTTTTTGACTCAGGGATCTTACCAGCGCTATGCAATGGAAGTAAAATCTGGACATGGAGAAGCAGCTAAGGACAACACATGCCTCGCTTGAGCGCTGTCTCGTAGACGTATCACTTAGGCAAGAGTGCTATATGGTCTTACACTACCGTGACATCGGGGCATCGTCACATGTCTAGGATATCCTACGGCATGCCAACAACTCCAAGCACAGAAGGAAAGACTGAAGCTGGAGCACAGCAACCACCTTGCTATCCGCGCGACAAAAAAACAACCTCCTGGAAGATACCCCCCAACTAGATGGCAAGATTCGCTCGAGCTGCACAATGTTCGCGATCATATAACAAACAAGTTAGCCTTCCACTGGACAAACTCGTGCCCGAGACAGAAGTCAGCCTTCCACTGGACAAACTCGTGCTCGAGACAGAAGTTAGCCTTCCACTAGACAAACTCATGCCCGAGACAGAAGTTAGCCTTCCACTGGACAAACTCGTCCCAGAGACAGAAGTTAGCCTTCCACTGGACAAACTCGTGCCCGAGACAGAAGTTAGCCTTCCACTAGACAAACTCGTCCCCGAGACAGAAGTTAGCCTTCCACTGGACAAACTCGTCCCCGAGACAGAAGTTTGCCGTCCACTGGACAAACTCGTCCCCGAGACAGAAGTTAGCCTTCCACTGGACAAACTCGTCCCCGAGACAGAAGTTAGCCGTCCACTGGACAAAGTCGTCCCCGAGACAGAAGTTAGCCTTCCACTGGACAAACTCGTCCCCGAGACAGAACCGACTAGAAACTAAGCTGGAACGCGCACAAAATCAAGAAACGCAGTACTGGTCCGCTAAGCAGAGAAATGCACATACCGGCTACCACCAACTCGCACAAGAGTTGGAACCGGCACAAGGACAACCGCCCTTGTAATTGTACAGGTCGACTAAGACTTATATATGCGTGAGTGTGAAAACATTTGAACACGATGAGACAGTCATAATTACACATGTACTTATTTTTACTTTATACAGGTAGTACGCTTTACAGTTTGTATATATTCGTGTGAATGTTGTTTATGTGGCTCTTTGTTTTACATTGATGTGTCTACCGTCTGGAAATTTACCCTTTCTGATTTAGTTGTAAAGCAATTGATGGGAATTTATTATTTTGTAAAAATAAAACGATCATTCTGTTGTGTGTGTGTGTTTCTTAAATAATAGGTACATACAAAGTGTAAACCTGAATGCCAGTGTCATATCTGTTTATTTTTTTTAAAGAGAAAAGGAACACCCCTGGCTGTTCAAACTGCCTGGATTGGGTAAGGCTGTTTCCATAATAACAGCAATAATACTGGATGAGACATTTAACGAGAATTGACAGTCAAATCTTAGATCAACCTGGATGTCGGGTTTAGTTTCGAAAATGTTGAATTAATCCAATTAACTCGTCTTATGAACATGTGTGTGTGTGTGTGTGTGTGTGTGTGTGTGTTCGCGAGTGCACCCAGCTTGAAATTGATACTTGACCCTGTAAGCGTTAGGCAAGGAAAAGAAAGCAACTGGTTATCCCACGTCAATAATGATAACTGGTTTAATTCAGTCTCTTACGTTTCACCTCAGACAGTACTACCTGCCACAGAAATACCAAATAAACCTGTTTGCCTAACGACCGATTTGTTATATCATTGGTCTCTTAATGTAACGTCCTTCCTCACAGTCTAAGTGGACATAACAAGAAACATCAATTGGTTCGGTAAATGAACGTACCATTTAAATTCACAAAAAGGCTAAGATCTCAAACAATAAAATCTCCAAGATTCTATTCAAAAGATCAGTACATGTTACTAGTTTATTGAAGAATGTTGAGGAAAGATGAAACTGTTGAGCGCCATATTTTTGTAATGCCATTCGCTTGCCGGTGTTAGGAGAGAGCTTCTTCCTCCGATGCTAGACAAATCGAACACTTTGTACGGAACTAAACAACAGCTTACAAACACTTGCAGATATCACTATATCTTCTTCTTCTTCTTCTTACGCTGGCAGACGTCAACTTGAATTTGTTCGAAGAAAGCAGCTGTCATCATGAGGCTGTAGACACTGCCATAGAGCTTGTCTAGTGTTGGCACTGGTGATGGCCACATGTGCTTTCTCTGGTCCTCGTATGTCGGGCAATTCGCAGCAGATGTTCAGCGGTCATTTTCCCTGTACCACTGGTGCATTCGCCAGTGCCACCTATCTTCAGTTTATTGAATAGATGGTACCTCAGTCTGTTGTGGCCTGTGCGGAGTCTCAAGACCACGACCTGCTCTCTTCTGTTCAATTGGTAATAAGCATCATTTTTTTGTATAGCCAGTATGTTCTGTTTCCCATTTGGCCAAGTATTTGGCCCTAATAACCCTTTTGGACTATTTCACTATATGACATTGGGCCAAAGGCCAGGAGCCCATAGGCCGCTGGATCAATAACCAAACATATATGGGACATTTTTACATTTTCGAGCGTGGAAATGAAAAATAGCACAATGCAGTTAGAAAGGCAAGAAGCAAATGATGAAATACTTTTTTAAGCCACCAAGCAAATGGAAATGTGTTAAAAACTCCCGAGCTAATTAAAATTGTAGCGCAGTGGTTAGCGCGCTGGCTTCGCATCTGAGTAGTGCTGGGTTCATTTCCCAGTTTAGGCGGTAGTGTTTTTTCAGACCGCAATGGCTCCCGGGTCTAACCAGCCTTAAATGGGTACCGGTTAAGTCTGGGAAGTAAAAGCGGCGAGGGAGAGGAGATGGCTACCGCCCTCATATAGCATAGTCTTTGAAATGTGAGATCGCTAACACCTCACACCCCTACGGCAGTAATGCTATGGATTACTTTACTTTACTTTTACTAAGCTAAAAGTGCTTAAAAAAACCACTCAGAGACTCGTCATCGATCCAACAAGAACGACCCGACTCAATGGGCATTTATAATTGTCAGTGGGCAGCTTATTGAAGAGACTCACATTACACTACAGCCAGGAGGACTGAGGCCCAGCCTTTTAAGTACACTTTGAGATGTAAGAAGAGCCACTGTAACCCGTTATCAAACAAGCGTCGTCAAAAAGTAGCTGTGAACAACATGTGCTTGTTTAATAGACCTCAAGATCATCATATGTTGCGCAATATTTTAGCTGTCAAACAAAGTGTCACATTTAACTGTCACTTCATATGTCACATTTAACTGTCACTTCATATGTCACATTTAACTGTAACTTCATATGTTACATTTAACTGTCACTTCAAATGTCGCATTAACAGAGATACAAGGTTCCAACTAGCTAACGCAAGGGAAGCCCTGAAAATACCGCTCATGGTACCCACACATAAGTTGAGAACCCTGCCCGAGATATTGAGTTCATTGAACGGGGCATTGCCCTTAATTCTCGAACAATACAGCTTAATTCTGTCCCGACAAAATAGTTACCTTCCCGCGATTTCTACTGGGAATGTCACGACCTCTAGGTCATATAGTAGGCTGAAAAGCAAGGTAGCCTTTGTCTGGGACACGCAAGTCAAATAAAGTTTGTGGGACTTGAACTCAAGAAAATAGAAGTCGTTGACCAAAACGGGGAGCTTAGCATATAAGTTGGGCGAGGAGTGTGCAGGATAATAGATCAGGAAGAGACATATTAGAAAGCGCAGAGAAGAGAAGTCTACCGTGTGCATTAGTAGGTAGAAGATAGACGAGAACAAGTAGCTATATAAACTACAAAACATAGCCAGTGAGTGACAAGAATAAGGGACATAATTAGAAGTCACCGAAGCAGACCAACACTGAAAGGCTACAAGAGACAAGACACATGTAAAAATATGTATGTCTGTGAAGTTCTGTTTGAGTCGTCGCTAACACCTGTCACACGTAACCCGACTTCCAAGTCCTGAGTGACATTCGTCTGCATTCTCGTCAGAGGGAGACGTGTTGCTTTAACACGAAACTGTCGTTCTGGACAACACGTCGTGACTCATTTGTTACCTTGGCCTGACAATCACACTAACAAAACCACTGTCGTATGTCATAGGAACGAGCAAAACTGCAGTCGCCGAGCTCCTTACGTTGAGACAAGACAAGAGGCTCAGAATACATCCACGTTGTGTAAGCTGAGAGGTGGAACATAAGGCCACCAGACGAGCGAGGAAAGAGAGATTAGGACTGAGAACAAGTAGTTAGACAGCATAATATCAAATCACAGGGATATAGACGATGAATAGAACAATCGCTAGATCAGACTTTGTGGTATGAACTCTTGATGAATTGTTCGCGTTTTAATTAAAGTGTGAGATAAGGACTGATAGTGGTAAGGAAGAATAAGTGACAATAGTATAGCGTTAACCCTGTCATATATACGTTTAAATAGTACCGTGACCTAGGATAGCAATAACCTTAGAACCTGTTATACACATTTACCTGTCACTTCATATATCACATTTAACTGTCACTTCACGTTCACATTTAACTGTCACTTCATATGTCACATTTGCATATCACTTCATTTGTTACATTTAACTAGATTTGCAAGTAGCAGGATGTAGTTCTGAGAACGGAATGCGTTGTGTAGTAGTTCACAGTCTTACTTGGATAGTTGCACCTTTCAGTCAGACAGATCTGACTTCAGCATGACATTTTTGAGTACCGGGTTAGCGTTCCCTCTTCGATCTCTTCTCTTTAGCCAATCTGCCTTGTTGCAGCCTAGTATCCAAGATCACCATGTAGAGGTGGAGAAGGGTCATGGTAGCTCTGAGTCGCTGACCCTGACGCTAGCAGCCAGCATTGGGTCGCTAACGCTAGCAGCCAACTTTGGGTCGCTGACTGCTACAGTCCATGCACTGGAACTCATTGTCGGCATCCAACAAAAACAGCAATCAGCCATACAAGCACTGAACGTATACATTTCTTTCCTACTTTGTTTTAATTTGTATTTGCAGTCATCTATACATTCATAGGAATTAAATCCTTTAAAGTCTTTACAATCATTTTGGTTCTAATCTCTTCAGAAACAGAAAGCTGTTCTGTGTGCATGTGTAAGCTGGAAGCATAGCAAATTATTGTTACATAATCTTCTTTATTTTTTGTTATGATAAGATCATTCTGGGCATTTCACAATGCAAGCGGTTGTCGATTAAATGAGCTTCAGAATTTAGAAACGTCAATATCCGTCTAGCACTATTTATTTAATGGTGGCAGGCTGTACTGGCTATTTTATATCTAGGGGCATACTGAAGAAGGTGGACCAAGGTCTTCTTGGCTGTAGTGCAATGCTAGGCTCCCAGGAGACACACCACTACATGAATCGCAAAGCATACCTCATTGACCAGGCTGCTGTAACACATTCAGTTTTCAGGTATACGGCGTGGATGAGAGGTGAGGTGTTGGTCAACATGTTGCCTCAGACTCTGATGTGCACGACTTAATATCCAAACTGACAGTTGAAACTGTGAAGGCAAGGCTTCAGTACGGCCAAAAATGTTACACAGTGAGAATGAGCTGACAGTAGCCAGTGTCTCTTAACAGGATACTTGCATTAGGGTCCACGAACCAGAGCTGACAGCCGCTAGTGTCTCATAACGGGCTGCTTACATTAGAGCCAGCGAGCCAGCACTGACAGCTGCCAGGGAACCATAGCCGATCGTCTGACTCAGGGTAATCGAACCAGAGCTGACAGTAGCCAGTGTCTCATAGCCGGTCGCTTGACTCAGGGTCATCGAATCAGAGCTGACAATAGCCAGTGGCTCATAGCCGGTCGCTTGACTCAGGGTCATCGAACCAGAGCTGACAGTAGCCAGTGGCTCATAGCCGGTCGCTTGACTCAGGATCATCGAACCAGAACTGATCAAGCCCCTATTCAGCCTCCAAGTGGCATTCCGGAAAACAGATTGAACTAGTGTATTCTGACTAAGATAATAGGGATCGCAGTTGGAAGGCAGACCCAGTACCCCCCCCCCCCCCCCCCCCCCACCCCAAGCCAGCTTATACTAGATGTGTCGGGCCGAAAGGCGCATATATTGCTGCCTCGCTGCAAACTTCGACACAGGGTACTTGTTAGGACGAACTAAGAAAATCAGAAGAAGAAGAGGAGGAGGAAGAAGAAGAAGAAGAAGAAGAAGAGAGCCCAAAACCTGCAATACTAAAAAGTCAACCACCCATATTTTAAAAACAAGCCAGGAAAGCATGTCAAACTTCGCGTCTGATTCAGATTATGGCTTTAACCAAATAAATAAGCGAAGCTCTTTTATTTGTGGTTTACGTAGAGATTACATTTAGGCTCGACCCGAGTTGTGTGAACGCGTTAGATTTTAAGGGGGAAAAGCGCAAATCTGTCAGTTTGTAAGGCTGGTACTGGCCATTTAAAAAATGTAATTACATGGTGACATTAGAAATGGCTGATCCCTCAAAGGTGCCGGTTATTTCATGTTTACATGGAGATTGAATTGCCTGGTTATTCTGCGTGAAAGCCGTTAATGTAAATAAAGTTTCAACCAGGGGTCTCAGAAATGTGGCCCGTCATCTGGCGACATGTTTGACATTTTATAACGTAGTTATGGATACTCTAGTTTGGACAAGAATATGGGTATGTTGTACAATATTAGAACTTTATATTCTCTAATTTTTTTCCAGCGACATTATTTTGTCTCCATCATGTCGCAGGCAACGAACTTTAGAATCCTGTAGCACAGTTATCGTTTGAAAATAAATTCAGCCTTGAACTTCAAAGTTAAGCTCTGTGTTAAATTCAAAATTCCCTCATTTATTGAGCGAATTTTCTCCCGTCTATGAGGCAATATAATTTATAGATGAGTATTATTGAAAAATTATGATCAACATCTCATCAGACTAAATTTATGTCTAAGAGCTAAATGAGCATGAAGAACAAGTTACAGTAAGTAACTTAGAACAGCTGTCGCTTTATTAGGTAAGTCTTCATTAATCGCTAGTAACAGTCAATGCATTAAGATAGTAACGAATGCGAGAAACGAAGACTACCAGTGAACAAATACAAAGTGAAAGGACACTATTTACCACGAGAGGAATGTTTTAATCAAGCAGCCCGGCAAAGGCAAGCAGAGCAGCCCGGCAAAGGCAAGCAGAGCAGCCCCCGGCAAAGGCAGGCAGAGCAGCCTGGCAAAGGTAGGCAGAGTAGCCCGGCAAAGGTAAGCAGAGCAGCCCGGCAAAGGTAAGCAGAGCAGCCCGGCAAAGGTAAGCAGAGCAGCCCGGCAAATGCAAGCAGAGCAGCCCGGCAAAGGCAAGCAGAGCAGCCGACAAAGGCAGGCAGAGCAGCCCGGCAAAGGTAAGTAGAGATTAAAAACTGAATTACCTTGACCCCGTCGTGTAAAAACAAAACGCGCGTGAGTTACGAGAGGTCGACGCTACCAGTGCTGGATACGTTAGTATCAGTAGGACATTGAGGCTTAAATATATGCTTTTCACGTTTTATTCATGTTTTTCCAGTGCCATGGAAACTGTCTGTAAAGCGGGTTTCTGTTTAACTTGTTCAATAATATGTGTGACAAGATCAGATCATGTACGCTGTCGATCCTGTCAGTAATATTGGTCTTTCACCTCAGCAGCACCAAATGCTGTGTACATGTGAGTACATGGAATCGTCTTTGAGAGGAAGACTGTTTATATTCATCGTTGCACTAACTGGTTGGTGGTCACTGTCTCTTATGAGTGGATGCAACAATTCTATGTTCGTAACAAATATGAAATCGTTACTCGTTACCTAGCCAATCTCAGCTTCACTTTTCCAGCTTGGAAAGTGTGGGGCCCACCTTTTTCCAACATCATTTTAGAAGTAGTTATTCATGGCAAGTACTTCTTGTTACAGAAAAGATAGTTAAACTTTCATTTCATATGTCGTTATAAGGGAATAGAAGCCTAACGTCTGGTCAGGCAAAACGTTCTGATCGGACATGTTAGTCAGGGATAGATGTTAGATAAAACATACTGGCCAATACCATTTCTATCTTGAGGTTTGATCTGCTAAATTGGTGCTATTTACTGGTGTTTATGGCTCTGTACCGTTATTTGTGAGGAGGGCAGCTTAGGTTTAGCGAGATGCGGGGTGGTCTGTGGTCGCTGATCACGCCTAAGCGATGTAGTACTTTCACGTTGGTGACTAACTGGAGGTCATCACACATAACATAATCTATTTCTGCTATTGTTTTCCAATCTGGTGAGTGCCAAGTCCATTTCTTTTCCTGCTGGTTTTTTTAAAGAACGTATTTGCTACGAACAATTTCTGCGTCTCCGCAAAGATAACCAGTCGATCTCCCTAGTCGTTAACGCTGTTCTTCGGAGAATTGTTCCTTTGACCGTCTGGAGTCTACCCTCGCATTCAGATCGCCTAGGGTGACCTCCTTGTAGGCAGGACGGTGTAATATTTGCTCGAGGTTCTCAAAGAACAGCTCCACGACGTTATCGTCATAGCCGCTATGGGGTGCGTAGGAACGGGCTGTTCGTTTTTTGGCAGCTTGGCTAACGAGGTGGGGGATCGATGTAATCCCCGTAATAGTGTGCGATACATAGATGAAGCCAGTATAGTATAACCGAAATGAGGGCTCTGGTCCACATTGATAAGCACGCTCAGGATGTGAAGAGAACTACTGCAGCCCGTCACAACGTCCTTTACAGGGCGCACAAAAAGTACATTTATTCAACGTGGACATTCAACAATAAAAATATGTCGTCAGAAAAAGTGCGAATTTTGGGGATACAATCCGACCATGGTCCGACTCTGGCGTTGGATTCCACCATAGCCATTCTTTTGCTCATGCTTGTTGTCATTTCTGTTGCTCTAACCATGGCCTACTGTATCTACAGTAGACTATGCTCTAACACTATTATGGCAGATTTCTACATCGTCATCAGCTAACCAACTAGGGGTATCTAATGCTGTATGATGACTGACATTGTCTGACTTTTTGTTTCAAAGCTGCAATCTTTGAACGAGATCTGACTGGACTGTTGGTGCATGGCGGCTGACAACAATAGAGCCAACTTTGTAACCCATTCAACGTAGCAGATTATAAGATGGTAAGCTAGCAATCACGACGTCTATATCGAAGGATTTTTACAAAGTCAACCCACGTGAAATGTGAGTCGGTTTGAAAGGAATGAGTGTTGTTAAACATTCGTAGCGTTCGTCAAAGTTGTGATAAAGGGAGACCCCGAGTAGTAAGACCTCATACAATAGGCTGTTAGCACTTACTAGCACCACCAGAGGACGCTCTATACTGCTGGGTGGGCTAATTGTGTACATCGACAAGCCTTGGGTATGAAAACCCCGGAGTTGCACAGAGACTTCCTAGATGACGGAAGAATAACAAGGACACTACCGGGCTTTACTGAAGTACAGACCATGGGTCAAAAACTTGTCCTCATGGGGAAAATCGCTTTGTTTGAGGTCAGACCCATTTATTATGCGGCTATTAAGATTTTAAGCCAGTGCAGGCTGGTTAAAACATTTCTAATCACGATCACACGATACATACCTTCCCAACCACTCAGAGGCTACCTTACAATCAAAGCACTACTAGCAAAAAAAAACATATTTTGACTTCTTTTGATGGTTACGTGTGTATTGGTGAGGCTGTCAGCTTTCACTTGTTCTATTATTTCTGAATACAATTATTTAAGAACAACTACATTTGTTTTACCAAACATGGTGTGGGTGAATATAGCAGTAATATTACAATCTAAAATGTGAATGAATATTAAATCAATGTATTCGAATTATTAAAAGTATGCTGGAAAAAGTGCCCATCACAGAATCAGCAACAGAAGCCAACCAAATGATGCAGCTATTCGATAGTGAGAGTATTGCGCAATTGTTCCGCCTATTGTGATCCAGTCTTCCTGGACGAGATGAGATAACAGGATGTTGACGAGTATATCTATCTTGGGCGCCTTCTCAATTTACAGAAAAATCTAGAATATGAGCTAACAAGACGTCGCCACCCGGGCTGGGCAGCCTTCTCGTCCATTAACTTGGTTCTGGACGGTTGCCAAGACCAGAACCTACGTGCCCTAGCTTGAATTCCACTGTGTTCCCTGTGATGTGTTATGGTGCTGAGACATGGACACTCACACAATCACTGGAGTAAAAAGTGAAAATGACCCAGGCCTCTCTTCAGAGACGCTTGTTGGCAATAAGTCTCCACAACCAACGTACGTAAAATGACCATAATTCTGACATACGACAATTGTTCCTGGTACCATGATGATCGACGCGGTAATCTATGCAGACGAAGCAAAACATAGAAGGGAAGTCAGATATTGCGACGAAACAATGGAGCTCGGTGACAGCAATGTGGTACCCCCGAGGCAAAAATAGACGGCGAGGAAGACCTCCAATACGTTGGTCAGACTCTTTTGCTGCCCGAAAGAACATCCGAGACGCCTCTGTGGGAGCGCTTACCACCAACTGGACTTCGATGGCCCAAGACAGGGTCCGCTGGAAACGAAGCTAGGACCCCAGCTACGCCACGCTGAGGAACGGGTCATCAAGATTTGTTGGATAAAGTACTATCAACACCGCAAGAGCTCAATCAATTGTTAATGTTGTAACTATTGATAATGCGAGATATATTTTTATACGTCAGTAGATAGCTTTAATAATCCTTAACGATTTGTTTATAGTAGCTTAGAGTGGATGTTTTCTTAGAAAATCCTCACCTTGATAGCCATGCTGCACTTCACCGAATGGAGTACTTGTCGGTGGCCAGCACAGACTTGCCAGATAATCTTTTCCGGGAGAGCTCCATGGAAGGGAGACAGTCCAGCCAGGACCTCGTACATTATTGTTCTATATTTAGAAGATCAGACATGTCAAACAAAAGTTGTTTTTGTTTTTAAAAAATCATTTAAACAAAACCACGACAAATAAATTACAGAAATGTATGAAAATCATACAACATTGTGCCAGAACATGAAAATAAGATACAACATTTCTTCTTCTTTTTCTTCATCTACATCTTCTTATTCTTTTTATTTTTCTTCTTCTCGTTCGTCAACTTTTTAAATTATGTCTACACTTGAAGGCCAGTTCTCTGGTAAAGGTTGCTCCCAAACAGCTTTGTGTGGAGGTTCGTCTCCGTGAGCCACTGCTCAGTATGATAGTCCAAGACAGCGGGTACAAGTTATCAGATCGACTTAATACCATGAGTCCAATGTTTACCTGCCTGAGGGTACAAGTTATCAAATCGACTGAATGCCATGAGTCCAATGTTTACCTGCCTGAGGTTACAAGTTATCAGATCGACTTAATACCATGAGTTCAATGTTTACCTGCCTGAGAGTACAAGTTATCAGCCCGACTTGATGCCATGAGTCCAATGTTTACCTGCCTTAGGGTACACGTTATCAGATCGACTTAATACCATGAGCCCAATGATTACCTTCCTTTGTTTCATATTTTTTGGCAAGTGAAAATCGACTGGTGACTTGCCAGGTCAATTCTAGCATATGTTAGTCTCTGGAATATACGATCGCCTATTTTTGGGACTGGTGGAAGAGGAAGTGAAAATTATAGCAAAGTAGACCCGCAGCCTGTCAAGCGCCAACCAACCGCTCCGCTAACCACATAACCAAGACCTGATGTTATAGCCACACAGTTCCAATTTTGCGACATATTCTCTGTGAGGCTAATATCCCTCGAATAATTTGAGTCGATTTTTAACTTGAATCTTGTTCGAGCAGGGGTCGTTAGGCTTACTCTTTTCTATTTCAAACGGATAAGGTATTTTTAACGTGCTCTCCACTGCACACAGGTGTCTGATCTCACTACTCAGAGATCAGGGGAAATATTTACCGGATGATCCACGTGAAAAATACCGGTCTCCATCGTGATTTGAACCCACGACCTCCAACACCCGAGAAGAACACCTTACCTCGAGACCACTAGGTCCCACGTACACGTTATCAGATCGACTTGATACCAGGATACCAATAGTTACCTGTCTGAGGGTACCAGATATCAGCATAAAGGATTAGAGATTATGATTGGGCAGTTTGTGAGTATTGCTCTAGGGGGAAAGGGGGGGGGGGGGCAAGAAGAGATAAAAGATGGATAGATTATAGATTGGGCAGCTTGTGAGCATTGGGCTAGGAGGAGGACGGTAGTAAGAAGAGATAAAGGATGGGAGATTATAGATTGGGCAGTTTGTGAGCGTTGGGCTAGGGGGAAAGGGGGGGGGGGAGGAAGAAAAGATAAAGGATGAGAGATTATAGATTGGGCAGGTTGTGAGCGTTGGGCTAAGGGGAAGGGGGGGGGGGAAGAAAAGATAAAGGATGAGAGATTATAGATTGCTCAGCTTGTGAGCATTGGGCTAGGAGGAGGACGGTAGTAAGAAGAGATAAAGGATGGGAGATTATAGATTGGGCAGTTTGTGAGCATTGGGCTAGGGGGAAAGGGGGGGGGGGGAGAACATATACAGGATGGGAGATTATAAATTGGCAGTTAATGAGCATTGGGCTAGGAAGAAAAAGGGAGAGGGGCAAGAAGAGATAAAGGATGCGAGATTATAAATTTGTCAGTTTGTGAGAATTGGGCTAGGGGGAAAGGGGGGGGGGGAGCAAGAAGAGATAAAGGATGCGAGATTATAAATTTGTCAGTTTGTGAGCATTGGGCTAGGGGGAAAGGGGGGGGGGGGCAAGAAGAGATAAAGGATGCGAGATTATAAATTTGTCAGTTTGTGAGCATTGGGCTAGGGAGAAATAAGTCAAAACCATAATGAATTTATTAAAAACATGAACACCACAACTTATGTTAGGGTGTTGTTTTGAGATATTATACTAACCATCACTGTCAGCAAATTTCATGACGCGTGGCGATCCTTGGAGAATTAGTTGTCTTTTCATAGTTCCCGATAGTCTTTGATATCAGAACTCTTTTTTCACAACGCCTAAAAATGTATTTTTCTTTTTTGTCTTTCGTGTCTACGATCTTTCCAGTGTCACGTGATTTCCTGTACCCTCATTTCTGAGCATGTGTCCAAATAAACTTGCGTGACTTTTTTGTTGTAGAAGTTGGCCATAATCTTCTAATATTGTTTGTTATTATTATATATCTAATCGATACCACACTTGATGACGACAGCGATGCGATTGACGGGAGGGAAACTGCTGGTACGAAAGGACGAAAATGCGACACATTATAGATAAGACAATCCAATAATATTGACAAGGAAAGTCATTAATGCCAAGACTTACATACCCAAAGGCGAAAACGTCTGTTTCGGATGAGTACGCAGAAAATGGCACTAGCTGTGGGGGAATAACTCGAATCGTGCACATTATTTCTGGAGCGATGTAGGTCAGATGCCCGCGAGGTATGCAGCCGTAATTTGGTCTGTGAAGTTACAGGAAAAAAACACACATTGGAAACGACATTCAAAACAAAATGGTGAATCAGAAAAACAGACACTGTATATCAGAGAAGCATGCATTTGATAATGCAACATAAATTATTTGCCTTCACACTAGATCGTTTGTTTAATCTTGCTAGGCTCAAGGCAGAAACTAAGATCATGAAAGTTAGTGTCAGCGACTTGTTTTTTGCTGAAGACGTTGCAATTTTCACTTACAGTCAGCAGGAGCTCCAGTGCTTCTCCCAGCGTTTCTCCCAGGCGTGCACTATTTTTTATCACAGCATTGGCCTACAAAAACAAATATGCTGAGACAAGACGTAGATACCACCCCAACCATCACCATCGACAACTGCCAAGTGGCAGGTGTTGATCAGTTCACTTACCTGAGATCCCTCATCAATGATAAGCTTTCACTAGACCCTGAAATATACAATCGAATTGGCAAAGCTGATGCCATATTTTCAAGTCTCACAACGTGTGTCTGAAAAATCCTTAAACGTACAGCTAACACTAAGACCACGGTCTACAATGCATGTATTGTCAGTGCGCTCCTATATAGTAGCGAGACGTGAACAGCCTATGCCACAAGAGCAAAGGCTCAACATCTTTCACCACGGCGCCTGAGATCCATCATGGGCATCTCATGGAGAGACAGGGTGACAAACGCAAAGATGCATTCTGGCACCGGTCTTCTAAGTATACATAATCTCCGTAGACAGCGAAGACTGAAATAGCTTAGTCTTGTTCGTCGCGTTAAAGGCGTTCGCATCCCCACAGATATTCTCTACGAACAGCTGGCGTATGGTAAAAGAACAGTTGGTCGATCACAGCTGCGGTTCAAAGACTCGTGGAAGCGGTACATGAAGACACTGGGTATGGATCAGACGTTTTTGTAAGAACAAGCTGCAGACAGATTCAAATTGAGATGCAACCTGAAGAGACACCTTAGACTGGGCAAAAGTAAGCTCTTTCAACACAAAGAAGTGAAAAGACAACGCTGCAAGGAAAAAGAAAACAAAAACTCAGCAGAGAGTTGCTATTCCAAGATCACATCATCCAACAGTCAGTAATGACTAAAAAAGGCCCACGTATACTACTATATATTAGTGAAACATTGTTTTGTACCAGTTGTAATCTATTACATACTACAACCAACCGCATGTTGTTTCCTTTCTGGCACGGCATATAGTCGGTCTAATTAACATTCAGTATATGGCGATATTTAGATGCTCAAATTAATATCCAGAATAAGCCGGCATGTATATGATTCAATTTACATCCAGTATAAATGGGCATGTAGATGGTCCAATTTACATCCAGTATAAATGGGTATGTAGATGGTCCAATTTACATCCAGTATAATAAACTTAAATGTACATTACTTTGTACTTTATTTTGTGGTAGCCGAAATTAACGTCAGCTCAACTGATGCTTTGTGAGGTTCACGAAGGAGACTGTGGGTTTCATGTATTAGCTTTTCAATCATGGTCGCGCCCCCCCCCCTTCCTCCTCCCTCATACAGGCCAGACTGCGTCTCTTTGTTCTGCATAGATAGGGCAGTCCTGCAGAATATGCTATGGTGTTTGCTTGAGTGCTCCGCAATCGTACGTGGCAGTGTCTCTGAAACCCATTTTGTGAAGGTGGGCCTTGAGTCGACAACAATAACAAGGACTTTATTTTCGTATTCTAATAAACAATGTCATTACTTTCTTCTGACTTTTCTGCACTCTCTTTAAACGACGTGCTTTATTAATTTCTTTCATGTTGTATTACGAGTGTTCGTCCATCTTGTCCTTGTAGTGCTCTTCAATAGAAGTCCGTTCTCCGATACACTGACTGTTTGTTTCCTTAAATTCAAAGTAGGTTTTTCTTAAATTAAATCTGGTGGCTCTCTTTCACGTGTGACACTCTGGTATACTTAACTTAACTTAACGTCTTTATTATGGTTTAGCGAACTCTGCAGAGTTTGTATACAACCAGTTTCATTTACTTTTTCTTGCTATAAAAACTAATCGCATCCAATCTATTCTTGAATGGATTAGTTGTCCTTGCCTTCTCTACTTCCCGTGGCAATGCATTCCAAGCATCCACCACTCACTAAGAACATATTTCCTAATATTTAATCTGAACGCATCTTTATTTAATTTGTAGCTGTGCCCTCTTGTTCTTGTAGGTGGTTGTATTTTGAAGAAAAAAATGTCTAGTCTAATTTATTATTACCGTTAATTATGTTCTTAAACCTGAATTTAGTCCACTCGAATTCTTCTCTTTTCTAGACTCTTTAGGCCGGTTTTTCGATCCCACTATCAGTTTTGTCGCTCTTCATGGCATCTATATCCCGTCTACGATAAATACTCCCCGCCTGTACACAGTACTCCAATCTACGTCTAACTAAGGCTTTATACAACCTGACAATCACTTCCTTGCTCCTATGTTTAATATTTCTTTTTATCATACCTAACATTACATTTTACTTTTTTAACTTCTTCCTGGACTTGCTCACTCACTTTACCTGTATGATCTATTAAAACCATTATAGGTCCTTTTCCTTTTTCTATTTTTCTAATATCGTTCACTCCCATTATGTAATTATGTTCCATATTGGATCTACCCATGTAGATGACTGTACATTTATCTACATTAAACTCCATTTGCCAGCTCATTGATAAGTCTCGAAATCCGACCTTTTTTTTCTTTTTTTTGCTTAGATGTTTGCCTCACTAGTTTCTACTGGCGGAGGCGCGCCATTTTCCACCCCAGACCGTAGTCAATTGGGCGATATCATGACGCATAAACCAGTGCTTGGATGCATGTGTGCATCTGTATGTACCTATGCTAGGTTTGTGCGCCCTCAGAAGCTAGCCCAACCAGAGTGCAATGGAAGGGCTTTACCACGAGGGCGCGTGTGAAAGTTGTGCAAGGGTGTGACTGTGGGATAGAGTCAAATGAAACAGAGTGAGGTGAGAAGAGAGATAAGGGCTTCGAAATCCGACCTTTTTTTTTTTTTTGCTTAAATGTTTGCCTCACTAGTTTCTACTGGCGGAGGCGCGCCATTTTCCACCCCAGACCGTAGTCAATTGGGCGATATCAGGACGCATAAACCAGTGCTTGGATGCATGTGTGCATCTGTATGTACCTATGCTAGGTTTGTGCGCCCTCAGAAGCTAGCCCAACCAGAGTGCAATGGAAGGGCTTTACCACGAGGGCGCGTGTGAAAGTTGTGCAAGGGTGTGACTGTGGGATAGAGTCAAATGAAACAGAGTGAGGTGAGAAGAGAGATAAGGGCTTCGAAATCCGACCTTTTTTTTTTTTTTTGCTTAGATGTTTGCCTCACTAGTTTCTACTGGCGGAGGCGCGCCATTTTCCACCCCAGACCGTAGTCAATTGGGCGATATCAGGACGCATAAACCAGTGCTTGGATGCATGTGTGCATCTGTATGTACCTATGCTAGGTTTGTGCGCCCTCAGAAGCTAGCCCAACCAAAGTGCTATGGAAGGGCTTTACCACGAGGGCGCGTGTGAAAGTTGTGCAAGGGTGTGACTGTGGGATAGAGTCAAATGAAACAGAGTGAGGTGAGAAGAGAGATAAGGGCTTCGAAATCCGACCTTTTTTTTTTTTTTTTTTTTTGCTTAAATGTTTGCCTCACTAGTTTCTACTGGCGGAGGCGCGCCATTTTCCACCCCAGACCGTAGTCAATTGGGCGATATCAGGACGCATAAACCAGTGCTTGGATGCATGTGTGCATCTGTATGTACCTATGCTAGGTTTGTGCACCCTCAGAAGCTAGCCCAACCAAAGTGCAATGGAAGGGCTTTACCACGAGGGCGCGTGTGAAAGTTGTGCAAGGGTGTGACTGTAGGACAGAGTCAAATGAAACAGAGTGAGGTGAGAAGAGAGATAAGGGCTTCGAAATCCGACCTTTTTTTTTTTTTTTGCTTAGATGTTTGCCTCACTAGTTTCTACTGGCGGAGGCGCGCCATTTTCCACCCCAGACCGTAGTCAATTGGGCGATATCAGGACGCATAAACCAGTGCTTGGATGCATGTGTGCATCTGTATGTACCTATGCTAGGTTTGTGCGCCCTCAGAAGCTAGCCCAACCAAAGTGCTATGGAAGGGCTTTACCACGAGGGCGCGTGTGAAAGTTGTGCAAGGGTGTGACTGTGGGATAGAGTCAAATGAAACAGAGTGAGGTGAGAAGAGAGATAAGGGCTTCGAAATCCGACCTTAATATATCCCCTTCTGCTTTAGATGAGACACTACTGCATAGTTTTGTGTCATTCGCGAATTATGCAATCATGGATACGATATCCTTGTCCAAATTGATTATATATATCAATCACAAAATTGGTCCCACAACTAGGCTTTGTGGCACTCCACTTTTTGCTGCACACCACTTCCCAAATAATCTTCGATGAGGTACTAGATCAAAGGCCTTTGCAAAATCTAGATGAATAACATCCACTGGCTTCCCTTTATCTATCATTTTAGTAACCTGTTCCATGAATTCTATTATATTTGGCACGATCTCCCTTTAGTAAGCCCATGCTGATTATTTCGTATTAGATTAAACTTGTCAAAATACATTACAATGCTTTCTTTGATTATTGACTTTAACAAATTACAGATTATGTCCTTTAACTCACTAGTCTATAATATGCGGGACCTGATTTTTTTGCCATTTTTTAATAAGGAAATTGCTCCTGCATCTTTTAAATCCGCTGGAACAATACCTTTCGCTAGTGATTGAGAACATAATATAGCCACTGATTTTGATAGCAGGTCTATAATTTCAAACAATTTTGGATGAATACCATCTTGACCTGGATATTTATTCACTTTTAACCTCTTCAATTTAAAAAAACAAACATTTCCTCCATAATACAGATTGATTTAATCCCGTTATATCCATGTCGCTCTGGAAAATATTTATAAACCCTGGGATCTTGGAACTGTCTTCTTTTGTGTAGCTTGCGCCAAAGTACCAATTGAGTAGATTAGCTAAATCTCTATTCTTACATATTATTTTTTCTGTGCTATCTTTCGTTCTTTGTTTATTTCTAACATAAGAAAAGACGTTTTGGCTATCAGTCTTAATAATATGAACACGTTTTTTGAAAGTCTATTTTTGCTGCATTATTCACTTTATGAGCTATATTTTCCTTTTCAAATATTTTAAATATGATTCTTTCGATTTACCTGCCTGTATATAACTGTTTTCATGCTTAATTTTTAGCTCTTCTACATTTAACTACACATCTAATTAACCACTTTTTACGCTTGGGGCTTAAGTGCCTACATGTAACCTATTCCTCATTTAGCTTCTCTAGAACTGTTATGAAACTCTCCCACTCTTGTTCAACATCTAGTCCTCCGACAATATCGGTCCAGTTTATATACCTCGCTTCCTCTTTCATCCTATTAACATCTGCCTTAGAGTGGTCGTATGTTCGTTCACTTATATTTGAACGTGAAACAACATCTGACGCGAGCAAGACACTCTGTAGAGTGCAACACAACATGTAAGATGATCCCCCTCACTGAGCTTTGTAGCTTGACTTGGTGGCATCCTTCTAGCGTCGGTCGGAGGGTTTCTTTTGTTGATCTTCTGACTGGTAGGTCCTACAGAAATGACTAGCCGAATCCACACACAACTCTCTTACGACATACCTGGCATGTAAGTGACAATACACGCTACTCCTCTTTCGGGTACCAATAATACACAGGTACGAACTAGTTTTCACGTGAAATAATTATCATTACACATCGTTTCATTCTTATCCATGCAACCATTATCCAACATCATATTATCCTCTTACATCGCTTCGTCACCATCCATAGTATCCTATCCATCCATAGTATCCTATCCATCCATAGTATCCTATCCATCCATAGTATCCTTTCCATCCATAGTATCATCACCATCCATAGTATCCTATCCATCCGTATCATCCTTCACATCCATAGTATCCTATCCATCCGTAGCATCCTTCACATCCATAGTATCCTATCCATCCGTAGCATCCTCCACATTTATAGTATCCTTTCCATCCATAGTATCATCAATTAATAGTATCCTCCCCATTCATAGTATCCTCCCCATGAAATAGTATCCTCCCCATGAAATAGTATCCTCCCCATGAAATAGTATCCTTCCCATGAAATAGTATCCTCCCCATTCATAGTATCATCCATTCATAGTATCCTCCTCATCCATAGTATCCTCCCCATGAAATAGTATCCTCCCCATGAAATAGTATCCTCCCCATGAAATAGTATCCCTCCCATGAAATAGTATCCTCCCCATGAAATAGTATCCTCCCCATGAAATAGTATCCCTCCCATGAAATAGTATCCTCCCCATGAAATAGTATCCTCCTCATCCATAGTATCCTCCCCATGAAATAGTATCCTCCCCATGAAATAGTATCCTCTTCATCCATAGTATCCTCCCCATGAAATAGTATCCTCCCCATGAAATAGTATCCTCCTCATCCATAGTATCCTCCCCATGAAATAATATCCTCCCCATGAAATAGTATCCTCCTCATCCATAGTATCCTCCTCATCCATAGTATCCTCCCCATGAAATAGTATCCTCCCCATGAAATAGTATCCTCCCCATGAAATAGTATCCCTCCCATGAAATAGTATCCTCCCCATGAAATAGTATCCTCCCCATGAAATAGTATCTCTCCCATGAAATAGTATCCTCCCCATGAAATAGTATCCTCCCCATGAAATAGTATCCCTCCCATGAAATAGTATCCTCCCCATTCATAGTATCCTTCTCATCCATAGTATCCTCCCCATGAAATAGTATCCTCCCCATGAAATAGTATCCTCTTCATCCATAGTATCCTCCCCATGAAATAGTATCCTCCTCATCCATATTATCCTCCCCATGAAATAGTATCCTCCCCATGAAATAGTATCCTCCTCATCCATAGTATCCTCCCCATGAAATAATATCCTCCCCATGAAATAGTATCCTCCTCATCCATAGTATCCTCCTCATCCATAGTATCCTCCTCATGAAATAGTATCCTCCCCATGAAATAGTATCCCTCCCATGAAATAGTATCCTCCCCATGAAATAGTATCCTCCCCATGAAATAGTATCCCTCCCATGAAATAGTATCCTCCCCATTCATAGTATCCTCCTCATCCATAGTATCCTCCCCATGAAATAGTATCCTCCCCATGAAATAGTATCCTCTTCATCCATAGTATCCTCCCCATGAAATAGTATCCTCCTCATCCATAGTATCCTCCCCATGAAATAGTATCCTCCCCATGAAATAGTATCCTCCTCATCCATAGTATCCTCCCCATGAAATAGTATCCTCCCATGAAATAGTATCCTCCCCATTCATAGTATCCTTCTCATCCATAGTATCCTCCCCATGAAATAGTATCCTCCCCATCCATAGTATCACACTCATCCACATTATCACCCTCATCCAGAGTATGATTTTCATCCACAGTATGATACATAGTATCATTATGATATGATAGTATCATCTTCATCCATTCCTTATACGTTCCACCAGAAGCATGGAATCACAACTGGCATCTTAGGAAGACCCATGCCCAGAGCTTTTATGGCCATTTTATTTATAGTTTCTGAAGGACTGTTTATCACGATGAGGTTGCGAACCCCAATCACAAACCATTGTTGGCACATTTGTGATTCACATACAAGGAGTAGAGCCCTTTACTTGTATTCCTCCACAGGAAGGGGCCCCTGTGACCCGCACGTGTGTTAGCTCCACTTAATGTTGGATGATTCGATGTCTTACACCAAAAACAAGTTGAAATCGACAATTGTGGCAAGACAGGAGAGTTTCTCATATTCTAAATGTGCTCATTTGATCTCATGCTATCATCATGTCTAATTAATTCCATCCATAAACTCATCAAAATGTGTTTCTCATTTGACGTATCTGTTTTGAGACGCCTCCGACCCTCAACTAAATTTGTAACAGTTTCTAATTATTGAATTCATATGGACACTAACTGAGAAGAAGTGGACCAAACTGGGGATACTCACTGAAGGCTAGACGGTGTAGCTATCTGGGTGGGGGTGGAGAGGGAGAGCTTCAAGAAGTCCATTACCACTAAAAACCCATTTAAAATTCATTAGAAGACTTGATCACAGACATGAACAATGAACTTTAAATACAACCTGCCATCCGTCTTGTAGATAGAACTAAGACACGTACTGTATGCACAATATTTAAGAGCATTTTAATTGATCATATGTATGATAGAACTGGTATAATCAAATCGATAAGTATAGCTCAGATGTCGCGACCGTGGAGAAATATCATTTAAACCTAAATACTAACGGCCACGGAGTCTTTGTCAGGGATGAAGAACAATGTAAAAGAAAACATGAAAAAATCATATCCACGATCAACACATGTTAGAGATGTCTCATTTCAGAGTATTCATTCTTCGTTAGATAAACAAATGCATCTTAAGAAATTTGTAAAAAGACATTGAATTGTGCCTATATATAAGTATATGAGAGTACGAGATATATTATGAGTCGATGTGTCTTTGATTGAGTGTGACAAAGCGACTTATGTATCGTATTGTCTTTGATTGAGTGTGACAAAGCGACTTATGTATCGTATTGTCATTGATTGAGTGTGTCAAAGCGACTTATGTATCGTATTGTCTTTGACTGAGTATGTCAAAGCGACTTATGTGTCAAAGTGTCTTTGACTGAGTGTGACAAAGCGACTTATGTATCGTATTGTCTTTGATTGAGTGTGAAAAAGCGACTAATGTATCGTATTGTCTTTGACTGAGTGTGACAAAGCGACTTATGTATCGTATTGTCTTTGACTGAGTATGTCAAAGCGACTTATGTGTCGAAGTGTCTTTGACTGAGTGTGACAAAGCGACTTATGTATCGTATTGTCTTTGATTGAGTGTGAAAAAGCGACTAATGTATCGTATTGTCTTTGACTGAGTGTGACAAAGCGACTTATGTATCGTATTGTCTTTGATTGAGTGTGACAAAGCGACTTATGTATCGTATTGTCTTTGACTGAGTGTGACAAAGCGACTTATATATCGTATTGTCTTTGATTGAGTGTGTCAAAGCGACGTATGTGTCGTATTGTCTTTGATTGAGTGTGTCAAAGCGACTTACACCAAAGTCCATGCAAAATCACCTACCTCTCATGCGCAACTTCTGGGAAACCAAAATCCATTGCGCTAACCTTGACTTTGTGACCTACGAAGATGTTTTTGCTGTTGAGTTTTCTCAGGACGATCCCCTTGGCGTGTAGGTAGCCCATGCCGAGGGCAATCTGTCGAAGTATGCCCACCTTGGTGTGCATTGTAGTTTTCTCTCTCTGGACGTGGATATGCTCATATAGGGATTTACCTTGTGGATTACTGGCGAATATAGACCAACGCCTATTGATGTCATGGTAACTAATAATATTCATTATAAGTAACTGTTGGCTCAAATGTTGCGTTAAACTATCTAAACTATTGATGTCATGGTAACTAATAATATTCATTATAAGTAACTGTTGGCTCAAATGTTGCGTTAAACTATCTAACTGGATCGGAAAACACGGGAATACAAATAACTGAAGTCCAGTCGAGAGACCAGTGCCGTTTATGTCAAGTTTAAGTGAGTTTGTCGAAATGTGTCAACAATTAACTTAGAAAGAGAAGGTTTTAGAAGGCTAACAGAATGATAATTTATATGTACATGTATGCATGTTAGTCGGATTCGAAACGGGAGTAATGAATACTAACACTGTAGCCTGCTAGGTATGGTGGAAGAGGTGACTAGAGAGGGTTCAGCTTAAATCAACTTTAATGCACAATACAGGGCTTCAACAGTCATGGACAGGTCAACATTTCCGAACTTGGCATGTATGTTTTATGACCTATGCTCCGCATGGAGATTAATAGGTTTTAATTTATTTTGATATATAATAGTATGTGTAAATATTTGTACATATGCATGCGCATATCGATTGGTTAATGTGCAAACAAACGTATGTTTGAGTAAGTTTATATGAATATATTCAGGTATGGACATAATTGTTTATGTTGCTCTCTCTCCCCCTCTCTCCCTCCCTTTCTTTCTCACTCACGCTCGCCCTCTCACTTCCTCTCTCTCCCCCTCTTCCTGATTGCACGTCTATCCTGAGCTGCCTGGATACGGAGACCCTCGCTGAGTTCAACGCTGTCTGTGACCGTGCTCTTCCATGTTAAGCGATTGTGAGCCAGGCTCTCCCAGGTGTTAATGTCTATTTGACAGCACTTAAGGGACTCTTTGAAACGCTGTTTTCAACGCCTTGTGGGCTTTCTTCTTCACTCAGTTCGCTATACAAGAGCCTCTTTGGAAGACTTTCGTTTGTCATTCAGGCAAGGCACATCTCAATTGGGATTTTTTGCAAAAGTGCATGAATACTTTGCATGTTGGCTCTGGACACCACTTCAGTATCTGTGATACGGTCTTGCCACCGTATATGCAATATCCGTCTCAGACAGTTCATGTGAAAATGATTTAGCCTCCTGGCGTCACCAGCGTAGATAGCCCTACTCTCACGCGCGTAGAGCAGGGTCGGGTCAATGGCGGCATGGTAGACCTTCAGCTTAGTCATTATACTGAATTCTCGGCTGTGCTGGCTTTTGCTTTTCTTTTAGCCAGCTCATCAACAATAGTCACTGATCTGGACAGCGTGCTTCCGAGGTAGACACATTTTTCAACTTCTTGTAATTGATGTCCCTTCACTGTAACTACTGGCTGTTTATATGTTGTGTTTGGTGTCGATTGATACATGACCTAGGTTATCTTTGTGATAATTGTCAAGCCAAAGTTGTCACAGGCGGCAGAGAACCGGTCCATACCCTCCTGCATTTTCCGTTCTGAGCTACTGTTCAGAGCACAGTCATCCGCAAACAGGAGTTCGCATATCGTGTCGTGCATCACCTTGGTCTTCGCCTTCAGTCTGCGGAGATTGAATAGACCACCATCCATGTGGTACGTTATTGGTATGACATACTTGGTATTCTTAAAGACGCCAGTCAACATGGCTGACAAAATCATACTGAACAGTGTCAGAGCAAGTACACATCCCTGTTTCACACCGTTGTTGACCTCGAATGGTGGCGAGGTCTCGCAGCTGTCAAGTACTTTTGCGCGCATCCCCTCGTGGAGATGTTTCACCACGGTTACAAATTTGCCAAATTTAGATATGTTTTGCCATAGTCCACCTCTGCTGACTGTATCAAATGCCTTTGTGATGTCAATGAACGTAATACAGAGCTCACGGTTATGTTCTCGACATTTCTCCTGTACCTGACGCACTGCAAGTATCATGTCCACAGTTCTTCGACCAACTCTAAATCCACACTGACTTTCCAGAAGATGATGGTCTAGCAGATGTTTGTTCAGGCGATTGAGCGGCACGTGCGCTAGAATCGTTCCGGCAATAGATGGCAGTGAAATTCCGCAGTGATTGCCACACTCCTGGCGTTTGCCTTTTTTCTTGTAGATATGTACTATTGACGCATTCTTCATATCATATCCTTCAGCCCACATGGAGCAGAAAAGTTCAGTGAGCCTTTTCGTGAGACATGTTCCTGCTGCTGTACACACCTCTGCTGGTATTGTGTCAGAAAGAGATTTAATGGCTTTGTCTACTTCATACTCAGTTATGAAATAATGCATGTCCGTGTTCATTTCTATCTGGGACACGAGCTGAATGGCCTCTTCTTTTATGGATGATGATGGACTATTAAGAATGTTGCAAAAATGTTCCGTCCACCTGTTGAGGATCTGAACCTTCTCTGTTATCATTAATCCAACGGCGTGGCAAACTGGAGTTACCAGAAGATTGTGGACCATCAAGTAATTTCTGCGCCGCGTAGAATCCTTTCAGGTTATGGCGTTAAGCAAACGCCTCTATGTCGTCTGCCTGTCTGCTTAGCCATACATACACCTACATCTATTTATATCCATTTCTCTGTATATTCATTATTTACAGATACACACAATGAATAGTCCTACTAGTCATACAGATACACATCTTGCTGCTATAGAAAAGTGACTGATAACACACATTGTGCCTATAATGTGGACTGCTAGAAAACACAATATACAATTACAATAAACGATCTCCATCATCTCAAATAAAAATAGGAGTTTGTTCGGCTCAATGGAGACACATTCACAAATAATGGCATGACAAACCTTGTGACAGTGGGAAAATAGATGGCAAGAGAGGCAGAGCAAGACAGATAAGTTCAGTTCAATTGCCCGTCAACTTGTACATGGGAGTGACGTGCGGAGCTCAAGTCGTCGTGCTTGTGCCAAGTGTGCTGCGTCTGTCGCTGTGAGTCCGTGTCGTTGCTGTTATGTTATCTATCGATCTTCCGCTAGGGCAACCTCGTGCACTGTAGCCGAACCTATTGTGTTCTAAACGTTCAGTAGGAGTCAATCAAGCTGCACTCTCATGAGATGACTGAACCAACTTATTTTCTGAAGATTAAGAAGATCTGTTGTGGTATGTGAAACTGAAAGGGAAACGAGTCAATGAAGCGCTGGTATGCTCAAAGAATATTTGGTTGTAGAATGGAAACGACCGCCTACCTCGTATGACGGACTCTTCACATGTGTAAGCGTATACTTGTGTATTTATATCTATAAGTGTATATGTGTATGTTTGTATGTGTGTGTAATGTGTGTATTTGTGTATGCACTTGTATGTGTGTGTATTTATGTATGTGTTTGTATGTGTGTATGAATGTGACGATCTCTCTGGCAAACATCTACACCTCAGAGTAGAAGAGGAGTGACTACAAAGTAAGGAAGTAACTATGTGCGTGTGTGTGTATATGTGTGTGCGTATTTAAATACGTGCCCCCGTGTCTCTATCCATGTAATTGCATACACTATTGCTTCCAACTTAGTAGGATCATCACGTCCCCTTTGATAACACAGAAATACTTGACCCCTTTCAGCCATGCATGTCCACGCTGTGAGGTGACATGTTTGAACGAATCGAAGTGTAGCGGGAGGGCAACGCAGACGATGAAGAAGTTTGTCCAAGGGCCGATCCTTCTCATCTTGGCGCGTAGATCACACTTGGGTCACTATTTGGATTTATTCATTGTCAGTGACAGTGTTTTCACAGCTGAGACAGGGTTCTTTTTCATTCATTGTCAGTGTTTTCACAGTTGTTCTCTACATTTTGAGATAATACCCAGTTTCTGTCTCTGTCTCTCTCTCTCTCTCTCTCTCTCTCTCTCTCTTTCATCTTCTCTGTCGACATGCCTACAGTTACCTCTGTCTGCCCATCTGGGACACCTGTATTAGGCGAGGAGACCCTAGTAAAACTTACAGAAAACCGAAGTTGAAAGATACGCAACAGAAGTAATCTGACACGCGTAATCTGAATAACTTGATCTATATATTGAAAAACAAACGTTATCTCACCGAGGAGATCTCAGAGAACAGATGTTCTGAAAGGTGTCTCAATTACGGGGATATTTTAATGTTGATTATCGATGAACAAAATATATTGGCTCTAGACAGCCTATTTGGTTGGTTGGTTGATTATTGATTTAGTGAGATGTGGGCTCCTGCTTTGGTATAATGCCATATAGTGGTATCTGCAAGTGTTTGTGAGGTGTTGTTTAGTTCCGTACAAACTGTTCCATTTGTCTGACCACGCAGAAAGAAACTCTTTCCAAGCACCAGCAAGATCAGGACATTAAAAAATACGGTGATCAACAGTTCCATCTTCACTCAATATTCTTCAGCTAGACAGTCTGCTACATAAGTAAGTTGGGTTTTCAAGTAAGTGGAAAATAAGAGTAGGATTATTGAAGATCATCATCTTCTGTTTCTTCATCGATCAATTGATGCTAGGCTTATAGTCCGGTGAGGTTCACGATCAATTGATGCTAGGCTTCTAGACCGGTGAGGTTCACGATCAACTGATGCTATACTTCTAGTCCGGTGAGGTTCACGATCAACTGATGCTAGACTTCTAGTCCGGTGAGGTTCACGATCAACTGATGCTATGCTTCTAGTCCGGGGAGGTTCACGATCTACTGATGCTATGCTTCTAGTCCGGTGAGGTTCACGATCAACTGATGCTATGCTTCTAGTCCGGTGAGGTTCACGATCAACTGATGCTATGCTTCTAGTCCGGCGAGGTTCACGATCAACTGATGCTATGCTTCTAGTCCGGTGAGGTTCACGATCAACTGATGCTATGCTTCTAGTCCGGTGAGGTTCACGATCAACTGGTGCTATGCTTCTAGTCCTGTGAGGTTCACGAAGAAGACTGTGAGTTTCAGGTAGGTTATAAGTCGTCCCGTTTTGAGTCTGAAGATCTTTGTCTGCCCAGGAGATCATCATCAAAACCTTTCAGCTCTCTGTGGAGTACATGTTTGTGAACACACGCCACGTCCTGAGCCATCTGTTCCAGCTCTGTCCATGTCTTTCATGTTGCTCCTTTATTTCCAGCTCTCTTCTCCGTGTGTTTTGGTCTGCCTCTACCTATCTTATCATGGCTATCATGAACAGACACTGTCTTGCAATTCAACGTTATCGTCTTCTGTTCATTTCATGCTAAGTGGAGAACTTCAACACGAGTCTCGCGTATTCACTATCAGTCTTTCTATTTGCGTGATTTATGGGAACTTCCTTAGGGGGTGGGTTAGGAGAGGGGGGGGGGGGAACTAACGTCTGGAGAATTAGGCAATACATACTGATCGGACATGTTAGTCAGGATCAGTATATTGATCACAAATTTTGATCAGGGTCAGACAAAACATACAGATCAGACATGTTAGTCAGAGTCAGACAGAACATACAGATCACACATGTTAGCCAGGGTCAGGCAAAATATACTGATCAGACAAGTTAGCCAGGGTCAGGCAAAATATACTGATCCGACATGTTAGCCAGGGTCAGGCAAAATATACTGATCAGACATGTTAGCCAGGGTCAGGCAAAATATACTGGCTAAGACCCCCAAATCGACCTCCACGTCGGAAATGGATTGCTCTCCTTGGCAGTCTAGCTAACAAACTGGGGGAATGACTTGATCCCCGCAGTAGTGAGCGACAGTCCTTGTGTTCATAGAACTTTATGTCTAGTATTTATCAATCACTTGAATTTTCAGGACTATCAATGAACTCTTCCGTCGTATTTTCCCATTGTCTTTTCAAACATGTACTCGATTTACGTCACTTGTTTGAAAATTTAAAAAAAAAATTTGTTTAATTAAATTTGTTTATTGTTTATTTGTTTTTCTCGTTCGCCTTATTTCTCTAATCCCCAAGGTGATGTGCGTTGCACTGTGGTTTTTATTTTGCACATGTCGCTTCAATGCATCCGACTTCAGCATGTATGTGAGGATCTGCTTTCTCCTGCATTTTCTAAGGGTTCACTTCCCCAGGGTAACTGTCCGTGCTGTGATGGGGATCGAACACATCACCTTCTGGTTGTGAGCCGTGTCACTTAACCACTAGCCCACACTGCCCCCACGTCGCCTGGTAATTTATGATTTTTGCTGTCATTTCCCATGTCCAAATGCTGTCTTCTTTTACCGCACAAAATGATATGGATATAGACACAACTGATATAGTTTATTTATATGTACGACTATGATGTTTGTATTGGATACGGCTACGATAGCAACCACTGACGACAAGAAAACCTACCACGTGACAACGGCCAGGTTTGGCTGGCTAGTACAAGCAGCCATAAATAAGATAATGTTTTCATGTCTTATCCGGCATAGCTTGCTCAGATTTGCCCAGAACGCATCTTTGTCTTTCTGTCGCAGTTTTCCAAATACGTGAACAATGACGTCACCATGCCACCGCCCCCTGTTTACAAATACAGTAAAAATAAACTCCGATCATAATCAAAGGTTGAATTGAAATGGGTTGAATCTATCAAAGAAAATATACAGTCCTATAACTAAAAGTTCAGGGATATTTTTTGTTTTCATTGTGTCTACATTTCTCTATGTGCAGCTGGCGTGTGGTATAAGAACAGCTGGCCGACCACAGCTGGGGTTCAACGACGCGTGTAAGGGAGAATTAAAGATTCTGCATATGGATCTGACATTTTGGGAAGAAATAGCTGCAGACCGATCGATGTGTGGATGCAGTCTGAAGAGTCACCACAGACTAGGCGAAAATAAACTTTTACATTACAGAGAAGTGAAAAGACAATGCTGCAAGGAGAGTCAAAACCAAAACTCAGCAGAGAGCTGCTACTCCAATAGCACATCATCCTATAGCCAGTTATAACTGAAAATGGACTACTACTGCTACTACTACTACTACTACTACTACTACTACTACTACTACTACTACTACTACTACTACTACTATTACTACTACTACTACTACTACTATTACTACTACTACTACTATTACTACTACTACTACTACTACTACTACTACTACTACTACACACACAACATAGACACACACACAGCATAGACCTACACACAGTAAAGATCCACAAATATACATCCCACACACAGCAAAGACCCACACACAGTAAAGACCCACACACAGCATAGGCCCACACACTGCATAGACCTACACACAGTAAAGATCCACAAATATACATCCCACACACAGCAAAGACCCACACACAGCATAGACCCACACACAGCATAGACCCACCCACAGCAAAGACCCACACACTGCATAGACCTACACACACTATTTACTCAGACACAGTATACGATCATACTTAGCAAAGACCGACACATCATACACACAGCATAGACTCACTCACCGCATTGAACACATACTTCTTCAACACCTCCATCGATAATTCTATCCTCGCTAATGCGAGCACCATGTCTTATGGCAGTGCGCCATGCTAAGCTGTTTGGTGCAGGCAGCTACCAGGAGGTGACATCAATGAGGTGGTTGTTCAGATGTACTTTGAGAGTATTTTTAATCGTTTCTTCTGACCCACCGTCGAGCGCTGGACTGTTCTGAGCTCACCGAACAACAGCTGCTTAGGGAGGCACTTATCAGACATGCGATCAACATGTTCATTCCATCTAAACCTGAGCAGTCAGCAGAGACAGCTCACGTTGAAATGACAAGGTTTCCTGACAAGTCTGCTATAGACTGAACATGTTTTACATGCGTATGGTAGTGTGGTTACAGTACGATAGATTTTGATCTTGGTGGCAACACTGATTTCCGGTAAGTTCCAGACATTCTTTCGAAGCCTTCCACAAGCAGCACTTGCCTTGGAAATCCTATTGTGGACCATGTAGTCTGTATTCCCTGGGAAGTAGTCTGGGGTCTTCTGGTGACAGGTAGAAACATTACTCCCCTTTTCTTTATGTTGATTGCAAGGTCAAAGTTAGCGTATGCAGCTGACAACTCATTCATGGTGGTCTGCTCACCGTGTTCCGATCACGTGTTAATGGCGCAGTAATCAGAAGAAAACCAAAACGTTTCAGCTTCTTGTGGAGCACAGGTCTTCAACAAATACCCGCCAATTCTCCATGTCCTGTGCCAGCAGTTTCTTCTCTGACTACACCTTCCCTGTTTCCTTTATGTTCGTTTCGAACTCTCTTCTCCATGTTTTTAGTCCACCTCCACCTTTCTTGTTCCCTAAACTTCCAGAATAGACTGTCTGGTCAATTCAGCGGCACCGTCTTCTCTTCGTTTCATAAAATTTCAAATTTATTTTATTTAATAACAGTTTGAGATCGAACAATATTCAACCCAGATCAGAAATACGGAAAGTACATGTACATGTACTTGTACATGTAATCAATTGTAATGTTCCTACCATTATCCTTGTCTTTCATTCCGACAAGCTCTGCCTTGATCAAGCGTTCTTCATGCCAACAGGACATAACAAAATAGAATAACCACATACACAGACTAACACTGGCCCCATTATCCATGTGTACCGACATCTGGACATATCCTACATGATGGTCATATGTTTATTAACTTCTTAAGTTCTTTATACTGGTTTAGAAGGCTCTATAGTGTCTGAAAATAACTATTTTATTTCACTCCACCGACACTGAAAATACTGTGAGCATCCAATTTATTTTTGAATGCATTAACTGGCTCTGCTACCACTACATCCTGCGACAATACATTCCAAGATTTCACCACTCTCTGTCTACAAAAATATTTCCTAATATTTAATCTGGACCTGTCTTTAAAGAATTTGTAGCTGTGCCCTCTTGTTCTTATAGCCGGTCGTACTTTGAAAAACTTGGTATAGTTTAATTTATCCTGTCCATTTATTAATGTATAAACTTGTATTAAGTCTCCTCGAATTCTTCTTTGTTCGAGACAACTGCCAACCAAGACGAAGTTATTTGGGAGCCTTGAGAGATAATCAGACCAGATAACTGGTCTATATTAAAAAAGTAAAGTAAAGATCCCATCACGCCATGCGGCGTATAAGAAATTTGGCCCATATTATTTTGTAACCCACGGCACTTAATGGATAATGTGGTTAGCATTGGAATGAACTAACTGTGGAATGAACCCAGGACCACCCAGATGCGAAGCCAGCTCGCTAACCACTGCGCTACGCTGCTCACTATAACTGGTCCATGCGTAGACATAATAGAAAACATAACTAACGAGAAGAAAAATAAAAAGAAGAAGATGAATAATAATAATAGTAATAATAATATTAATAATAAGTAGAAGAATTAAGATAAAAAGAAAACAAAAATAGAAAAGCAAATGATAATTTGTTTGTCTATGACTTTCAACCAAATTGAAAACGTAATTGATAACATGTTAAAACAATTTTATTTACATGCTTAGGAGCTACTTCTGTGGTTAGCGCGACCAGTTATCTTCCTCGCCGTCTTCCCTTACTGTATGTCCGGTACCCATGTTCAGCAGGGTAGACTTGAATGTGTTTATTCAAGGTAACCATGTGACGTTGCTGCCAGAGGCAAGCGCAAACTCCATTTTGTCCTAGAACTAACTCCTCGTATTTTTTATTCTCCACTTGGCTCTCTGTAAAGCATAGAGTCACCACTGTACAAGGCTTCTAATAGGAAGCTTGTACAAAGCACTTTGTGTACTCGTGTAGTTTCTTTGACAATTTATTTTACACGATGAGTTGCTCGCTCGTGTGTTACCAAAGTAAAAAAGAGGAGCAAGAAAGAGTAGGCCTGTAACAAACTAGGTACATTGTAAGATGAGGAGAAAAAAAGGCTGGCAAAGAACCCCCCCCCCCCCCCCCCGCCCCGTCCATGCAGAAACTACGAGCCATAAATTTAAAGAAGTCCTCTTCATCGTGAGGTAGAATAGGAACAGCGCCTTCCAATTCAACAGACACGTATAACTCTCTTTAGTCACATTTAACAACATGAATTGATACGAAGTGGTTCTGTTTCTCCCAACCTAGTAACGAACCCATATATAGAAACGCCAAATATTGAGGAACATTTATTCCATGGCCAGGATGACAAGTAACAGTTGTCTAGAAGAGGCTGTCACGTACTTGTAGATTTTGCATCGGCGTCCTTTCCGACTCAAGTCACCTAGATTCAGATCGTTAAAGTCGATGGAGAAATCCTTCAGAGATGACTTGCCTCTGATACCAAAACTGTGGGGAATTCGAGAAAGCAATAATTGTGAAATCAGCAAAACATGCGTGCACATCAGTCTCATCTTCATGCTTTTATTTTTTAATGAAAGTGACAGCGTCGGGTAAATATCATCCAGAGGGAGTGATTATGGAAAGGCCCTTAGTAGTTCTGAAATTTATGTCCGTACGAGGAGCAGACGGTATTCGTTTCTAGACGGGTACGTGTGAGACATTTGAGATGGGCTATATATAACCGGAGATATGATATTATGTGGTTTTCTCTCTCACTCTCTCTCTCTCTCTGTCTCTCTCTCACTCTATTTCTGTCTCTCGCTCTCTATCGTTCTATCTATCGGTATTTACTATATTATTTTATTTTTCTATGGAGAGCTGAGATGCTAGCCCGGTCTTGCACAACATACGACCAGGACGTTGCATCAGGGTCAGGCACAATATGTTGACCAAGACGACTATCTCTCTTCCACGTATCGTTCCCTTGAAACATACTATTTTCAAAGCAGGCTGTGAGACGAGATTAGTAGTGAACTTCACATAGATGAGGCCAAGCACGGTTCACCTTCATCAGCCCACTTGAGATGCGAGGAAAGCTACTACAACCCGCCACTTAACGCCCTTCTCAGGACACACACGCACGAGTAAACATACTCAATGTTTGCATTAAACAATAACAACAACTGACTTTTATATTTTATACAATATGATTTTAGATTAAACGTAGTATACTAGGTTCATTGACCTCACAAAGACATTTGAAACGATCAGCAGAAGTTGGCTATAACAGATCGTGCCAGAATTCGTCTGCTCTAGTAAATGTGCAACCCTTGTGAAACAGCTCCACGCGGATATGTATGCACGTGTACTTGACAGCGGCAAAACCACCCCACCATTCGAAATAGGGATGTATACTTGCCTCGACCCTGTTCAGAATGATGTTTTCACCTATGCCGACGCAGCCTTCAAGAATACCAAGTATGACATACCAAAAAAGTTCCACATGGATGGTGGTCTATTAAATCCCCGCAAACTGAAGGCGAAGATCAAGGTGGTGCGTGACACGATATATGAACTCTTGTTAGCGGATGACTGTGCTCTCAGGAGTAGCTCTTAATGGAAAAGGCAGGAGGGCATGGATCGGTCCTCTGTTGCTTGTGACAACTTTAGCTTGATCATTACTACAAAGAAAACTGAGGTCATGTACCAACCAGCACCAGGCACAATGTATAAACAGCTAGTGTTTACAGTGAGGGGCAGGAATAACAAGCGGTTGAAAAATTTGTCTACCTCGGAAGTAGGCTGTTGAGATCAGTGACTACTGCTGATCAACTGGCTAATGGAGTATCACAACCAGCACAGGTTTTGGTCGTGCGCTCAACAGGTATGGGAACGTCGAGGAATCAGCTTAACACCATTCTCCCGACTCTTCTCAACGCGTGTGAGCACTGGACTGTTTACTCTGAGACTCCAGGAGGTTAAATCCCTTCCCCATAACTTGTCTGAGACTCCAGGAGGTTAAATCCCTTCCTCATAACTTGTCTGAGACTCCAGGAAGTTAAATCCCTTCCTCATAACTTGTCTGAGACTCCAGGAGGTTAAATCCCTTCCTCATAACTTGTCTGAGACTCCAGGAGGTTAAATCCCTTCCTCATAACTTGTCTGAGACTCCAGGAGGTTAAATCCCTTCCTCATAACTTGTCTGAGACTCCAAGAGGTTAAATCTCTTCCTTATAACTTGTCTGAGACTCCAGGAGGTTAAATCTCTTCCTCATAACTTGTCTGAGACTCCAGGAGGTTAAATCCCTTCCTCCACCAAATAGAGACCTATCGCTCTCGAGTATGGAGGTCAGAGACTCCAACTGCATAGTAGTTGGAGATTTCAACAGCCACTCGGAGAGATGGGGATACTCTGACACAGACAGCAGAGGTGACGAAGTGGAAGATTGGGAGATAGATACAACTCTCTCCCTAATCAATAGGCCGGAGGATAGCCCTAGCTTCTATTCAAGAACATGGCATACCACCTCGACTCCAGATTTGGCCTTCTCCACACAGGACATACACCATAAAATAGACCGCCAGGTGCTAAACCAACTGGCAGGTAGCGACCACAGGCCGATCAGGCTAGACATCGATATGGAAGTAGGCCCACAGAAAACAAAACCGCTCCCACGTTGGAATTACAAACGAGCCGACTGGGACAGATCAACACACGAAACAACAAAATGAAACCCATGGTGGAAAGCCTAAGCAAGGCAATAATGCAAGCCGCCACTGAAACCATCCCAAGAGGAGCTAGGAAAAACTATAAGCCCTACTGGAATGATGAGTTGCAGAAAGCGGAAGATGCAGTAACAAATGCTAGGAACATGGCAGAGCGAGAACAATCTATGGAGGCAAACATCGCCCTCAAAGCCGCCACGGCGAAATACAAATACACTCTCAAGCAAACAGCAAGAGAAAGCTGGAAAAACAAAACGGAAAGCCTAAACCTGGACAAAGACGGGAACAAGCTATGGAAGCTAGTCAGAGCCATGAACGACGAAACCCCGTCAAACAAACAAATTACCATCAAGCAGGGCGAAAACTTGCTCACAGGTAAGAAAGCCGCAAACGCTTTTGTCGATCACTATGCCAGAGCAAACCACATCGAAGTCCCTGCAGATAAGCATACAAACATTAGCGAAGAGCTAAAGGGGCACGACAACATCAATACGGCACCTGAAGAGCACATGATGGCCAAATTAACAATGAGCGAAATGGAAGAGGCTATGCGAACATTAAAGAAAAGGAAATCTCCCGGAAAAGACGGGATAACAAACGAAATGCTGATGGGGCTGGGCCAAACAGCAAAGAGGAAACTGCTATCGGTCCTGAACCAAAGCTGGAAAAGGGGAATTGTACCCCAGGCATGGAAAGACACAGTACTGGTACCAGTACCAAAAACAGGAAAGGACAAAACAGATCCAAATGGATACAGGCCCATCAGCCTACTGAGCTGTGTCGGCAAGCTGATGGAACGGATGATAAACACCAGATTGCTGTGGCATCTGGAAGAAAAACGAATACTAATTCCACAGCAAGCCGGCTTTAGACAGAACAGATCCACTGAGGACCAGGTCATCCTCATAGCCCAGGAAATAGAAGATGCCTACCAGGCACAGAAACACACAGTAGCTGTTTGGGTGGATCTGGAAAAGGCATTTGACAAAGTCTGGAAAGACGGACTCAAGCTTGACAGAGTCAAGCTAAGAAGAAGTGATGATGGTGGGAAAATGTACAAGTGGATCAACCACTACCTCAAACAAAGAACGGCCAGAGTCAAGTACAAGGGCAGATGAGCAAAACGGTGACACTCGAGCAGGGAGTACCCCAAGGGGGAGTACTGTCACCCACACTCTTCCTGGTATATATAAACGGCATTACAGAGAATATACAAAGGAGAGTCCATAGCTCAATGTTTGCAGACGATCTGACAATGTGGACCTCTGAAAAGAATCTCACCATAGCAAGAAATCGGATGCAGCAGGCCCTAACATCGCTGGAAGAGTGGGCGAACTCATGGCTGGTCAAAATAAACGAGGAGAAAACCACATGAACAATATTCTCGCTTTCAATAAAACCCCAAAACACCAAATTAAGTTTAAATGGCAAATTCCTGCAGCCAAACGACAACCCAACCTATCTGGGAGTCACATTTGATCGGTGCATGACATGGAAAAGTCAGATCGAGAGAAACCGAATGAGAGCCAGAGAAAGAATGGCAATCATGAGGAAACTTGCCGGCACAAGCTGGGGAGCAGACGAAGGCATACTAAAGAAACTGTACACTGGAAGAGTGAGACCAGTTCTCGAGTATGGCATTGCGGCATGGACAACAGCAGCAAAGGCGAACTTCGATAAAGTTAGCAAACTTCAAAACCAAGCCATGAGAGTTATAACAGGAGGCATGAAGTCAACGCCAATTGTAGAACTTGAAAAGATTACAAAACTGCAATCCATGACCGAAAGAAGAGACTGCAGAGCCCAGCTGCAGTCAGAGAAACTCCGAAGACTGACTGACCATCCAATGCACCAGAGGCTAAACAATTTGGGAAATGGGAAACTAAAGCGGAGAAACTTTGCAGAAATAGCCAAAGCAAAGATGCACGAAGATCCCGTAAACGCACTAACAATACCAAAACCCATCACTACTGTACGAAAACCTACCTGGAGACAGGATATATTTCCAGAGGTGGTAAAAAATATACCAGGTATTGCAAACAAAAACTGCCAGACTGAAAAAGAAAGGAGAGATACTACCCTAAGCTTCATATCGAAAAGCTACCCAAGCATGGACTGGGCCCATGCATTCACCGACGGTTCTGTAACAAACACTACACAGAACGGAGGGGCAGGAGCATTCCTGAACCTACCAAATGGCAGACAAATAACATTGTCATTCGCTACTGGTAAGTACACAAGCAATTTCAGAGCGGAGGCAGAGGCACTGAGGGCGGCAGTGGAAGAAATGGTGACACACAATGAAAATGAAAGCCATATAGTCCTGCTTACAGATGCTCTCGCCGTAGTCACAGCGCTAAAAAGCCAGAAAAACACTGAGCTTAATTACTTAAGAGCAGCACTCTACAAACTGTGCCAGCAGTCCACACCAAAAAGGGTAGTGGTACAGTGGGTCCCATCACACTGCAACATCCAAGGCAACGAGGAGGCAGACAGACTGGCAAAAGAAGGTGCAAGACTACCACAAACAGATACTAGTATGACGTACGAAGAGTCAAAACGGCTTATCAAAGCCAGATACATGACCAAATGGGAAACCGAACATACTGGTTACACCAAACACGATGCCTATTACCAGTTGAACCGAAGAGAGCAGGTCGTTGTCTTCAGACTTCGCACTGGCCACAATAGACTGAGGTACCAACTATTCAACAAATTGAAGATATGTGGTATCGACGAATGCCCGTGCGGTACTGGTAAAATGACCGCTGAACATCTGCTGCAGAACTGCCCGACATACGAGGATCAGAGAGAGCAGATGTGGCCATCACCAGTGGAACTGCAAGACAAGCTCTATGGCAGTGGCGACAGCCTCAGGATGACCGCCGCTTTTTTCGAAAAAATAATGGTTACTGTCTGACTGCGTACGAAGAAGAAGAAGAAGAAGAAGAAATCTTTTCCTCATAACTTGTCTGAGACTCCAGGAGGTTAAATCATAACTTGTCTGAGACGATAATTCGCTGGCAGGACCATATTACAGGTAATCAAGTGTTTTTCAGATCCAAATTGTCGGGAATTCGTGCACTTTTGCAGAGAAAAAAAAAACGAGATGCGCTGGCCACCTTGCTCGGATGTCAAGCAAAAGGCGTCAATAGAAGCTCCTGTATAGTGGACTGAGTAAAGTGGGGCGATCACAGGAACATCCAAAAGAAAATAATGTCTCAAAGACGGTCTGAAGGAGTCCCTTAAGTGCTGCCAAATAGGCATTAACGCATGGGGAAACCTGGCTGAAAATCTGTCAACCTAGAACCTATCTGAACCACTATTTGGCCACGCTTGGCTTATCAGGCATATTCCGCCACTTTTTGTTTGACCGCTCCCATTTCAGTTTCTATCGAGTACTTGGCACAACCGGTCGCTTAGACAGAAAGCGTCTCCTACCTGAAACTGATGAGTTGACCCTTTTTTTCTTATATGTTGATTCGTTAGTTGAGTGTTGTTGTCCCTGATGAAGGCCTATTGGTCGTAACGTAGGTTTTGTTTGTGTTCTCGTCTCGGTGCGGTGTCTGACCATACCCATTGTTAAATTTTGATTAAGCTCGACCTTAATCAACTTTTACAATTTTTATTTTTTTTCTTCATGTTTTTCATGTTAAAAACGGCCTTGCAATCAGCGTGTTACCCTGCGTACAAGCAGCTCAGGATAGACGCGCAATCAGTAAGTCGAGAGCAGAGGGAATGCAGGTGGCAGCTTGGGACTATGTTTGCCAGTCGTGTCATAGAACTTTCCATGCTGGCATTGGTTGGATCAGTCACGAGCGCACTCACAAGGATGCAGCATGTCCCGTGATCATGTTGGTGTGCTCCATCGATGACGATGCGCAAATTATTATTATTATTATTATTATTAATATTATATTGAAAATTTTATCTTTTCTGAATTCTCAATTGTACATAAAGTTATTTGAGATTTTCTTCCTTTACTGATTTGTCTTTCTTTTCTGCTCTCTTTATATATATATATATTTTTTTTTCTCTGTCTGTCTGTGTGTCTGTGTGTGTGTGTGTCTCTCTGTCTTTCTTTTTCTCTCTCTCCACCTCTCTCTCTCTCTCTCTCTCTCTCTCTCTCTCTCTCTCGTTATAAAAACCACATAGACGTACACATGTGCATTCTTTCAGCCAGAGACATTTGTATTTCTGTTTGATTGACTCTAGTAGTACATGTTTCGTTGACTGACGTTAGCACACAGCTAGTTATTTACATGATAAACACTGTCAAAAGTCTAGATTTTTCTCATGCTTTCACTGACCAAGATTGTCTGGTGAACCCAGGTGTAGTGTATATTTGGATATTTGTACTGCTGTACCATCTATGCATCATTCCATAAGTCATTCATCAGTCTATCAATAATATCTATCAATCGGTCTCTCCATCCACCTGTCTGTCTAATTGTCTATCTACATGTCTGTCCTGGCTGACTATTAACTCACTCATACATACCGATCAAAGTTACTACACATCTCCTGGATGAATGGAAGCTCCATCTCTGAGTCACTGACACACGGATCATCCTCGTCTGAAAGTGAAGATACACGTGCATATGTTTGTATTCAAGTTAAATGTATCAATATAACGATTTGACATGGTCAGGTGCGTCGCAAGACACATGTTATGTCAAGCTTATCATACTGCCCAACCCTCAACTCACGTCCTGACCATGAATCTGAAAACGGTCGGTGACGCAGAATATCGACTAAAGAGGTAAGGATGGACACTATTATCCATACAGCGATGCGCTTGCAGAGAAGCCTTGAATTACCCTACAGAAAGTAGAATCAAGGACCACCTTATTCAGCACAGCCAGGATGCAGAAGAAATACTATAGACCCAACGCCAGAGAACATTCATTAAGTGTCAAGAATTCAGGACTACTGGTTCAGAAAACAACGACACTGTCGCGTGACAGTTACGGTACTTAAGATGTCAGCTGGTTGATGTCAAACGTGAGACATTTGACTTTACACGTCAGTTGAGGGATGTCAGAAGTTTGACTTTACACAACAGTTGAGGAATGTCAGACGTGGGACGTTTGACTTTACACAATAGTTGATTGATGTCAGACGTGGGATGTTTTACTTTACTCAACAGTTGAGGGATGTCAGACGTGAAATTGTGTACTTTTTTGTACATTAGTTGATTGATGTCTAACCTGAGGCAGTCTTTCCAGGGAGAGCGACAATACTCGAGTAGCTGTTGGGGGCGGGGAAGGGGGGGGGGGAGGGAGAGACCAGACACGTAGTCTGCTCCGTGAACCGCAATCAGCTAGAAGCAGAACATCAGTTGATAGAAAAAGATGAAGAAGGTAACAGACATCAGATGTTGAACTTTATACATTAATGGTTTTACAATTTGGATGTTACTTTGTCGGTTTGAGATGTATATTGTAAGTGAATTTTTATGTGTAAGATGTCAGGCGCAAGATATCCAATGTACTTTCAGCTTATTATTACCTGTTGCGATATTCTAGATATCCGTTTTGAGTTGTTTGAATGTCAGTTGAAACAAGTGTCAATTCATCTTTATAACAATGTTTATTTACATTTCTGGTATTGATACTAACAAATTATGCAGTTCCTGTTTCCTCTAACACTTCTGCGTTGGGGATCTTGTCTTGCTACCAAACCCACAGGATTCTGCGAAGACACTTCATGTGATAGCTGTTTAGCTGCCCCTCCTGGTGCATGTATGTAGGCCATGTCTCACTGCCATAAAGAAGGATGCTGAGGACACAGGCCTGGTAATCAAGTGTTTTTGTTTTAACAGTGAGCTTCTTGTTCTCACAGACCTGTTTTTGTTAATCTCCTCATTGTTGTTGCTGCCTTGCTTATCCTGATATTGATCTCTTGGTCCAGGGACAGTTTATTATTGACTGAAGACCCCAAGTACGTAAAATGATTTACTACATCGAGAACCTCATCATCAATGGAGATTACTGGTGGTTTGTTTGCACCCTGGACCATAACTTGTGTTTTCGTTTTGCTGATTGTTAACCCGAACTCACAGCAGGCATCCGAAAATGCAGATAGTAATCTTTGAGGTTCCTCCTCTGAGTGAGTCGTAATTGCGGTATCATCCGCAAAGAGCAGTTCTCTCATCAGCACCCTGTTTATTTTGGTCTTGGCTTTCAGCCTTTGGGAATTGAATAGGCCACCATCTGTGCGAGAATGAATGAAGATACCACCGTCCTGGTCACGAAATGCATGCTTCAAGAGAAGTAAGAAATACATATATGCCATACATGCCAAAGAAAATTTTACTGGAGGCTGAAAGAAAAAAGATAAGAATAAGCTTACCGTTAATGGAGTGGATGTGATTGCTTATTCTGACACAATAACTTGATTCGTGGTTTAATATTCGTCACTAGCTGGTCTCATAGCAATCTTCATGTTCTTAAGACTTGAGCAATATTCTGTTTTGTGCCGTCAATGTTGAAAATGTCGATTCGCCCTAACTCCCATTCGCACAAATAGAGTGATAACAAATGGGAGAAGAGCTGCATCGCTAATTCCGACAGTTTTGAAAATTCTGCTTCAACCCCAAAGTTAAAAAAAAGTGTTCAAGTATTTTCTTGAAAACTGAAGTTTGAGATTTGAATCACATGCAAATTCATTCTGAGCTTTCAACTAGAGGTGTTTCACATCTTTTTATTTCCATGATCAAAGGGTTTTGAATCCAATATAATTGATTATCGTCTAATTCCGGTAGAAAATATTTCTGAAAATTGTTTTCCAAGCAAACCAAGTGATCAATTATGATCTGATTAATGAAATAAAAACTAGACATATTATCAACAATACAATCCTCTGTACATACAAATATTTCAAATGAGTCATTTTCAACTCTATGTTTCCATATGTTTAATTTTTTAATAAAACTCTTAATTTTATTTTTCAGTGTAAAAATGTTCGTGCTCCTCCATTGGAGAGATATATTAAGTTCGTTGAGTATCTCAAATAAATCAGATAGATAACATAATGTCTACAGCCAATATTCATTGTGAAAGAAAGTCACAGTATTCATGTATTTTCAGACAGAAATAGTACTATTTAACACTGAAGGTCGTCTCAAAGCTCCTGAATGCATCAACTATACAGTGTATCAATCTGCACATTCTTGTTAGTTCTGGAAGATATCTGTGCTGCGGGATCTATAGCTTCAGCATTATCTGCTGTCTTAGTCTTTGACAAATTTACCGACTTATCTATTGGTAGGAAATATTTAAATTTTCAGTGCAATTTGGCTCTGAGATGATGACAGCCAATAACTGGTGCCAGTTCATTTATTCGCACGTCCAGAACACATTTTGGACGTTGGAGATGCTATAAGATCACCGAACAACTCAACAATTGAACACTGCACAACTAACGTTGCACAATTAGCAAGAGCTCAGAATACGAAGGATCGCAAACTGCTACTACGGCCATCCGCGTGTTGCGCAACTGTTCAGTAACGCGAGTTGGTCTACTATTGTGAAACTGAACAGGTTAGTTGACGCGGTGGTCTGCACATGGAGAAACTAAAGTTCGTATCCGCCTGGCAGAAAATGGTGAATCTTTGACACTGAGTTGAGTTCCACAAACATGTGAAACCTTAGCTTCGTTCCAACTTGCAGGTTTGTTAAACCGGTACAGGCGCACTCTAAATCGCGCAAGATCGAGCTATCGTAGGTGGGCCATTGTTTGAACCTCACGAAAACGGCTCATATTCTAATAGTTCTAAGTTCGCAGGCGTATCGAGCAAAACAGTCGGGCCACAAGCCCCACTACGCAGCGTTGCCATGGTTGTCCACAATGAAGAATAAGATTAATTATCGAATTGGAGAAGAAACCGCTCGAGTATTAACAACCGGAACATATTCTAATAATTTCCGTGCATAATCAGATATCCACCAAGAAAACATAGTATTCCTGACTGATGCCGCGTCAATATTAGCAGCGCTAAAACAACACAACGATGAAGATCTCGAGCAATGTATGTTCTCCCTGACACAGCTCTCAGCAGAACACCCAATGTTGGTCATACAGTGGATCCCATCCCACTGCAATATTGAAGGCTATGAAGCTGCAGACATACTAGCAAAGAGTGAAGGAGCATCCCCACAAACAGACCTGAGTATCACATATAATGAGGCCAAGACTATTATTAAAGCCAACTTCAGGGTAAAATGGGCTGATTAACACCCCGACTTCCGAAAAGAAGACATCTACTATAACTTAACTAGAGAAGAGCAAGTCATCATCTTCAGACTGAGAACTGGGCATAACAGACTCAAGGGTCATCTTTACAACCAAATGAGGATTGGGACAGATGACAGGTGCCCATGTGGGGAGCATATCATGACCGGGGAACACATCCTGCAAAGCTGCTTGCTCACGCAGGAAAAGAGAGAACAATACTGGCCTCGTGAGACAGATATGAGACATAAGCTGTATGGAGATGAAACAGCCTTACAAACAACGGTGTCCTTTGTAAGAGAAACCGTAACCTTGATCTGAGGATGAACGAAGAAGAAGAAGCAGAAGAAGAAGAAGAAGAAGAAGAAGAAGAAGAAGAAGAAGAAGAAGAAGAAGAAGAAGAACAAGAAGAAGAACAAGAAGAAGATGAAGAAGAAGAAATTACTGAATTATTTATGAACAATTACTTTTCAAATGTTACCGCGACCACCATTAATATTTAGGCGACCCCTAGTTTGAGAAGCCCTGATTTAAAGTACTTTAATTTTGCTAGCACACACTGACCTCCTGCTATTCTATTTCAGGAGCTACGTGTTTTTTTAAAAGAGCAGCTATTGGTTAATTAATCATTTATAACTTTCCTGGTTTCGTGATAGTGCTTTTACTGTCCGCGGAGATTTTTTGGGTTTTGTTGTTGTTGTTGTTGTTCTATTACCAGTCATTTTGAAGATTCAGGGCGACAAATTATAATTTTTTTTTAACTACGCTTAAAATCATTCTTGTTTTGACGCTTTCTCGGGCTTAAAAATAGTTTTGTTTAAATGTACTGAAGACTGGAACAGTACGTGTTATCATCACGTGGTCTACGGTCGGTGACAACTAATTTCATCCAAACTCATTTGTAAATCGCACATTTGAGCACTTCCGTATTTTTTGCCGATACATCCATTTTGTCGTTTGGTCGTTTATCATTTCCTGTCGTCCTCGACTGTTCCTTCCCTTGATTGCTCTGGTTTCCATTATGATAACGCTGCAAAACAATGGTATTAGGTTCCTGTATCATGTATACAGCATGGTGGCAGCAGTGTCTTCTTCTTCTTCTTCTTCTTCTTCTTCTTACGCTGTCAGACGTCAACCTGTATTTCTTAGAAGAAAGCAGCTGTCATCCTGAGGCTGTCGACACTGCCATATAGCTTGTCTAGTGTTGCCACTGGTGATGGCCACATGTGCTTTCTCTGGTTCTCGAATGTCGGGCAGTTTTGCAGCAGATGTTCAGCGGTCATTTTTCCTGTACCACAAGTGCATTCGTCAGTGCCACCTATCTTCAGTTAATTGAATAGGTGGTACCTATATCTGTTGTGGCCTGTGCCGAGTCTGAAGACCACGACCTGCTCTCTTCTGTTCAACTGGTAATAGGCATCATTTTTTGTGTAGCCAGTATGTTCTGTTTCCCATTTGGCCATGTATCTGGCCCTAATAAGCCTTTTGTACTCTTCGTAGGTCACACTAGAATCTGGTTGTGGTAGTCTTGCACCTTCTTTTGCCAGTCTGTCTGTCTCTTCGTTGCCTTGGATGTTACACTAGGAGGGAACCCACTGTACCACTACTCTTTTTGGTGCGGACTGCTGGCATAGTTGACAGAGTACTGCTCTTAAATCATTAATTTCAGTATTTTTCTGGATTTTAGTGCTGTAACTACGGTCAGGGCATCTGTAAACAGGACTATCTGGCTTTCATTGCTTTCGCCTGTCAGCATTGCTTCTACTGCAGCCCTAAGTGTCTCTGCCTCCGTTCTGAAATTGCTTGAGAATTTTCCAGTTGCCACTGACAGTGTTATTTTTCTACCATTTGGTAGGCTCAGGAATACCCCTACCCTCCGTTCTGTGTTGTGTTTGTTACAGAACCGTCGGTGTGCATGGGTCCAGTCCATGCTTTGGTAGTTTCCCGTTATGTACCTCAGGGTTATGTCTCTTCTTTCTTTTTCAGTCTGGCTGGTCCTGTTTCCAATACCTGGTATATTTTCTACCACTTCCGGAATGATATGCTGCTTCCAAGTGGGTTTGCGTACAGTAGGGATGGGCTTTTGTATTGTTACGGTGTTCATAGGGTCTTCGCTCATCTTTACTTTGGCTATTTCTGCAAAGTTTCTCCGCTTTAGTTTCCCATTTCCAAATCTATTTAGTCCCTGATGCATTGGATGGTCTGTCAGTCTTCTGAGTTTCTCTGCTTGCTGTTGGGCTCTGCAGTCTCTTCTGTCGGTCATGGATTGCAGATTTGTAATCTTTTCAAGTTCTACAATTGGCGTTGACTTCATGCCTCCTGTTATAACTCTCATGGCTTGGTTTTGAAGTTTGCTAATTTTATCATCAATGTTCGTCTTTGCTGCTGTTGTCCATGCCGCAATGCCATATTCGAGAACTGGTCTCACTCTTCCAGTGTACAGTTTCTTTAGTATTCTTTCGTCTGCTCCACAGCTTGTGCCGGCAAGTCTCCTCATGATTGCCATTCTTTGTCTGGCTCTCATTCGGTTTCTCTTGATCTGATTTTTCTATGTCATATGCCGATCAAATGTGACTCCCAAGTAGTTTGGGTTGTCGTTTGGCTGCAGATATTTGCCGTTAAGACTTTTTTGGTGTTCTGTGGTTATTTGAAAGCGAGAATATCGTATATGTTGTTTTTTCCTCGTTTATTTTTCCAGCCATGAGTTCGCCCACTCCCCCAACGATGTTAAGGTCTGCTGCATCCGATTGTTTACTACGGTGAGATTTTTTTCAGAGGTCCACATAGCCAGATCGTCGGCAAACATGGGGCTGTGGACTCTTCTTGGTATATTCTCTGTGATGTTGTTTATATACACCAGGAAAAGTACAAGTGACAGTACCCCCCTCCCCTCCCCCTCCTTGCTCCAGTGTCACCTTTTTGCTCATCTGCCCTTGTACTTGAACTCTGGCTGTTCTGTTTTCGAGGTAGTGGCTGATCCATCTGTACATTTTTCAAGATACTTCACTTCTTTGTATCTTGACGTTAAGTCCATCTTTCCACACCTTATCAAATGCCTTCTCTAGATCCACCCAAACCGCTACTGTATGCTTTTTCTCTTGGTAAGCATCCTCTATTTCCTGGGCTTTGAGAGTGATCTGGTCCTCAGTGGATCTGTGTTGTCTAAATCCTGCTTGCTGTGGAATTAATATGTGTTTTTCTTCCAGGGGCCACATCAGTCTGGTGTTTATCATACGCTCCATCAGTTTGCCTACACAGCTCAGTAGACTGATAGGCCTGTATCCATTTGGATCTGTTCTATCTTTTTCTTTCTTTGGTACTGGTATAAGTACATCATCTTTCCATGCCTGCGGTACAATTCCCCTTTTCCAACTTTGGTTCAGGACTGATAGTAACTTGCTCTTTGCTGTTTGGCCCAACCCCATCCGCATTTCGTTTGTTACCCCATCTTTTCCTGGCGATTTCTTTTTCTTTAAAGTTCTCATAGCCTCATGCATTTCATTCATTGTTAGTTTTGACATAATGTCCTCCTCTGGTGCCATCTTGATGTTGTCGTGGCTCTTTTGTTCTTCACTAATGTCTGTATGCCTGTCTGTAGGGACATCAATGTGGTTTGCTCTGGCATAATGTTCTATAAAGGCGTTTGCTGCTTTTTTCCCCGTAAGTATGTTTTCGCCCTGCTTGATGGTAATTTGTTTATTTGATGGTGTTTCGTGATTCATGGCTCTGACTAAATTCTATAGTTTGTTCCCTTCTTTATCTAAATTGAGGCTTTCTGTTTTGTTTTTCCAGCTGTCTCTTGTTATTTGGTTCAGTGTTCTTTTGTATTTCGCAGTGATGACCTCGAGGGCGATATTTACTTCCATAGATTGCACTCTCTCTGCCATTTTGGTAGCATTTGAGACTTCATCCACCGCTTTCTGCAGTTCATGATTCCAATATGGCTTGTAGTTTTTCCTTGCCCCTCTTGGAATGGTTTCGGTGGCTGCTTGCAGTATTGCTTTGCTTAGGCTTTCCACCATCGGTTTCAAATTGTTATTTCGTGTGTTGATGGTTTCACACAGTCCATCTGTCAGCATTGCAAATATGTCTCAGTCGGCTCGTCTATAGTTCCAACGTGACAGAGGTTTTATTTCCTGGGGGCCTACTTCTATATCAATATCTAGCCTAATTGGCCTGTGGTCGCTACCTGCCAGTTGGTCGAGCACCTGGCGTTCTATTTTGTGATGAATATCCCCGTGGAGAAAGCCAAGTCTGGAGTGGAAGTGGTATGCCATGTTCTAGAATATAAGCTAGGGCTGTCGTCCGGCCTATTGATAAGAAAGAGATTTGTGTCTATCTCCCAGTCTTCCACTTCATCACCTCTGTTGTCTGTATCTGAATATCCCCATCTCTCCGAGTGTCTGTTGAAGTCTCCAACCACTAGGCAGCTGGAGTCCTTGATTTCCATACTCGAGAGCGAGAGGTCTTTGTTGGGTGGGCCATACAGGTTGAATAATCGGATTTTCGTTGTTTGTGTCATTATGTGGACTCCTACAATTTCTGCTTGTCTGGTGTGATTTACAGATACTGCGCTACTTGGTATGCAGTTACGTCTCAGTATCAGAACCCCTTCTTTATGACCTTCTCTATCAAGTCGGAAGGTCTGGTATCCTCTGATTGATAATCTGTGGTTGTTGTTGAGGTGCGTTTCTTGGATACATGCCACGTCAATCTTGCCTTCGTACAGGCGATTTGTTAGGGAAACCTTTTTGTTTAGGACTCCCTTCACGTTCCACTGTAGTATTTTTAGGGTCTTGAGTTTTTGGTCAGTAGCTCTTGCCCCATCTCCTTGTGCCTTAACTCCACAGCACGTGGGTGGGTGACCATTAGTAGCATTGGGTGGGCCCCTTCAAGGCGTGGGGCCCGGCACTCTCACTGCCTGGCGGGACTCCACAGGATGAGCACCATACTTTCTTCTATTAGGTTGTGACGTCATCATACAGCGATATACGTTGCACTGTTTCGTTAAACCTGTGGCCCAGTGCATCCGATTTCAACAGGCGTTTCTGTAAGGTTGCCCTCCTTAGCCTTTGGCTGTCCCCAGTCTGGCTGCAAGGCAGCAGTTGTTTGTGGTCAGAGTTGTCTCTCTTAGGAAAGTTGTCTTGCAGGACTATCGAGTCTTCCCCACTCGTGTCTAAAGGGTGTGGTGATGATATGATATGATGGACTTATGCACTAGTTTTTCAAGTATTCCGGAAGAGAGGCAGTCCAGTGTGTCTGTGTCCCAGGATCGTCACGTCCTGTGGCAGCAGTGTACAAACGAACCAATCGGCAGCTTATACTTTTGGGCAAGATCTGGCATCTGGTAGAATGAAGAATCCAGACGATTTGACTGGAGAGTAAGTATGACAGAAAAGTGTTACCAAAATAAAACAAGATCAGAATGTTCACTGGATCTCATCCTGGCAACAACAAGGTGATGGCCTAAGATCAGCTGGTCAGGTAATATTCAGAAATGTACGGAAAAACCATTGATGGGACAGAAAAACTCGCTATACTCTGATCGAAGAGGGAACATACAATTCATAATCAGTGAGTCGGTTTTTGTCTCACCGATTCCCAGTTCTTTGATCAGATTAACGGTGTGTCTAGGGCCACCCAACTGGGCAGTCATGTTTTTTCATTGGACAATTCAAGTGTCTTGTTTGGTTTCAAGATCAGCGTTCTTTCCACCTGTCGTACTACCGATACATCGACGACAGTCGATATCACTGACATGCCTGAGGCACTCCATCTTCATCGACTTTGTGAACGTTTTCCGTTACTCTTTCCGTTTTTTCTTTTGTCGTCTCACTTACTACTGGGATGTAGCCCAGTGTCGTGGTATGTATTTGACCTACGTCTCTCTCGTTGCCCGAGTAACATTTCACCCCATTTTAAGGCAGTTCTCGTTTACGATGTCTGCCCATCTTTTCCTCGACCTACCTCTCGCTCTTCTTCCTGATGTTCTCATGTAGACGGTTGCATTCTCGCAATGTAGCCAAACCAATTAATTCTCTTTCATTCTTGTGCTTTATTCAATGCGCATGCCTAGCATTTGTAGCACAGGATTGGAATGAAGATACTATTTATCTTCTGCTTTTTTGCTTGAATGGAAATATTGGGGTGTCTTAGTAGTGGAGACAGCTGATAGGTGACAGCGTTTGCCCTCTGCACTCTCATCTATTTCGCTCTGTTTGCCATCCTCAATTTCAAATACATAAATTCTTGTACCTGCTTTATTTTGTTTCATTCACATGAATATCAAGTGTGGTGTGCTTTCTATATATATTCTTTGTCTCTGTTTTTGATGTGCTAATATTCATATCGTACTTTTCACAGTTTAAATAGAGTGAGTCAATAAGACGTTACCTGTTCTGTTCATTGGAGTGGATCAGTCATTGGTCGTCTGCAAAGAGAAATTCGTTGGTACTTTACTGTTCTGTATTTGCCTACTGGGTGATTTTATTCACATAAGTGACAAAGAGGAGTGGCGAGAGAACACAGCCCTGTCTGACGCCTGATGAAATGGGGAACCACTCTGACATTTTGTTATTCTTACTGCACTCTGGCGGTCCTGGTATAGGGTTTTGATGTTACTAAGTAAAGGACCTTGCAAGTCCATAATCTGCCACGATCTCCCATAATTTACTTCAGTTGACTCGAACGTCTTTTCTTGATCTATGAATAGAAGGCTGTTGTTTCCATAGTATTCTATAGAATGTTTGCATATTTGTCTCAATGTAAATATTGCGTCTGTGCAGCTCTTTCCTTTCCCGAACTCGAACTAATTATTTCCTAGTCGGAGTTCCAGTGTCGGTCTTGATATTCTTTCTAGTATCTTTGCATATATCTTGCCTATGTGGCTTAGACTCCCCTGTACGTTTTGCACTCTCGCTTGTCGTCTTTATTCCAGATGGAAACGATGATTGCTCGTTGACAATCTGTCGGTACCTTTCTGGACGTCCAAGCCACATTAAATATTATGTCCAGCCAGTCCACTGCAACTTATCATGCAGGCTAGTAACATTTCTGTTGTGATACCAGCTATGCCTGCTGACTTGCTTTTCTTGCTGTTTCCCAGGTCCGCTTCCACTTCTGATCTCAATATTTCTAAGCTGTGCTTTGTTTCATTCTCCGTCTGGTTCTGTGCCTCTTTCTATTTAACATTTGTTATCTTTCTCACATCTGTTAACTTTCTCGACATCACTGTTCTTAGCTCGTATCCCTACAGCCAGCCCACCACTTTCTACTACAAACCGTTCAACGCTAACAACTGCCGTCATTTTACATACCTTTACCTTTTGTAATACAGGTTAATTCACGGTCACTTCCCTTGCAACCTTTCATATTTGTTGGCCTTAAGTCAGGGAACCATTAATAATATCAGGTGTAGTAGACCTGTCCTCACTCTTCACTTGAATAGCCTGGTCAATGAGACCATCTTGTGTTATTGAACTGCCTGTTTCACACAGCTCACGTGGCAAACTTTTCTCTTTTGGATCATATCTATACTGTCAACACTATTGAATGTAAGAGTGTAATAGAGCTCACGCTAAACTTCCAACCTGCTCAACATCTAAATTAATTACCTACATCTATTGTAAGTCCACCGAGTCGTACACAACCGAGTGGCGCACGTAGACTATTCAATTTCAGAAACACAGCTAGATTTCTTACATAAATGGTAAACAAACTTGAATTGAATTCTTCAACTTTTTTTTTCATTCGTCTAGTACACATGCACATAGCTCTAACGCTAAGATTGATATCCCCTGCCTATTCCAACTATGGAGACATGGGGTGCAAATGCACGTATATTGATTTTACTACATAACAACCCATAGTTCGATCCTGTGGTCAGTATCTCACTATGTTTGTTGCTTCTAACTGAACTTCTGCCTGTTACAAACTGCTCATTGCTTCAACTTATAATTCGTCTAACTGATGAATGATGCATGAATGGCACATTGCAATTCGTCTAACTGATGAATGATGCATGAATGGGACATTGCAATTCGTCTAACTGATGAATGATGCATGAATGGGACATTGCAATTCGTCTAACTGATGAATGATGCATGAATGGGACATTGCAATTCGTCTAACTGATGAATGATGCATGAATGGGACATTGCAATTCGTCTAACTGATGAATGATGCATGAATGGGACATTGCAATTCGTCTAACTGATGAATGATGCATAAATGGGACATTGCAATTCGTCTAACTGATGAATGATGCATGAATGGGACATTGCAATTCGTCTAACTGATGAATGATGCATGAATGGGACATTACAATTCGTCTAACTGATGAATGATGCATGAATGGGACATTATAATTCGTCTAACTGATGAATGATGCATGAATGGGACATTATAATTCGTCTAACTGATGAATGATGCATGAATGGGACATTATAATTCGTCTAACTGATGAATGATGCATGAATGGGACATTATAATTCGTCTAACTGATGAATGATGCATGAATGGGACATTATAATTCGTCTAACTGATGAATGATGCATGAATGGGACATTATAATTCGTCTAACTGATGAATGATGCATGAATGGGACATTATAATTCGTCTAACTGATGAATGATGCATGAATGGGAAATTACAATTCGTCTAACTGTTGAATGATGCATGAATGGGACGTTACAATTCGTCTAACTGATGAATGATGCATGAATAAGACATTAAAATTCGTCTAACTGATGAATGATGCATGAATGGCACATTATGGAACCACAAAGACCCTGCTGTGTTTCTGCGGGGTTCTACGACATACAATGGACGCAAATTGGCACTTTTTACATTGAGCTTGGAAATAATCTGCTTCTGCTCTGGTCCTGTGAGATCTGACCACTTCCTCGCGTTCCAATGAAAGAATGTATTGTATTTCTGAACTCATTTGTGCCATCCGCATCTCTTTATGTCTCTACCAGTGAGAGACCGACAACTTGGTCTGCTTCTCCCTGACTCAATCGTCTTTAATAAATAAAATTCTTCTCAGAAGTTACTTGTGTTAAACAGTATCTATGTATGCACCTTCTCTGAGACTGGACCTCTCTCTCTCTCTCACTCTCTCTCTCTTTCTCTCTCTCTCTCTCTCTCTCTCTCTCTTTCATGTGACATGTGCGCAGCTCGTTCTTTTGACCTCCTTTGGGTACCTGGCATTTGCACCTCAAAGGTTCTAACTTTAATCTCCTGGTAACCACAAAGGTTCAAAAACCGATTCAGTGTTCAACGGTTACGGTTCTAAAACTCCTAGGTAACTTAATATGCGGGTCGGAAATATATTAGCGGGTCGGAGATCTGTTACACTTTTTTTCTCTCCTTCCATTTTCATTTTTTCTTTTTTTCACATCTAAGTTAGATACTTTATGTGTACATATATCACAGTCTTGTCATTCCCAAGTTGACCGCCGCTGTCGGCTTAGGTCGGCATTCTCTTACTTTTCTCACGTCGTACGCCTTCATGTTCCATCATGTTCTACTCCCCCCCCCCATCCCCCAATCCCACCATCTCCCCGAACACCTACCCCCCATTTCACCCCTCGCTTGAGTGATCCGTTTGTGATCTATCATTTACAAGTCGACTCGTGTTTCTATCTTTGACTATTTCTATGTTGTATTCAGCTAAGTATTTACAAATTCAGCTCTTTTGTACACATTCAACTCTTCCTCGATAATTCGTTAGATCGTGTTTTTGTTGCTCGTTTTCTGACCAAACTTATCAACATTTTATTTAGCACCAATTACTCTGCTACCCAGACCCTCTCCTGATGGTAGTGATAGTCTTTCATTCATGTAATTCTTATGTTCAAAACAAGAGCAGACTGCCGTGTTCTTTTAATCTCATGCTTGAATTTCAGTTATAGGAAGGCTCGTAAGTACATGAGGGTACCTGGAGTATTTGCATCCAGCAGCACAATGTGTCCGTGGTATGCCGAAGTTCAAATCATTCAAAGTGAAATTACAAATAAATGGTATGTTTGTAAATATACATTTAGGGGCACAGGACTGACACAACGAGCAAATTTGAAATAAGAAAAATTCAGAATATTGTCTCGCACAATACAAGCGTTAATCTCGTCAGGTTATGGTACGATGGTGCGGGGTGGAACCCTGATGAGACCTGGTTAGGGCGTGGGCTAGAACCCTGATCAGACCTGGTTAGGGCGTGAGCTAGAACCCTGATCAGACCTGGTTAGGGCGTAGCCTAGAACCCTGATCAGACCTGGTGAGGGCGTGGGCTAGAACCCTGATCAGACCTGGTTAGGGCGTGGGCTAGAACCCTGATCAGACCTGGTTAGGGCGTGGGCTAGAACCCTGATCAGACCTGGCTAGAGCGTGGGCTAGAACCCTGATCAGACCTGGTTAGGGCGTGGGCTAGAACCCTGATGAGACCTGGTGAGGTCGTGGGCTAGAACTCTGATCAGACCTGGTTAGGACGTGGGCTAGAACCCTGACCAGGCCTGGTTAGGACGTGGGCTAGAACCCTCATCAGACCTGGTTAGGACGTGGGCTAGAACCTTCATCAGACCTCATTATGGGATGATGGCACTGGCTAGAACCCGCATCTGGCCTGGCTAAAAAAACAAACAATGTAAAATATAGACCAAGCCTGTATACTATGCGCGAGTGTAAGAAGAAGAAGAAGAAGAAGACAAAGAACAACAACAACAACAACAAGAAAATGAAGAAGAAGAACACGTGGCACATTGGTCAAACGATCGGAATCCAAACCAAGTGATCACCTGTCCTTAAACAACAACAACTTCAGGACAAAAGAATTAGTGCGACAGCCTTAAATCTCCGCCTTCCTTCTGAACATCGCCCTGGAGGAACATCATCCAGCCACACTATCCTTGTGCGTTTCTGTCAAGCAGCAGCTGACAATATAATGAAATGAGTCAACAAGGACGTAGAATATTCGCTGAGGAACTCAGCAAGAATTACAACTTTATGTGACTGATAGAGTCCTTGCCGATGGCCTAAGTACATACATATATATACACACACTGCAGGTAGTTACAGACACGAAATTAGTAGCGGTTCAACAAAACAAGAGTTAAAGATCTGTCTACACCAGTCTACAATGTTCGTATTGACTTTAACGTTTCCAATCTAGTCTTTCCCATTTCTATTCAAAAATTAGAAACGACACTTGTTTCGTATTTACTCGAGACCGTATAATTTTCTACCGAGTGGGGGAAAAATCTATGGAAAATCGACAAGTACGGTCTTGACAGACGGAATAATCAACAGGAAGGAGAATTAGAGCCTGTGGAGTTTAATCTGTCAAAAGTGAAACGTATTTGACGAAGACTAATAACAAAGATGAGACTAAGAAACATTGATATATTAATTGATCTGATGCTAGTTTTTTTGTTACGGCGCGTTAGACTTCAACTGAACCCCATAGAAGAATGGCGAAGTTAGGCCTTCAGACGTCAAAGACATTATCCATAAGATAGACATTATCCATAAGATTTGCAGTTAGAGATTATCGTTAATATTCTGGACGCTAAAATGTAAATATATGCAATATAACATAGTTACAAAGTAAAATGATGTTTTCAAGGAATAATGTGATAAACAGTGTAGTGGTAAATAATTAGGGAGTAATATAAAACTCTATATTTGGTTCCCTTTGATACATTGTAGTGGCACGGGTAAGTCAGCTGCAATCTCCCAGTAACTAGCAGGCATGAACAGAACATTAGGTATGAGTCGAACTGTACAATATGAAAGAAGCAACAATAGTTTAGCAATTAAAGGTTATTCCTCTTTCTCATCCATTATCTACCTCACATTGCCACTGCACTCTTTCCCGCACTCCAACCCAACCATCTCATCTTCCTTCAACCCACTCCCTCATCTCACCTCACCTCCTCTCAACCCGCCCGCTTCTTACTCCTTCAACCGGTCTTCTTCCCTTCTCAAACTCTCATCTCTCCTCCTCCCTTAACTCGCTCGTCTTCTTCTGCCCACCCCATACACCCCCACGCCACCCCATTTGAACTTGTCCATGCTTGTTTCAGATTCAGATTGGTGTAGCAGCCCACATGATATAATCAGCTGATTTAATCAATCAATCTCTAGCGAGGTCACATGATCCGATCAGTCGTTCAGATCTCCGGAGCAAACGTGGGATAAACAGACAGATAAACAGACACACGCTGCAGTTTATAATTAGATATATGTTAAAAATATGTTATTTATAAACATAAATAAAACAAAGATAATGACCACCGACAAAACACAATGTCGGCATAAATTTACAGTGGTGGTGAGGAAATAGATCAGGTCACACATTTTGAATATCTGGGCTGCAGAATTGACAAAAATGGCGATTGCTTGAAAGAAATCAGAAGAAGACTAGCCATGACAATGCAGAGACTGAACAACCTGAAGAAATGAAGGCAGAGCACCAACAAAATGATAAAAGTACAAGTCTTGAGAGCCTGTGTTTTTCCTGTGGCAGCTTATTGCTGCGACAAAGAATCGAATCCTTCGAGTCAAAATGTTACAGAAAGATCTTCAGAATACCCAGGAAAGAAATAAAAGACAAATGTAGACATTTGGCAAGAGTTGAGCATAGAGGAGAACTGGTTTATCAATTCCATTTTGGCTAGAAAATTCAAATACTTTGGTCACATCAAGAGACACAACGGTCTTGAGAGGACGGTGATGGAAGGTATGGTGACAGGCAAAAGGGGCAGGGGTAGACCAAGAAGACGATGGCACCAAGATATCCAGTAGTGCCTGAGTATGACTGTGGCGAAGGCTGGAGTTTTGGCAAGGGAACGAGTTTCTTTTAGACAGACTGTGATGGGAACGGCGTTCTATAAAGGACATGCTACATGATGATGATGTTAAGGATTGTTGGTGAGTACGGAATAGATGATTTTGGGTGGACCGATTGCACGCTTTAGTGAAGTCAGTGTTTGCCATTCTCCATTAATTTTGCTGTTTCCTTTCGACTTCACCCCACCTGCGACGGCAACTAGTTGGTACGCTGTTCTGTTAGGGTATTACTTGCATTGCCTTTGTTTTAGCGACATCCTATATAATGAAAGAAGGTGTTGTAGAGTTTCCTTCCACTGGCGTCTGTGAATATCCTCTTACTTTCTTCATTTCGCAAGGCATGTAGTTGATGGCAGAGGATCAAACAATAATCTTACAATGAAGTTCAGTTATAGAGGTTTTCCTTGCCATAAACCACAATTCCAGTTACGAGCATCTGTTAAGTTATGTAGTTTATTGCCATTGCTGCACTGCCTTTTGATCGTGTTACTATATTCTGCCTCTCTGTCTTTGTATGCTACCGTACTCCCATGTTCCTCGTTTGATATTTTCGATCACCAACGAATGGACCAGTCTCTGTCTATTGGTCAGAATATAGCCAGTCGCGTCGTTCAGCATCAGAATGAAGCAGGCAGTTCCGACAGCTTCAATTACTTTCCATTTGCTGTCATTCTTGATTATGGTTCGGATGGTTCTGTTTATCTCACCTTACGAATCTTGCAGCATATCGTTAGACTGGCTTTTTTTGACACGTATTCTCTAACAATTTGATTGAAATGGAGCACGGGTTTAAATTTCTTGTAGCTCAGTTCTACGTCTCATAGTCCTGGTGGAAATCTCAGCAACAATGACAAATACATCATGATATAGCCAAAAGGACTGTCTGTGGTTGAATGGAGTCTGGTTGAACAGTTTGTATGGTTGAACAGAGTGTATGGTTGAACAGAGTGTATGATACAATATAGCGTATGGTTGAAAAGATTGTATTGCGGAATAGAGTGTATAGTGCAATAGAGTGTATGGTTGAATAGAGTGTACAGTAGAATATAGTGTATAGTTGAATAGAGTGCACCTCGCCACACAAAATGTGAACATTTAATAAGCCACAGGAAAACGAAATATTACATGTGGTAATCTATTGGTGGATTGACTAGCTGAGGAATGATATGTTTGTGACATCAAATAGTCAAAGTTTCAACACCCAAACTGAATCAATATGAGAGAACGCATATATTTGATTAAATCGATCTATTTACCATTTAACGGTTAAGCTACCCTGTAGTGCAACATGATAACATGTACTCAGTTATAAATTGGTACCTGACATACAGCTAAGGAAGGCAAGACAATGAGGTAGGAAATTAGTAATTCCACCTCATAACGATGGTGAGATCTAGGGCAATAGCTTCTAACACTTGATTCCTGACAGCAGTATTTAATATATGCCTAACTTTCCCTTTCCTAACTAATAAAGACATCAGCCCCAGTTTCGATGAAAGAGTATCTTCGAAAGTTTGTTAACGGCTAACTTTTCCTTTGCCACGCACGTGGTGCTCATGTCACGGCAGGTGTTTCAGTGCTGTTGTACAGTAAACAATAGACACAAGGGTCATCTTCACAGTAACAAGAGAATTGAGACAGATGACATGGAGTCCATCTGGGAAGCATAGCATGACCGCGGAATACATCCTACAAAGTTGTATGCTAACACAGGAAGAGAGAGAACAATAATGACCTCTGGAAACAGATGAGAGACAAAGGCGGGATGGAGATAAAACAGTCTTACAAACAGCTGTAGCCTTTGTAAGATAAATCTGAGGATGAAGGATGTGAAGAAGAACAAGAGCAATATTATTAATAATAATAACTAAATAACAACAAGAAGAATAACAAGAAGAAGAAGAAAAAGAAGATCAGGAAGAAGAATAAGAAGAAAAAGAATAATAAGAAGAAGAAAAGGAAGAAGAAGAAGAAAAATAATAATAATAAGGAGAAAAAGAAGGTAGGGAAGAAGAAGAAAAATAATTGTTATTATTATTATAATGAGAAGAAGAAGAAGAAGAAGAAGAAGAAGAAGAAGGAAAAAAGAAGACAAAGAAGGAAAAATAAGTAGAAGAAGATGAAGAAGAAGAAGAAGAGGAAAAAGAAGAAGAAGAAGATGAAGAAGAAGAAGAGGAAAAAGAAGAAGAAGAAGAAGAGGAAAAAGAAGAAGAAGAAGAAGAAGAACTACAATCTAGTTTTCCAAAGAGAGTGCGAACATCGCCTAAAGAATTGACCTCTAGAAATAGCCATCTGCGAATACGAATCCGACACTTCGCTGTTGGCCTTATTGTCTGAACATACTAGCAAACAGAAGCAGACAAAAGCAAATGTCTGCATTATTTGTGATTATTCGCTGGCAAATTTTTACATTAACCTTCTGCAGAACACAACATGCCGTTGTCATGGAGAAGCGGTCAGAGCATCCATTACACTCAATATTTAATTATGTATTAACATTGATGGAAACATGTAATCGAATCTCACTGATGTGGCGAATAGCTTACCAAATATTCCAGTGCTCGATATGTTCATGGAAACATGTTCTTCCACTGGATAGATACAAGCCTTACGCAGATATTGTATTCACAAGTTCAAAAATAAAATAACAGTTTCGGTGAGGCTAAATGTTAAAAATCGATTAAATCATATATAGGTGATGACTAGGTGATCGCTGTAGGGCAAAACATAACTCAGGCTGCATCCAAAGGTTTTCTTCAGAGACAGAACAAATTAAAACAACTTACAAGTCACAAGGGAAATAAAGACATAATATGATGGAGTTGACATAACTACTTGTATATATCTTACATGCTGTGAGGGTTGGAAAATGACAAACATAGTTGAAAATCGCTTGAATGAATTTGAAAATTAATGCTGTGTACTTACACTGGGCAGTAACTTGAAAATTCATGACTAATGAAAAAATACAACTACAGTGCATCCAAAATGATGTTTCTAATGTTATCGAGAAAAAAAACGTTGGGCGTACACCGGACATGTTCTTCAGATGAACAATTATAGACTCCCATTACAGTCGATCATGTGGAAACCACGCGGTAAAAGGAAAAGAGAGACTCTTTACAGAAGGGAGAGTGCAACCAATGGGCTAGCGAGCATGCACGAACTACAGAGACTGGCGGCGGACTGATCCAACTGGAAAGTTCTGTCTTTTGCGCCGTTTCTGGTGTTGAAAGACATTAGAGATATGCAATAGAACAAATTAGCATGGATAGTGGCTAAAATACAGATATATCCCATCCATGTATTGTGGACGACATTACGACCGTAGTTCAAGAATGCGGTCCCACATGATGTCAAAGCTCAGAGAAGCTGTTCTACCCCCCCCCTCCCCCACACCAAATTTGGATAATTTTTCTTTGGTAGCCGGCTGCAATGGTTCTTCTTATATCTTGAAGCATACTGAAGAAGGTGAACTGAATCTTCCTAGTTATAGTGCAATGCAAAATTTTTCAGTAGGCTTACCACTTTGAAAATCACAAATAAATCTGATGGGATAACATCAGAACACTCGTGTGAATCCCCACATGTCTTGTCGCCTTGACGACGATCTATTGTCCAAACAAAAAACTCTTGGATATGGAACCCCCCCTCCTTCTCAAGAGTGGAACTGCATAGCGGTGCGAGATGTTGCACTGTTGCACCTGCAGCAGTGTCTGCAACCCTAGGTCTATTTCAAAGCAGCGAAACGCAAACGTTAAAGATAGTAGCGGTGATCCTCCTGTAACATCTTTGACCGACTATCCAAATTAGCGCTGTCCTCCTTTGCTCCTTCGGGAGGAGCTCATTTCTGGCAGTAATGACTCGATATTTGAGTGAAATAGATAGAAGAGGCAAATCTGACAACACACATCTGGTGCCTTGTAGGTGCGTTGGGGACAGTCACAGGTTAGGCAATCAGATCCAAAGAAATGTTTACTGAAGACGGATGCAATTGGTGCAAAACACTGTGCATCGCAACCGGTTTTATCAATCCATCTATAGATATGATTTTGTTGGAGCCATCGATATGGTTGTCTGATGGCGAGCATCACAACCCACCTCATAAAGAGAGCCACATAAACGACTTTGTTGGAGCCATTGATGTACAAGTCTGATGGAGAACGAGGGAGAACGCGAAGAATGTGTCTTCTGAGAACCGAGTACATCGGATACCTGCTGTTTTATAAGCCATCTTATCATACTATCCTGTTCATCCTCTAAACTATTCAATCGCTTCTGTTACCCTTGTTTTATTCTGAAGTCCAATTACAATTCTGGGGTGACGATCCTCTTGTGCGGGCTCCATATGTGCAGTCGTTAAATTCAGTCAACCCGTTCTGCTGCTTACAAGTTACAGTCTAAATCTTGGCTAAATTTAAATGAAGGACATCACTTACATTTCTAATTGACAAAATATGTGAAATAATTCACGTGTCACGTGTACTTTTTCTAATGAAATGATGTCTATTTCGTTGTCACGTCTGAACCATGACCTACTCTAGATAACTACAGATGGCCATGTCTGAACTGTGCTGTTATTTTGTGTTCAGCTGATATTTCGTTGCCTGCTCTATTTCCAAGAACGTTCACGAGATGTGTGTATATTTATTTGATCTTATAATTTCTCGTCAAGCGTTATGAATGTTTTCACCAGTCCTGGTTTGTTTTAGGTTCTCTGTCGGTCATTATAGGTAGCTTACCGAGGTTTAAGGGTCACCTGCGATACATCACTCTTCTTAATGGGCCAGGGAGCTACAACTTTTATAAACATCGTTGATTAAAATAATCATGACAGTCGTTGCTGAGCTCACTGACCTGACAATGATGTCCGTGGTCTTAACGAACAGAATTCGCGAGGAATCGGAATAAGAAAGCACCAGGTCAACAACCAATATACACAGGTCCCTATATACACATTATATTATGATATCAAAGTGTTAACAGAACAAACATATAACCTGCACGCAATCAATCTAGGTCTGTGCGCGGGTGCGGTGATATCATTATCTCTCTCCTTACCTTCTTACCCCTCACCTTCTTACCCCGCACTCTGTTCCATTTGACTCTGTCCAATAATCACACTCTTACACAAATTTCACTCGCGCCCTCAGGGTGAGGCCCTTCCATTGAATTTCGGTTGGGTTGACCTCTGAGATGGTCCTAACTAGCACAGGTACACACAGACACACACACACGCATCCAAGCACTGGTTAATTCGTCCTGATGCTGATATCTCCTATTTGACTGCGGTCTGGGAGGGAAAGGTCCGTGCCTCCTCCAGTAGAATACACAGAGGCAAACCTTTTACACCCCCCTCCGCCGCCCCCTTTGCCCCACGCAGCCTCCCTATTTTTAAGGGCAGGTGTACACATGCGCCATGCCCTTGATTGGCTAGAGAGCATGGAACTATTTAAAAAGGAACTACATTACTTGAGCATTGGAGCAGGTTTCAGATGTTCAAGGACGGGTCATTACCTGATCGTAGTTGTTTCCGTGAAGGTAGAGGCCACGTCTTGATCTGTCTCCCTTTGGTGGTTGGGGAGGATCCCTTCTCTTCAAGCCCAGGTTTAGCCGGAGCGCTGATCGTGCCCGTAAGCGGGCTTCTGTCTCAGCATACATAGAAGAACGAGACAGAATACGATATCATCAATTTGGAGAATTCAGATTTAAAAAAAAGTGTGCAAAACAGATAACAAACACACAACAAAAAACATATCAGAAATATGAATATTAATTGATAGTATCGATATCTTTGCGGTGACCTTGCTTACCAGGGTGGCACGCGTTTTTCGGAGCCATGACACAAGAAGGAAGCAAACTGACTCCCCCCGTGTCCCCCTTTAAACATATGTGTCTTTTCACTGTAATATGGGTGGTGGTGGCGGGGGATTTGGGGGGGGGGGGATTATAACTTCTCCTGCTACTAGTTTTGTTTTATGTCCATGCCAAACGGAGGAATTGAACCCAACATATCAAAGTTGTCATATTCCCTTTGTCAGCTTGTGAATTACATATATGCAACATCTTAATTTAGATAATGCTTACGATATGTACTTTGTTACGGTGAGTAACTAATACGGCATCATTGAAATGGATTGAGCCTAAAACGCCGACAGCATTATTTGTAAAATAGGAAGATAAGTGTTAACGCTGGCATGTTTGCGCCGTCGAACGCAGGAGAGATAAATGCCAGTCCGTTTGCTGGGTTGCACATATGAGAGATAAATGACAGTCCGTTTGCTGGGTTGCACATATGAGAGATAAATGACAGTCCGTTTGCTGGGTTGCACATATGAGAGATAAATGATAGTCTGCTGGGCTGCATCTCATGACATGTTGTTGTTTGCGAATGCCCACAATGAGTAGGTTACTCTTTTGTGCGCCCCGAAAAGAGCGTTAAGTGGCGGGTTGCGGTAGCTTTCCTCACATCTCAAGCGTGCTGATGAAGGTGGACCAGGGTCCTCCAGGCGATTGTGCTATGTCTGGCTTTATCTGCGTGTCACTCCTCACTACATGGATCACGTCGATCGCTCACCTCGTTAGCTAAGCTACCATGAAAACAGCCCGTTTTCAGTTAGGGCTACGAGGAAGCCGAGATGTGGATCTTGGTCAGTATATTTTACCTGATCAGATGTTAGGCTTCCTCTCCCTCATGATAGGCACTTTCCTATTGTATACAGTGAAATGGATGAATTCACATACACACATTCATACAATGAAATAGATGAATTCACATACACACTCATACTGTGAAATGGATGAATTCACATACACAAACTCATACTGTGAAATGGATGAATTCACATATACACACTCATACTGTGAAATGGATGAATTCACATACACACACCCATATAGTGAAATGGATAAGTGCACATACTAATACAGTGTCTGACAGGGAATTATGTTGAGAGTGAGAGAGTGATTGAGAGAATGACAGAGAGAGAGATAGAAAGAGACAGCGCGAAAACTAGAGAAAGTGTGAAAGACAGGGACAAAAAGACGGATATAGATAAAGAGAGAGACAAAGAGAGGGAGAGACAGTGAAAGAGTGTCCAAAATTGAAACAGTAAGAGAAAGAAGGAGATATAGAGACCATGAAATTGACGGCGAGAGAGGGCTGAAATAGAGATATTCTCAGACTAGTAAACCATAAACACAGTCGCCTTAAATCTACAAGGTCAAACATACAAATATTGTTTCTTTTGAAAACTGACACACCTAACCACAGAAATGAAAGAAAAGTAACATGCCCTATGAAGACGACCTTATGTCATCTAGGCAACATTTCAAGAAACAGACGACCTAAGGCATTCGACTAGCTGGACACCCCATATATGTACGGAACTATGTCTAAACCTCCTTTCAGTATTCTCTAACATGAGTCATATACTGACATCCAGAAAAATAACACTGTCAGTGGCAACTGGAAAATTCTCAAGCAATTTCAGAGCGGAGGCAGAGAGGCACTGAAGGCTGCAGTAAAAGCAATGCTGACAGGCGAAAGCAATGAAAGCCAGATAGTCCTATTTACAGATGCCCTGGCCGTGGTTACAGCACTAAAAAGCAGAAAAATACTGAACTTAATGATTTAAGAGCAGTACTCTGTCAACTATGCAAGCAGTCCGCACCAAAAAGAGTAGTGGTACAGTGGGTTCCATCCCACTGTAACATCCAAGGCAACGAGGAGGCAGACAGACTGGCAAAAGAAGGTGCAAGACTACCACAACCAGATTCTAGTGTGACCTACGAAGAGTCCAAAAGGTTTATTAGGGCCAGATACATTGCCAAATGGGAAACAGAACATACTGGCTACACACAAAATGATGCCTAGTACCAGTTGAACAGAAAAGAGCAGGTCGTGGTCTTCAGACTCGGCACAGGCCACAACAGACTGAGGTACCATCTGTTCAATAAACTGAGTATAGGTGGCACTGACGAATGCACCGGTAGTACAGGGAAAATGACCTCTGAACATGTGCTGCAAAATTGCCCGACATACGAGGACCAGAGAAAGCACATGTGGCCATCACCAGTACCAACACTAGACAAGATCTATGGCAGTGTCGACAGCCTCAGGAAGACAGCTGCTTCCTTTGAACAAATTCAAGTTGATGTCTGACAGCGTACTAAGAAGAAGAAGAAGATATACTGGCATCCAAGCAAATCCTCCTTTCAGTTTTCTCCAACATGAGTCCCATACTGGCATCCAAGCAAATCCCGAAATCGTGGATATATAGAAAAAAGGGAAAACAGATAATGACGTTTTGAAGAAATTAGAAGGGCGAAACAAAATTGGTAAACGAAATCAAATTCCAACAATTAAAATATTCTGATCATATAAAGAGACATAACACCGTTCTGCAAAACAAAAACTGGGAAGAAAGGTGGATGGCGACCGTCCTAGACATATCATAACACACTAAAAGGTTTGAAGAAATCATCAACAGGTAAACAGGCAGATTATACCATCAGTGCGAGAGGCAGAGAACGTTGAAGATTCATTGCAGCTGACCTTCGATGTGACTATTGCTGTTTAACTGAACTGTGAGTTGTAAGAACACACACGCTTCAACGGTTAGGTCGAGCAATACGATTGGATTGGCTATCTTATGTGGTTCTCAGGAGTACACTTACTGACAGATCAAATATATGTCGTCAGAAGATGTGCTGTACACAGGATGGTCGGAAATGAACTGGCTAAACTTTGGAAGGGACCATCATACTGGCAGTAGACAGACTGAGGGGGTGACAGACTGAGGTTGTGACAATGAGGTGGTGACAGACTGAGGTGGTGACAAACTGAGGTGGCCACAGACTGAGGTGGCCCCAGACTGAGGTGGTGACAGACTGAGATGGTGACAGGCGGAGGTGGTGACAAACTGAGGTGGCCACAGACTGGTGACAGACTGAGGTGTTGACAGACTGAGGTGGCGACAGACAGTTCGTGATGAAGTCAGATGTGATGCCCCTACGATCTTCTAGATTTCGAGAAAAATAGAGAACAAAAAAATATATGTAAGAGAGAGAGAGAGAGAGAGAGAGAGAGAGAGAGAACGGGGGGGGGGGGGCTGGGAATGGAACACACACTGAGAGAGAGAGAGAGAGAGAGAGAGAGAGAGAGAGAGAGAGAGAGAGGTAAGAACGGAGACCGGTATGTCTGATAGAATAGAGTAACTCTATTTTCACATTACCTGCCTGGGCTGAGTTGTCCAGCTTTTTGCAGTAACTTCAAATATTTGTTTCTCGACTGACGAAGTTGCTGACTCCTGGACAGAGCTCTGGTAGCTGGAGTCATGATTGCCGTTTTGAGAACATGCTTCTGGTTCAGCCTTAAAGGGTTAGACGTAAAGTGCGACCTTGACTCCGTCGGCGTACATTGATCGGCAAACTCTATGTTGATGTCAACAACTGGACCTCTGTATGTGCTCACGATGTGTGAACCCCTGTTAAGTCTGGATGCCGCTGGAGCAAGCTCACCGCTGACATTCCCTCCACATGCAGCAAATGTGACAGAATTTGATGTCCACTTGCTGTAACCACGAGAGTTGAAAGCTTCAGATCGCTTCAGTTCAGGGTGATAATTATTCACCTGACTGATAATCAAGTAGTCTTCTTTGATGACCTCTGACTTAACACCTTTCCCAGAACCTTTAATTTCTCCATCAACCTTATCCAACTTGTCCTGTTTTACCCCTCCTGACGTCTCTCTGACAGGCGACACTTCATACTTACGTTTTGTCTGGAGCCAGCGCCGGATTCGGGCAGCTACAGTGGCTATTATACCTATGTCCGCACTCTTGGCCCCCTTTCTAACAGCAGAATTATGTCCCATGCTGTTTTTGTTGAGTCCCAGACGACATATTGGCGGTTCCCTCGAGCTTGCATTTCTGCACATGCGAATGCACCTTTTGTGGCGACGTCCAATAGTATCCGTGTTAACCTGGAGTATCTTCGACCAATGGGAGTCACCTGTCATAATGATAAATATTAGTATGTTATAATTATAAATGTCACGATGCAGTGAAACAGTCTATGGTCCCAAAATCACCTTTCACCTGTTATTAGTACTGGTGGCACGACACTACTGACGGATAAGGGCCAAATTTTTAAGCGCTTATCGGTGCATCTCAGTGAAATCAACGAGAAAGCCTTACAACGAATCCCACAGATCGCGACTAAAGATATGCTGGACGCTCCTTCAAGTATTGATGATGTCAAGAAAGCCATCTGCCCAATGTCTAATGCAAAGTCCGGGTCAGTTTCTCTTCCTGTTGAAATTTACAAAATATAAAGTCTCACCCTATTTCAGCGACCGACATACATATTACGTTTAACGGACGGTCAACATGATACATGCAACATGTTAACTCCACAGGACATGTCAAGACCAGCATTGTGACCTATACACAGTTTGTATCGACCTGACCAAGGCCTATGGCACTATGTACATATATCCGCCAGTGTCATGATGGCTCGAATACTGCACGAGTGAAAATTGTATGTATCCTTCCCAGTCTCCAAATGTGTCAAACAGGGTTGTTCGCTGTCATCCACAATCTGTAGCATTGTCTTTGCAGCCATGCTCTCTAATGGTGTACATGGCGCTATAAGTGGCATGCATATCAGATACAAGACGCAAGATCGGAGATTCAATCCGATAAGCATGAAGTCTTACACCAAGGTGAATTATACCACTATCTTGGACTTCCTGTTCGCTGACGACTGCGCCCTTAACACCTACTAAAAACAAAATAAGCAATCCACCAAGACGGAGTTGTAATAATTTTGGTCTTACAATCAACACTAGGAAAACGGAGTTACATTTCCAGCCTGCTCATAGGATGTCTTTCAGTGAAACAAACATAACCATACAAAACCAACGCCTATAGGCAGTCGATATCTTCACACATCCAAGAGGCTACAAGCAAAACGTCGTTTTTTGGCAAGGCATGGACAGGACATGCTATTGGCATTTCCAGTAGAGTGCCTATCCAAGCAGCTGCTATACGTTGAGCTCAGAACAGGTAGACACTCGCCAGAGAGAGGAAGAAACGCTACAGGGACTCCATAAAATGCCTCTGAAAAGCTTAAACACTGATGTCCCTACCTGGTGTATGTTTGTAGATAACCGTTGCACCTGGTTCGCTAGCCCAATACAAAGTTGCTCAGATCGTAGAGCGAAACATCATCGTCGAATCTGAGAAAAGTCATCCGCCCGATAGAACCGACGCACGACACTCCCTCACGAGTACCGCGGATGCTGTAGAGTCTGCCGTGCCAGGATTTGACTTTACAGTTATATGAGATCACATCTCGGTGATGCTGCTGCCATCTTTGCTTGTGATAGGTAACTGTTATAAATGTTAAATTTGGCAAAATTTTCAGCAGGAAAAAGGACAAAATCCGATGGTGTGCAAACAGACGATTTCCACAGCAAGCTTTTTGAGGCACGCAGAAGGGGTCCCAGAAACAAAAAAAGAATTTTAAATTAGATACCTGTGTGTAGCTTTTTCATTTCAGCTCGCTTGAAGTGGAGAAAGTGAGGGCTGAGGAGAATGGCCGTGGCAAATTATCATATGTAGGGGGGAGATCAGTGATTGTGAAACGGTTTGAAATCACTGAGTTATGAGATTACGTTAACAAACACCCCCCCCCCCCAACCTCCTTCAATAACCCCACGCCTCTCCTCAACACCTCCCCATCACCCTTACCCCACCACCCCAGAAAGTATTGTCATTGTCCCAAAGTGGGTCAGTGATCTTGAAAATGCCAGGACCCACCCAGTTATGAAATTTGATCAATTCAAGACCCAAAAACTGTTATTATTAGCCTAGCCCTCCGAAATATGCTTTTCAAGAGCTGAACATATACTGGTCTTTACTACCTTTGTCGCCATTCTCTGTTAAACGTTCACTAAATAGATATGCTCATCTTATTCTGTTTTTTTAAACTTTTCATGATCTAATATTTGGGACGTAAAATTGTTTTTATGAATGCATTAGCTTTACCAACCGGCTTCCCGCAGAATTTAGATGTTCACCATTGGCGTCAATAATAATTGAGTCATTCAGCGCACAAGTGGACACTCCAGAATACACGACCAGGAACCACAGATTTAGAGCACTTTCTCATGTTTCTACTTGAAATAGTATTATCGCCACACCTTGCTTATTCTGACGTCATAGACTCTGGATGGAAAGGACGTAGTGCGGCAAGCAGAAAATAGTTACGTTGACTTGGAAACTACATAACGAATAATCTGTGAAAATTTCACCCCGCTAGAGTTGACCGTTTCCGAGTTTTTAGCAAAACGGACAAATATACACATGTATTTTTTGTCTTATAAGATATGTTAATTGTGAGTATTATCCAAGTTTTAAATCCACAAAGCCAGAACGGGATAAGCAACTTGTTATTAATTCGATGTTATACAACATAATTCTGCTCGTATAAACATTGCATCAATCAATTTCTGCATTTCATATTTACACGTTGATCCTGTTAAAGGCAAGGCTAGTCGCAGCGTTAATTGTTGTTAAATAATTGTATTTTTAGAGGAATATGATGTTCAGTTGTTCTGTTGACAAATGAGAATAATAAATGAACACAAACAAACGTACAGAAATGTTAAGTACAATGAAAGCAGGTGTCATTGAAGGGCACACATAAAAGTCAAACCAATGCCATCATGTCTTGTCTTTGCCCGTTCACGACATTTTAATAAAAGAACAAAACTAATAATATCGACGGCTAAGCTCAGCAGAAGGAGCAAAGACTGAAACCTTAAGCTCTGGACACGTCAACGTTCATCAGATAGGCGTCTCATTCCTCTAAGGCTGACATTCGTGTCAGCATTTTCCCGGTATCTTTACGTTCCAAATGTGTATGTAGTCGACCATTCGCTAGTCTTCACTAACGAGGCACTAACGATTGATAATATAAAGCGATTGGACTGTCTTTGAAAGAAATAGACAGGATCCATGACCGTTGCAGCACACTCTAGTTTAATCAGTTGTAAAAATGAGTACCTGACTCCGCTATAAGTTAAATCAATCAACATTATTTAGCTCCTGTGGGAGCATAGATTTTGAACAAATACATTTTAAGGAAAACATAAAGAATTGGCGTTGTCGTTTCCGTATCTAACTAACATTACAGTTTTTGTGGTTGAACGTTTTCCAGGATGTGGTATCCAGGCCATGTCCAACTCTCCTTAGTTGTCTCTTACGACCTGCCTTTGCTTCCTCTTTCAGGTTCCTAGGAAGACTTGAGCGTCTACTATCAGTTAGGGAAGACATTTTGACGAGAACATCCAGGCCATGTCCAACTCTCATTAGCTGTCTCTTACGACCTGCCTTTGCTTCCTCTTTCAGGTCCCTAGGAAGACTTGAGCGTCTACTATCAGTTAGGGAAGACATTTTGACGAGAACATAAAGGCCATGTCCAACTCTCATTAGTTGTCTCTTACGACCGACCTTTGCTTCCTCTTTCAGGTCCATAGGAAGACGAGCGTCTGCTATCAGTTAGGGAAGACATATTGAAGAGAACGTGAACTGATATGACAACGCTTACAACGATCCCCACAGTATAGTCAGATTACTGAGCAGCACCGCATTACCCTACAGTCAGAATGATCACGTCCCACCTTCTTAAGTACGTCACATGATGTGAGGAGAACCACTGTGACACGCCACCAAAGAGAGTTCGCAAGAGTTAGTCAACTCAAGTAAAAGTGGCATTAGCCTTCTAAAGAGTTAGTCAACTCAATTACAAGTGGCATTAGCCTTCACAAGAGTTAGCCAACTCAATTACAAGTGGGATTAGCCTTCTCAAGAGTTAGCCAACTCAATTACAAGTGACATTAGCCTTTTCAAGAGTTAGCCAACTCAAGTACAAGTGGCATTAGCCTTCTCAAGAGTTAGCCAACTCAAGTGCAAGTGACATTAGCGCTAATAAAACAAAAGACATAGTATAATTCAACGTAGTTTGTTTGTCAGCTCAAGATGTTTAACAAATATCATGAAGAAAAGATTCTACAATGAAACATTGCTGCTCGATGGTATAGGTTCGCACAGATGATATTTGATGTTAAAACCAATTAACTCGTTGGCTGTCAATAGATGCAGTTCGTGGCACTGTCCACACTTGTCGCCTTTCTTCCTTTCTCAGTATATTTTCTGGTAACCCCTGACAAATTGTCTGAAGCATCTGATTTCACATGTTGCGATCTATCTTTCTTGTGTTTGTGTCCATGTTTGACACAGATACTAGAGAGATGTCATGCGTGTTGATAATCTGTCTTTTCTGTTGCCTCCATTCAAATGTTTTAATGTCTTGCTAATGGTGATAGCTGGTATGTCGTATGATTTAATTTGTAAGTTCTTGCTTCAATACCCTTGTTCATTCTGCTGACGACCGTAAACCAGGTTTCCAAATATCTGATTCCTCTAGCATAAAAATGTTCTGCTCTTCTAGCTTGGATATGAAATGACCTTTCAGTTATGATATTCTAACTTGGATATGGAATGACCTTTCAGTTCTGATAATTTGAATTACAGTCGTTTTTAGTGCGCTTATTTTCATATTATATTTCGTACATACGTTTTGTTTTTAAATAATTTGTCACTAACTTGCTCTGGGCGGATTTGTTGCGAATATAGAATATGTGAAAACGGATTTGCTGCAAATATAGAAATTGTGTTAAAGAATATAAAAATATGAAAGCGGATTAGGAAAGTTGCAAAGCTATTCAACCTTCTAACAAAAACCACAGTGTACACACATAAACACATATTTCGGAATCTGGCAGCCTAAGATAGTAAGGTGACATTTATAAAGGAACATTACATCATAAAAGGAATTGCAAAAGCTGCCATATTTAGAAACTTCTTTCTCAGCTCTTGGAAGACGTTTCCCCCTCATTCGTGTTCTCTGTATTGTAAACATAGTGGCGATGAAACGTTGGCTATTTCCTAAATAGTGCGAGGCGGTCGTAGAATATTTTAGACATCTATAGAGCTTCGGGCCATACATCAATCAGTCCTTTAATTCACCTTTAAGTTCTTGGTCCATTTCTTTATCATCACATTTTGTATCAGTCTCTTAGTTCACTTTTATGCATTTGATCAATATTAGTGCACTTTTATGACTTGATCAATATTAGCTCATTTTTATGTACTTGATCAATATTTGTTCACTCTTATGTACTAGATCAATATTTGTTCACTCTTATGTACTAGATGACTATTAGTTCATTTTTATGTACTTGATCAATATTAGTTCATTGTTATGTACTAGATCAATATTAGTTCATATTATTTACTTGATCTATATTAGTTCACTTTTATGTACTTTATACATTTTAGTTCACTTTTATGTACTTTATACATTTTAGTTCACTTTTATGTACTTGAACAATATTAGTTCACTTTTATATAATTGCTTCTAGCTCGAGTTTTGCTTAACCCCTTAACAGATCATATTAAACATGAGCTATTCCAAGAGAGTCAATGTGGTTTTCCAGGTGGTCTATGGACGGTCAACAAGATATTTAAAGGTCGTTCAATCCAGGAGAAATGTCCAGAGCAGCATCGTGATTTGGGCACGACCTTTAATGACCTGACCAAGGCCTTTAACCATGGCCATTCTTTAACATTGTCAACAGAGACCTATTGGACAATCACGTGAAATTCGGCTACCTCGACAGATCCATCATGGCCCCTTAGCCAGTTTCATGATGGCATGGTGACTCTTGTACTGAACGATGGGGAACTGTCTCACGTCTTCCCAATCATAAACTGTCTCAAGTCTTCCCAATCATAAACTGTCTCAAGTCTTCCCAATCATAAACTGTCTCAAGTCTTCCCAATCATAAACTGTCTCAAGTCTTCCCAATCATAAACTGTCTCAAGTCTTCCCAATCATAAACTGTCTCAAGTCTTCCCAATCATAAACTGTCTCAAGTCTTCACAATCATAAACTGTCTCAAGTCTTCCCAATCATAAGCTGTCTCAAGTATTCACAATCATAAACTGTCTCAAGTTTTCCCAATCATAAACTGTATCAGGCCTTCACAATCATAAACTGTCTCAAGTCTTCCCAATCATAAACTGTCTCAAGTCTTCCCAATCATAAACTGTCTCAAGTATTCACAATCATAAACTGTCTCAAGTTTTCCCAATCATAAACTGTATCAGGCCTTCACAATCATAAACTGTCTCAAGTCTTCCCAATCATAAACTGTCTCAAGTCTTCCCAATCATAAACTGTCTCAAGTCTTCCCAATCATAAACTGTATCACGTTTACCCAATCATAAACTAAGTCAAACAGGGATGTTCTGGCAGAAGGGGTTTTTGTCAGAGTATTTACTCCCATGCTATCTGATCTGACCCTGTGCCACTTGTCAGATATAGGACGGATAGAAACAATTTGAGGCGTCTACATACCCTTTCTAAGGTTAAGGAAGTAAAAATGTTAGTTCACCTCTGTAATGTAGACTGTGCAAATAATACTTGATCAGACTAGGATTTTCCAACAACCATGAATGAGTTTTTAGCTGCGTGTACTAATTTTGGTCTTATCGTAAATACAAAGAAATGTTAAGTAATGTTCATACGTGCCCTGGGCATTATTTACCTAGAACCAAACATCGCTGTACGGGGGGGCCGTCTCCAAGCAGTTGATAGCTTTACCTACCTAGGTAGTACTGTCATCAGAGAAGCGAAAATCGACCCTGAGGTCCACAACAGGATTACCAAGGCAATTGTTGCTTTTAGAAGACTTTCAGCAAATGTTTTGGATTGACATGGAATCAGGGTTGCCACAATATGAATGCCTCTTGTGCGCTGCTGCTGCTAACCACCTCTATGTACGCCTGCGATATACAGACAACCTATAGCCAACATGCCAGGAATGCGAACAATTTTCAGGTCAGCCGTCTCCGCAGGCTGCTTGGGACAGCTGGAAGAATCAAGTACCCAACTTCGAACACTCCAACAGGACAAGACTCGATCATTCATACGCTGATGCAGAGAACCTAAATCAGATGGACTAGCCATGGTGTTCGTATGTTTGATAAACGTTTCAAAAATCATATTCTTTACTGTGAGCTTAAAACAGACAAGAAGTTATCAGGGGAACATAAAAGGCAATAGAAAGATTCATATAAAGTGTATCTGAACAGTTTTAAGATTTATGTTACCTTCTGCAAGACGCTTGCACAGGACTGCTCAGACTGGTACACCACCATCACAAAAGGTTCAGAAAAATCAAAGTGATAGATAGTGTAGATTGTGGAACAACCCAGCTACCGAATCCACTCATGTATGTCCCAGGATCGGGACCGCTTGTCTCCCCAGAATTGCTATTTATCAGCCATTTGCGATCCTACATCACAACAACAATATGTTGCTATTGTCATCTTCGTTTGCGATGGTCAACTATTGTTATAGAATTAGTTGTAATCTCAGGCAATAACAACACGTGCAACAGTAGTCGGGAGAAAGAATATTCAACTGTTGTTGAGGGGCACCTTAGCTCAGTTCATAGCCAGCAATTCGCTGTTTTCTGTGGTAACAGCGAGCCTCAGTTCATAGCCAGCAATTCGCTGTTTTATGTGGTAACAGCGGGCCTCAGTTCATAGCCAGCAATTCGCTACTGTCTGCGGTAACAGAGGGCCTCAGTTCATAGCCAGCAATTCGCTGTTTTCTGTGGTAACAGCGGGCCTCAGTTCATAGCCAGCAATTCGCTACTGTCTGTGGTAACAGTGGGCCTCAGTTCATAGCCAGCAATTCGCTGTTTTCTGTGGTAACAGTGGGCCTCAGTTCATAGCCAGCAATTCGCTGTTTTCTGTGGTAACAGCGGGCCTCAGTTCATAGCCAGCAATTCGCTACTGTCTGTGGTAACAGCGGGCCTCAGTTCATAGCTAGCAATTCGCTGTTTTCTGTGGTAACAGCGGGCCTCAGTTCATAGCCAGCAATTCGCTGTTTTCTGTGGTAACAGTGGGCCTCAGTTCATAGCCAGCAATTCGCTGTTTTCTGTGGTAACAGCGGGCCTCAGTTCATAGCCAGAGATTCGCTGTTTTCTGTGGTAACAGCGGGCCTCAGTTCATAGGCAGCAATTCGCTACTGTCTGTGGTAACAGCGTTCCTTGGTTCTCCAGTCAACCCAGCTGAAAATGGGTACCTGACGCATGAGTTAGGGAAAATAACAACAGCAAGGAAGAGCACTGGCCACCCCACCTCTCACAGGCTACGACTTAGTACAATGGAGTCTTCAAAAACTCCATTTCCAACCAGCTTTTAATTCAGCTGAATTTCCACTTGACCTACTTTTTAATGTTGATAATAATTTTCTTGTTCCTAATCTTAGTAACTTTAATTATAGGCATAGCGCTAGAAGTATCAATAGTAAGTTGGTATCGATTTGAGTGAACCTTAAGTTGAATATTCATTTGAAGCAGTCAACTAGGCCCAATAAAAGTAAATATACTTGTAAAAATATCTGAACAAAATGCAATTTTCAAGATCGACAACAGCCAAATAGACTGATAGGCAACTAAACACCTTACCTCGTATTCTTCTCTTTTCCTCCATTTCGGCAATCTGTCTTTTTTTCTTGCTCCTGTTGAGAAGCAATCGATAATGTTAATATAATGACATTTCAATGAAAGAACGATACTTCACTGTGGGTCATTCCTGCCCATAAGGCTGATATTTGTCGCTTCTACTGAGAGGAATAACTCAACACTGCTAATTTGTTCGGCAGCTCTTATAAATAGACTTTGGTCCTGGACTGTAACTGTGACCTTGACGTCTCGCACATGTTAATGTTATTGATTATCTTGTCACTGTTTCCTTTCTGGCATCTTTCCTCGTGCAAACATTCTCTAAATCTTGCTTTCTGTCTATTCAATAATAGTCGTAAAAAACACAGAAGAAACCAGTTAGAAGAGCAGTATTAATTGAGAGCAAAAACAGACTAAGCTGGTATCTGGTCAAAACAGTGAAGCCTTCTTTCTATCTCGGCTATTGCTGCTATGATTTTGTTTACTTAAGTCATCAATATATCCTGGTTTTTCCTAATCATTAACACTCTTCGTTGAATTTTTTAATTCTCCGTATCTCGAGTATTTCGATCAGTATATCCTGTTTATTTGTCAAATTATGTGTATTTTGTTTAAGTGTCCAACTCTGTGCGTCACGTGCATTTATCTGTGAGGCGTGTTCAAATGAAACCGGACCGAACTGCATCATGTGAACATGAGTACGAGGCGCATGATGAAGTCACTTTTTATACAAACAACGCATACCAACCGTCAGGCTTGCAAAATTTTATTATCCTTCGACTCATAGTTTCCTTAGTAGACCGTTGAAAACATGACGCGTGTGATACGGATTCCGTCCAGAGTGGATCAGCGAGCGGTGATTCGGTTTCTAACAGCTGAAGGATGTCGGCCAGTTGACAATCATCGCAGAATGCAGGCAGTGTAGGCTCGCTGGCGACAATGATGAAAACGTTAATTTGAAAACAAAGTCTTGTAGGCTCAGCAAGTCATTTGAACTTCTTCCAGCTACCGCTTCGTCATAAGTACAACACAAGTGATCCTCGGAGTTTCACGCCAGCGGTATATGCTGCAACACGTCTTTAAAATATCTGACGAAGTGGTTGAAAGGCTTTTTTTTTTTTTTTTTTTTTTTTTTTTTTTTTTTTGCTTAGATGTTTGCCTCACTAGTTTCTACTGGCGGAGGCGCGCCATTTTCCACCCCAGACCGTAGTCAATTGGGCGATATCAGGACGCATAAACCAGTGCTTGGATGCATGTGTGCATCTGTATGTACCTATGCTAGGTTTGTGCGCCCTCAGAAGCTAGCCCAACCAAAGTGCAATGGAAGGGCTTTACCACGAGGGCGCGTGTGAAAGTTGTGAAAGGGTGTGACTGTAGGACAGAGTCAAATGAAACAGAGTGAGGTGAGAGAGAAGAGTTGCCCCCAGGGTAGAAGACCACCTGGTTGGGTGGGTTGAAAGGCTAAAAAGTGGCGATGCCTTTTGCCGATACTATGGTGTGGGGAGAGCCAAGCAATCAGACAAATGACGTTACTTCTGTATGGTTGTTGCTGTTTCTGCAGACAACAACAGGAAAAAGAAGTGAACAATAGAGTACCGGAATCTCATTCAGTTCAGCACGGCAAAAGACTTCCTGAACTCAAACCTCCAAATGAGTGTTTCATCGATTCGGACGATGAGGATTAAGGCGAACAAAAGTTCGGTGTCTATGGATCTGCGTCAAACATTTTCACAGAAAAATAACTGAACAATCTTGTTGACGACCTAGAGAGATGTCCAAGACCAAGGTATTTGATCAGTAGAATCATCTCAAGGAAAATGCCCTAATTTCTTTTTTTCGCAACCGTTTTCTTACTTCAGAACAGAAGATGACCGCGTGTTTTGTTCTGATGTAGAAAGGCTGCAGAATGCTTTACAAATTCAAAAATGGCGGCTTGTGATTGACTTCTCTAAATTGAGGCTTCGAGCGGTATTTCTGCAAGATGGAAACAGACTTCCATCCATTCTAGTTTGACATGATGTGGTTGGTGAATGAGCCCTACGATAACCAAAAACATCTCTTGAACTGTCTTCATTATCAGAAGGTAGTGGTCCTGTTGATGGATCTGCAACTAGGATATACGAGGTTCTGCTGCTTCCTATGCGAATGAGACAGCTGAACAAAGACTTAACACTACGTCAAAGAAGACGGACCTCAGAATAAATCTATGAAGGTCGGAGATAAGAATCTGCTACACCCAACATTGGCACAGAACAGATCAAATGCTGCTACCGTCCCTACTCATCAAACTCTGTGTCATGAAAAACCTGATTGAAGCCATAGACAGTATTGGATTTAACTTTCAAATACTGCCTGCCAAGTAATCTCAACCTAGCACATCGAAAATGAAGGTTGAATGTGAATCGGTCCTCAGGTCCGCGAATAGCTGACTGCTTGAATCAGCGTCAGCGGACCTGAGCTGACCAAGACCCTATTCCGCCTCCAGGCGGAAGCCCTGGAAACAGGCTGCATTAGTGTAGTCTGGCTAGGATAATATGGATCGCAGTAGGAAGGCAAGCCCAATACAGCGCGATATTCTCGACCAGTTCAGCAGGTGTGCTGTACGAGGTAGCCAACAATGTCATGTGTGCTGTCCGATCCTTCGCCGTGTCGTACCATTTCGGACCTAAGTCTCTCGGCTGACAATCTCTCCATGGTCTGGGTGAGTGACCGCGTGGACGTGTATAATCACAAGGCTACCAAAACTTCGTTCTTAGTGTTAATCTGTTATCTGTCATGCGCATCACGTGACCAGCCCAGTGGTATTTGCGAGACAACGCAGCCTCTCCGACATTTCGAAATACAGTCCGTTATCTGATTTCAGCATTTGGGGCTTTCGATCTCTGATCGAGATCCCAAGAACATATCTTTCCATCGCTCACTGGGTAGTTTTTATTTTATCTCCATCCGAGTTGCGTAAATGCCTCACTTCACATTCGTAAATCCGGAACAAACTAAAAATCCAGTTGAAATCGAATGTTTGGGATCAAAAGGCACATATATCGCAGCATCGCTGTAAGATACAACACAACTTCACAACGTATTTTCAGGACACACGGCGGAAGAAGAAGAAGAAGAAGAAGAAGAAGAAGAAGAGAGAGAGAAATGCCAAAGATGCTGGAGAGTGACGTGAGAAAAAGCTTGGGACGCGTTTTGTTTGATCTCAACTAACTTCCTCGGGAATGTCTGTACAGAAAACTACAATGAACTGTTTGAGGACATGTCTTTATAACCCAAACTGGTCTGCAATATGCCATGAATGAATCACTCTCTTCATTTCCACTTCGGCTTCTTCCCTGACAACTGTAGCCTGGTTAGTATTGAGCACGGAAAAACGATGTCATGAAAACTGACCCACTGACCCACGTATTGATTTACTTCTGGTGGACGCTCTCCAGAGATGATGCTGAGCAGCTATAGAAACGTCAGGCAATGCGACGTCGGACGTAAAAGCGGACGATTACGTAAATGTCATATGTACATATCAGTCGTTTATAATAATGCTGGCAGAGATGGCGCAATAACTGGCTGCGAGTCTACATTTCTCTACTGTTTTGGATCATTATGGATGCCGCTAGACCACGGATTTGCCTGGAATTCACACTAGTCAACGACTTACACTTGTGTTCACGGAAACGTGGTGTTGTTTTCCGTCTGGATTTGTTATTTCGTTCTTTTTTGTGATTTCTTCCATCCGTTTATCCTGGTCTGGACGCCGGTTGAATGGCACTACGCTTATAACTGTGTCGTATTTCACGGGCTAGTTCTGCCGGTTCACCACGAATTTGGCGTGTGGGAATTTTAGATGCTACTATGATGAGCTGAATACAGCTGGGGAGAGATGCCAGACTCACTCACACGCTGAGTGTTGTCCATACGACCTCTTGTGGTTATCGAAAAGGCACGACAAACTGCGTTAGATGCCATCCCACCTTTCTACTCTGCGGGTTACATGTTTATGGAAAGGCTTCGGTGGTAACCCTGAGGCAAAATCTGCATCCTATGCTATCTCCAGTCGTCTCGATGAATGTCTTGCCACTGGCAAAAGGTAGCTTAGGCTCTGTGAGTGAGGTTGACAAAAGGCGCAGTTTCTTCCTCACTTTAATCCAAATCACTGCGCAAGTCCCCCATTTCAGCGGACACAGCAAGAGATACGACTGTCCACACGGCTGAACAAAGAGAGTGGTCTTCATCACTTGTGATGGACAACTATTAAAATAATGCTAAAAACACTCATGAACATAATGTGCTACTTTAATCCAAATGTACAACTTGAAAATAAGAACAGCAATTTATAAATTGAAGGATTTCCACCTTCCTGTACACCCCGCCTGCATTACATCTACCATCCCCTCCCACCCTAACCTCAACATACCCATGCCTCCATAATAATAAGTATAATTGCATCTTAAAGATACAATTAAACACTTACATTCAAGATACAATTAAATACTTACATTCCAGATACAATTAAACACTTACATTCAAAATACAATTAAACACTTACATTCAAGATACAATTAAATACTTACATCCCAGATACAATTAAACACTTACATTCAAAATACAATTAAACACTTACAACTAATTCCACAGCAAGCCGGCTTTAGACAGCACAGATCCACTGAGGACCAGGTCATCCTCATAGCCCAAGAGATAGAAGATGCCTACCAGGCACAGAAACACACAGTAGCTGTTTGACAAAGTCTGGAAAGAAGTGCTAAGAAGAAGTGATGTCTGTGGGAAGATGTACAAGTGGATCAACCACTACCTCAAACAAAGAACGGCCAGAGTCCAAGTACAAGGGCAGATGAGCAAAAAGGTGACACTCGAGCAGGGAGTACCCCAAGGGGGAGTATTGTCACCCACACTCTTCCTGGTATATATAAACGATATTACAGAGAATATACCAAGAAGAGTCCATAGCTCAATGTTTGCAGACGATCTGGCTATGTGGACCTCTGAAAAGAATCTCACCATAGCAAGAAATCGGATGCAGACGGCCCTAACATCGCTGGAAGAGTGGGCGAACTCATGGCTGGTCAAAATAAACGAGGAGAAAACAACGTGCACAATATTCTCGCTTTCATTAAAACCCCAAAGTACCAAATTAAGTCTAAATGGCAAAATCCTGCAGCCAAACGACAACCCAACCTATCTGGGAGTCACATTTGATCGGCGCATGACATGGAAAAGTCAGATTGAGAGAAACCGAATGAAAGCCAGAGAAAGAATGGCAATCATGAGGAAACTTGCTGGCACAAGCTGGGGAGCAGACGAAGGCATACTAAAGAAACTGTACACTGGAAGAGTGAGACCAGTTCTCGAGTATGGCATTGCGGCATGGACAACAGCAGCGAAGGCGAACTTCGATAAAGTTAACAAACTTCAAAACCAAGCCATGAGAATTATAACAGGTGGCATGAAGTCAACGCCAATTGTAGAACTTGAAAAGATTACAAAACTGCAATCCATGACCGATAGAAGAGACTGCAGAGCCCAGCTGCAGTCAGAGAAACTCCGAAGACTGACGGACCATCCAATGTACCAGAGACTAAACAATTTGGGAAATGGGAAACTAAAGCGGAGAAACTTTGCAGAAATAGCCAAAGCAAAGATGCACGAAGATCCCATAAACACACTAACAACACCAAAACCCATCACTACTGTACGAAAACCTACCTGGAGGCAGGATATATTTCCAGAGGTGGTAGAAAATATACCAGGTATTGCAAACAAAAACTGCCAGACTGAAAAAGAAAGAAGAGACACTACCCTAAGCTTCATAACGAAAAGCTACCCAAGCATGGACTGGACCCATGCATACACCGACGGTTCTGTAACAAACACTACACAGAACGGAGGTGCAGGAGCATTCCTGAACCTACCAAATGGCAGAAAAATAACACTGTCATTCGCTACTGGTAAGTACACAAGCAATTTCAGAGCGGAGGCAGAGGCACTGAGGGCGGCAGTGGAAGAAATGGTGACACACAGTGAAAATGAGAGCCATATAGTCCTGCTGACAGATGCTCTCGCCGTAGTCACAGCGCTAAAAAGCCAGAAAAACACTGAGCTTAATGACTTAAGAGCAGCACTCTGCAAACTGTGCCAGCAGTCCGCACCAAAAAGGGTAGTGGTACAGTGGGTTCCGTCACACTGCAACATCCAAGGCAACGAGGAGGCAGACAGACTGGCAAAAGAAGGTGCAAGACTACCACAAACAGATACCAGTATGACGTACGAAGAGTCAAAACGGCTTATCAAAGCCAGATACATGACCAAATGGGAAACCGAACATACTGGTTACACCAAAAACGATGCCTATTACCAGTTGAACCGAAAAGAGCAGGTCGTTGTCTTCAGACTTCGCACTGGCCACAACAGACTGAGGTACCACCTATTCAAGAAATTGAAGATAGGGTGTACCGACGAATGCCCGTGCGGTACTGGTAAAATGACCACTGAACATCTGCTGCAGAACTGCCCGACATACGAGGATCAGAGAGAGCAGATGTGGCCATCACCAGTGGAACTGCAAGACAAGCTCTATGGCAGTGGCGAGAGCCTCAGGATGACCGCCGCTTTTTTCGAAAAAATAATGGTTACTGTCTGACTGTGTACGCAGAAGAAGAAGAAGAAGAAACACTTACATTCAAGATGCAATGAAAAACTAAGATATTAATGTTGATGCTCCATGAATAACAGTCCAGACTTTCTTTTCGCATTTTGAGGTTCTAAGCACGCTGGGTTTGTTAATTATTAAAAGTCCAAGGGAATCAGCTGAGCTGATTGCAAATGACGTGTAAAATGTATCATCGAGACTACGCGTTGCTGAATGACGTCAGTTCTGTCCAATGTTGACAAATCGTGAAAGTTAATTGTGAGAATCTTAGTCTTAGTCGACTTGTGCGTTTACAAGGCCATTAGCCCTTGTGCAGGTCTCAACTCTTGTGCAAATTGGTAGTAGCCGAGCGCATTTCTATGCTCAACAGGCTGGGCCCCGGCAGTACTTTTTTTTTTTTAAATGTTGTGCTGGTCTCATCTAGGTTTCCCGTCGATTCTGTCTCGTGCACGGGTTGTCCAATGGATGGATAACTTCTATCTCGTGCACGGGTTGTCCATTTAATGGATCACTTGTTTGTTTTAGGATCGCGAGAGTTGAGCAGCTCGAGGAAATCTTGTGGTAGTTCAACCAGGTGGTCTTTTTTGCCACGCGAGTACCACAGAGTGGTTGCTGTGCTCCAGCGTTTGTCTTTCCTTCAGCCTACATGGTCATCCCAGTTGTTTGGAGTTGTTGGCATGATGGATGACATCCTTGAAGTGTGACAATGCCCGGGTGTCACTGTTGTGTAAGCCCACCTGGCGATGTTGCCTAAGTGAAATGCCCACACGACGGCGCTCAAACGAGGCATGTGTTATTCTTAGCTGGTTCTCCGTGGCTTTAGTCAGAGACCAGGTTTCACTTCAATAGCATAGCGCTGGTAGAACAATTGAGTCGAATATGTCTGCTCGCAGTCTGGTGAGGCTTGTGACGTCTGTGCCGTCTTTATCTAGTTGAATGTAGCACAGCTTGCTCGACGGCGCCTGGAAACCTCGGGCGTCAGGTTAGTTTTTAATGTTGAGGAGGCGGCCGAGGTAGATGTTGAGGCGGCAGCCGGGGTAGATGTTGAGGAGGCGGCCGAAGTAGATGTTGAGGAGGCGGCCGATGTAGATGTTAAGGAGGCGGCCGAGGTAGATGTTGAGGAGGCGGTCCAGGTAGATGTTGAGTAGGTGGCCGAGGTAGATGTTAAGGAGGCGGCCGAGGTATATGTATAAGTCAACATCATCCAGTGGTGTATTGTTTAGGGACACGGGATTGGGCTACGAAAGGGGTTTCGCATAGTTTTAGTTTTTTTTCTATATTTATAGTGAGGTACACTTTCTTGTCCACCGCTTCCAGCGATGCTAGCATCTGTGTCGCTTCAGTGGGTGTCTCTGTGATACGTGCGATATCGTCGGCAAATCTTAAATGGTTGAGTAATCGCCCGTTAATGTCGAGGCCGTACTCGCTCCAGTCGCAATGTCTCATCGTCGACTTTAGACATTCAAAGAAAAGATTTGGTGAGAGTAATTGTATATAACAAAGATTTATATGTAGCTATCTGGCAGTAAACACCATATTGACGGCCCCACGCTCTTTCCGGAATCCACTTTCAGGTAGCAGACCTTCATCAAGATGAGCCGTGAGGTCATTGAGAAGGAATCTAGCGAATATCTTCTCTGCGATGGACAGTAAAGAAATGCCGCGGTGGTTATCGCATGATTGCCGCTTACCTTTCCGTTTAAACAAATGTATTATTGAGGCCTCATTCAGATCTTGGGTGGTTTCACTGTGCCACATCTGTGTGAAGAGCAAGTGGAGTTTTACAATTAGTGCTATACCGCCATTTGTGTAGATCTCCACATGAATTTCATCGTAGCCAGGTGTTTTGCCACCGGAGAGTTGACTAACCGCTTTTTTGGTCTCCTCTACAGTCGGTATGTCATTCAGAGCCTCGTTTAGACGATACTGAGGCAGGCTATCAATGGCTTTACTGTGAACAGATAACAACTGGTTCAAGCTATCACCAAAGTGATCTGCCCAGCGTGGGATAATTTTTTTTGTTGCCAGATCTGTAATCAGTGTTTTCCCATCTGCATAAAGGAGGAGTAGTGAACCTGAGGAAGATGGGCCATAGACCGCCGTGAATGCATGATATAAGTTTCTCATGTCATGATTGTCAGCAAATCACTGTATCTCATCCGCTTTATTGCTCAGCAAGGAGTCCAGCTACTGACGCAGTTTGCATTGGACATTCTTATGTGCTTTAGGGAAAGCTGTTTTTTTGTATGTTGACGCTGGGTTATTGGAATATATTTGGTGAGATGGTGTTTGTCAGCTAGCATCGTTGTTATGTCCTCTGAATTCTCATCAAACCAGCCGTTTTGTTTACTAATAGCGTTACCCAGGATTTTTGTAGACGTGTTACACTAAAGGTAACTGCGACAACACTGTAGCCTGTACGTAGTCTTCATCGACAGGACAAACGTTCGATAAGGTCAACAGAGAAGGTTTGTGAAAAATCATGACAAAGTAAGGATGCTTAATGAAATGTGTCAACGTAGTAGAACAAATGCATGATGGAATGCAGGATAGGGTTCAGGAAAATGGTGTTACATCGAGGTCCTTTCCAGTAACAAACGGCGTTAAACAGGAGTGTGTGCTCGCACCAACCTTGTTCAGCATGCTGTTCTTTGCAATGTTGACTGATGCTTTCGGAGACGGGGACATAGGAATCGGCATAAGATATCGTATTGATGGCCAGCTGTTTAATCTAAGGCGGCGTCAAGCAAAAACTAAGGTCCAGACACACACCATCAGAGATCTTCTGTTTGCTGACGATTGTGCCCTGCACGTTGATCTGCAGAAAAGCGTAGATAATTTCTCCTTAGCGAGTTTCAACTTTGGACTTACCATCCCCACAGAGAAAACTGAAATAATGTACCAACCAGCTCCTGGCAAAACGTATACTGGGTCAATCATCAAGATAAATGGGGAAAAAACTGAAGGTTGTAAATAGATTCACATACTTCGGTAGTACACTGTCTCAGAATGTACTGAAACTTATGAATAGATCCACATACCTCGGTAGTACACTGTCTCAGAATGTACTGAAAGTTGTGAATAGATCCACATACCTCGGTAGTACACTGTCTCAGAATGTACTGAAGGTTGTGAGTAGATCCACATACCTCGGTAGTACACTGTCTCAGAATGTACTGAAGGTTGTGAATAGATTCACATACCTCGGTAGTACACTGTCTCAGAATGTACTGAAGGTTGTGAATATATCCACATACCTCGGTAGTACACTGTCTCGGAATGTACTGAAGGTTGTAAATAGATTCACATACCTCGGTAGTACACTGTCTCAGAATGTACTGAAGGTTGTGAATAGATCCACATACCTCGGTAGTACACTGTCTCAGAATGTACTGAAGCTTATGAATAGATCCACATACCTCGGTAGTACACTGTCTCAGAATGTACTGAAAGTTGCGAATAGATCCACATACCTGGGTAGTACACTGTCTCAGAATGTACTGAATGTTGTGAGTAGATCCACATACCTCGGTAGTACACTGTCTCCGAATGTACTGAAGGTTGTGAATAGATTCACATACCTCGGTAGTACACTGTCTCAGAATGTACTGAAGGTTGTGAATAGATCCACATACCTCGGTAGTACACTGTCTCGGAATGTACTGAAGGTTGTAAATAGATTCACATACCTCGGTAGTACACTGTCTCAGAATGTACTGAAGGTTGTGAATAGATCCACATACCTCGGTAGTACACTGTCTCAGAATGTACTGAAGCTTATGAATAGATCCACATACCTCGGTAGTACACTGTCTCAGAATGTACTGAAAGTTGTGAATAGATCCACATACCTCGGTAGTACACTGTCTCAGAATGTACTGAAGGTTGTGAATAGATCCACATACCTCGGTAGTACACTGTCTCAGAATGTACTGAAGGTTGTGAATAGATCCACATACCTCGGTAGTACACTGTCTCAGAATGTACTGAAGGTTGTGAATAGATCCACATACCTCGGTAGTACACTGTCTCGGAATGTAGCAATGGATGATGAGATGAACGTCAGAATCGCCAAAGCCAGCGCCACACTTGACATACTACACTCAAAAGTCTGGCGTCGAAATGACATTAGCCTCCAGACGATCCCAGTTCTGCTGTATGCAAGTGAAACATGGACTATATACAGGCGTCACGAGAAGAAGCTGAATCTTTTTCACACACTTTGTCTCAGGAGGGTGATGGATGTCAAATGACAAGACATGATCCCGGACACTGAGGTCTTGAGAGAACTGGCATCCCTAGCATTGATACCATCATGATGCAATCACAGATTTGCTGGGCGGGTCATGTGGTTCGCATTCTAGACTATCTGTTGAGAAAAATAATTTTTGTGGCGAGATGCAGAAGGGCAAACGCTCCCAAGAAGGCCAAAAAAGCGCTTTACCAACACACTATTTTAAATGTCCAGCATAAACCCCGAAACATGGGAAGATGCTGCAAAAGACTGTACAACCTGTCGCAAATCTCTCCGCAGAGGAGCAATGTCATGCGAGGCTTCTAAAAAGACTGTAGCAGAACAACGGAGAAAGGCCAGAAAAGCCCGTGAAATTTCACCGTCTCGTGAAGCGAACTTCCCATGCCCTCACTGCCTGCGAGTATACAGATCCCAAATCGGACTTGTCAGCCATTTCCGCACCCATTCACAGCCCCGACTCACAAAATACTCAACATGAAATACTGGCTAAATGAAAAAAGAAAAGGTCCTCATCACTCGTAATGGACGAACAACATATAACAAATATATAAATGTTATTCTCATTATATATAAATATATAGTAGCCAGAAATAATGGTCAAATTGAAGTTCTAATTCGCATCTTGTTGTTCAGAACACCTGTCAGTAATGGCTACTTTTATCTCCGAGACTTTTATCAAAAAGTGCTGTCTAGTCTTTGTTTGTTTTGTTTGGTTAAAGGTTTGCCTTTTTGTATTCTAGTTGCGAAAGCACGACTCTTTCCACCTAGATCACAGTCCTTTGGGAGATATCAGGACGTATTGGCCAATCTATGGATGTGTGTATGTGTTATAGATGATCTCCCTTATGTCTACCAGCATCAGTTGTTATAAAATGTAATCAATGACCTTATTGGGAATTCAAGTACCAGATGGCAGAATAGGTAGAACACTTGGCTCCTGTGGTACTGGGGCAGTGTTCGTTTCCAAACACTGACACTCTCCAGTCTAACCCGCTGTGAATAGTACTTGACTTACAGTTAGGAAAGGCAAGACGGCAATGAAGGGAATTGGTTAATTTCACCTCAGAAAAGATAAGACCAAGCACAAAAAAGTCTCTACCACTTGATCCCCGATGGCAGTGCCTGCTTCACTTTTACTTTTCCTCAAAATGTCAGTTTCTCAACGATGAACATTACTTTATCCTGTAGTTCTGAGAAATAAAGACCGCTTGATCAGACAGTGGTCACGAATTGTGCAGGCAAGTTGTGTTCTTTTGTGTGCCTCCAACAGAAACAAAAATAAACTGAATAAGATTTTGAATGCACGCAATGGCCAGAAGACCATATCCAACCCAGAAGGCCAGATGTTCCTTTGTTTCTACTTCCGCTAACATGTCATATATGTTCGTTTCACGACTTCCGCTGGCATAATACTCATAGTTTGTTATTAGTCTAGTACAACTTCTGAGCATGTACTAAAGGAACGGAACGAAAGACGCAGCGAAGCTACGTTCCATCCTTCCTTCAATAATGAGCCATGGGGTATCTTCCTATCTACTTTCTTTGGAGAAAAGAGCAAGCTCTCTGGCTGTAAGGTTATAGAAGAGCAACATGCGATGGTAACCATTTTATTTCCTGTAATTGTCAACATGCACAGCAGACAGTGGACATCTGAATACTAGAGTGATAGAGAACTTATTGGTTATGTGTTCGATCTCAAGTAAAGACTCTCCAGTCAACTCAGTTATAATCAGATACCTGGCTTACTGTTGGAGAAGGCAAGGCAATGAGGAAGGGACTGTCCACACCTTCTCATAGAAAGCGGAGACGTAGAACCAAACTTCCTCTGACACTTCATCCCCGACAGCAGTGTCTAATATGAGATTATCTTCACTTAAATTGTTAAAAAATAAAACTGGCTCTTTGGTCTGTGAATGATATCTCCCTCTAGCGTGATGTGTTTGGTTAGCTTGATTCCATTGTCCGTGATGTGACGTCAAGTAGGATACCATAGGCAGATTCAAACTGCAGCTTATAACATACTCGCTGATGTAGTCTCAGAACTAATCGTTGTTACTGTCTTTGACGACGCTGACGTGTCTGCTTCCCCGGTTATTAGTTGTATCAAATGGTATTTTCTTTAAATGGCCCATCCTTCGGTTGTTGTTTTGTGTATGTTTGCAGTAACCGTATCAGTGATTACAACTGTTATAACTAAGGTAATGACAGCAATAACAATAATGGATCAATGACTAACCGACGCACTTGTCTATAACAGCAAATAATAGCGCTTCATTGAAACATAAAGACCAAGAAAAAAGATGGATTAGCGGGGTTTCGAGAACGATGGATCGAATATAATAATGATTACTGTTATGACACATAAAGAAAAATACACGTCCAAATAAAGTCTGATGAAACACGTGTCTAGATAAGATGAACGACAAGAGTTATAATCCGGAGGACAATTGCAGCGCAGTGATCACGGTGGTTGTCATAATCAGCATCTTCTTCTTCTTCTTCTTCTTCTTTTTCTTCTTCTACTTCTTATTCTTCTTCTACTTCTTGTTCTTCTTCTACTTCTTCTTCTACTTCTTCTTCTTCTTCTTCTTCTTCTACTTCTTCTTCTTCTTTTTCTTCTTCTTCTTCTTCTTTTTCTTCTTCTTCTTCTTCTTTTTCTTCTTCTTTTTCTACTTCTTTTCCTCTGTTTCTTATTTTCTTCTTTTTCTTTTTCTTCTTCTACTTCTTCTACTTCTTATTCTTCTTCTACTTCTTCTGCTTCTTCTTCTTCTTCTTCTTCTACTTTTTCTTCTTTTTCTTCTTCTTCTTCTTCTTCTTCTTCTTCTACTTTTTCTTCTTTTACTTCGACTTCTTCTTCCTCTCGTTTGCCACGTTTTTTAAATATGTCTACACGTAAAGTTCAGTTTTCTTAATAAAAATCTTTGGGGTGGAGATCCTCATGACTTCCAAATAGCTTTCTGTGGAGGTTCGTTTCCGTGGACCAATGTTTAGTACGCAGTTGTCCAAGCGTATAACAGCCTTGTAACATATTATTGGCTGCCATGGATGATGGGTCCAATATAAGCCTATGTAAGTGGCCACTACATATCTTATGTCCCGTTCTCATACAGAACAAGTTCGCTTGCTCTCCTCGATCAAGGCAGTGACTGTTCTATCTTCTGCGTTCGTTCTCAATCTCCCGCTACCAAGCCCCGAATAGGGCTTTGCAAATAGCAGGATATAGTTCGGAAAACGGAATGCGTTGTGTCGTTAGTTTACAGCTTGACTGCGAAATTTGCACCTTTTTGTCCGACACATCCGTCTTCGGCAGGCAGTGACACTTATTTCTCTTTTGGTTGACTTTTCTTATGGCTTGGATAGCAGTTATTTCCTGGAAGGTGTTTGTTTGTTATTGTTGTTCCCGGTTTGCTCCTCATTTTGCTAACGTGCGTGCTCTCTCTTTTCCTGGTATGCCACGGTGTGCTGATCGTATCCCCTTTAGCATTATCCTTCGCTTGACTCTTAGTTCGCCTTTTTAGGCTCTGGCAATTTATCATTGTTTATCTGTAATAAAAGTACCGATTGATGTGATTAAATTGTGAATGATTAATTACTATTTGCTTGGAGTACCTGGAATCCTGGTATTCAAACAGGCATGTTGGTAATGTATGTTGCCAGGTAGTCTAAGGCAATCAGTAGAAGGTATTTTAAACTTCATGCGGCTTACTAGGTCTAGGGGAAGGTACAAATAATTTGGGTAGATTTTTAACAGTATTATTTATTTTTGTCCTGGCAGCGGCCGTTAAGTCTACTCTTTTCGATTTTTAGTTGGCAAAGGATTTTTAACGTGCTGAACACTGGACACGGGAGTCCGATCTCACTACACAGAGATAAGGGGAATTTTTACCAGAAGATCGACGTGAAAAAATCCCAGCTTCCACCCTGATTCGAACCAACTAATCTCCGACACCCGAGGCGAACACCTTATCTCGAGACTACTGAGTCCCCCACCCGAAGAGAACACCTTATCTCATGACCACTGAGTACCCCACCCAAAGAGAACACCTTATCTCGACACCACTGAGTCCCCCAACCAAAGAGAACACCTTATCTCATGACCACTGAGTCCCACACCCAAAGAGAACACCTTATTTCATGACCACTGAGTCCGATACCCAAAGAGAACACCCTACCTCGAGACCACTGAGTCCCCCAACCAAAGAGAACACCTTATCTCATGACCACTGAGTCCCACAACCAAAGAGAACGCGTTATCTCGAGACCACTGAGTCCCCCACCCAAAGAGAACACCTTATCTCATGACCACTGAGTTCCCCCACCCAAAGAGAACACCTTACCTCGAGACCACTGAGTCCCCCACCCAAAGAGAACACCTTGTCTCATGACCACTGAGTCCTCCACCCAAAGAGAACACCTTACCTCGAGACCACTGAGTCCCCCACCCAAAGAGAACACCTTATCTCATGACCACTGAGTCCCCCAACCAAGGAGAACACCTTATCTCGAGACCACTGAGTCCCCCAACCAAACAGAACACCTAGCTCATGACCACTGAGTCCCACATCCAAAGAGAACACCTTATCTCGAGACCACTGAGTCCCCCAACCAAAGAGAACACCTTATCTCATGACCACTGAGTCCCCCACCCACAGAGAACACCTTATCTCATGACCACCGAGTCCCACATTAATTGATTGTAGCAATGGAATGAAGATTGGAACTTTGATCCAAAATAAAATAATGGGCCAAAAACAGGACATGATTAGGGCTACATATATCAATTTCTCACCATGTGCGCCTCAGTGATGTATGCTGAAGATCCACTTCACTTCGACCACGACCCGATACGTTGCCACCGGCTGGTGATGTCACACGATCTGCCATCGTTGGTACCGTCTCAGAAATATTTAAATCAAACTTGACATTGCGCCATGTTCACCACATATTAGTAGGCACTCAGCTCAGTTGTCACCTGGTCCGATTACTGTCTTTCATTCAATAAAAAATCCTTAAAAATTCAATAATCGTGTACAACTTCTTCTTTCTTTATCTCTTAGTTGAAAAGGCCACAAGTCAATGCCACAATGTCATTGCACTGTATTTATATTTACTGGAATTCCTGTAGCAAACGGGGTTGCTGTTGTTTACTAACTATATTTGAACATAGTAATGCGGATTATACATGAAATATCTGCTGGCTGTGTTTGATCTGTATGGTTGTCCGTCTATCCAGATAGTTACTATACATGATGCTGGTAGGTAGTGCCAATCTGAAAACATAGGGATATATACATTATGTACACTTTGAAAATATATTTGGAGCATTGCAATGTACTAACAAACAATGAATTGTTGACAAGAGGCACCATCATCAAAATAATTGAGGCTTAAAGAGAGAAGTGTTAGATGATTGGAAATACATTATGGCAACATCAAAAAAGAAAAGAGTGTGGACATACGAATGATTGAGAATAAATTTAGAAATTGAAATTTAAGCATCCGGGGTAAAACAGAATAAATGAAATGAAGAAATGAAACTAAAATAGACACATGAATCCATCAAAATAGCACCAACGGGAGCACAGTTATGTATAAGTTAAACGCTTCAATCGGAAGAAAATGTTTTGATGAAAACATTCTTTCACATTTGTAGTAATCTGTTAATTTTCTGGGAACTTCATTTGAAAAAGTCCCATATTCTACATGTTGTCTATGACCTACTATTATGATCATATGTTCTAAATACAGACACGATTTTGTGCCTTCAACTCATAACTCCCTAGCGACAATTAGCATATTCTTCAGAAGTTGTAGTTCAAATCAAGAATTAACCGAATGTGCGGTGGAGCTGAAGGTCACAATTTATATATGTATATAATTGCTGCATTGAGACAGAAACAGAAGCTCGCCGTTACGGCCACAAAGTATTCGTCAGGGACAATGAAAAAACGAAAACACCCAACAAATCACAACATCAAAACTGATAATAGGCTTAGACAGAAGGATGAAACAGTTCCAGCCGGACCATGAGCGTTTAGGGCAGCGATGATGTGGTCAGCGACTCTGAGAACAAAGGTACTTGAATGTGTTCAAAGGTCACTCTCCGTCTCGACCCTATGCCAAGGTCACTCAACGTCTCGATACTAAGTTAACAAAGGAAAACTGGAGGGGGTGGGGGAGGGGGGGAGGGTTGGGGAAAAGAATGTGTCTAGTACAGATATGGGCTGGGAACGGACCACTGTCCGATTTGAGCAGTGTGGGGGTTAGTGACAGACAGAGGCCAGCAGAGCTTGCTGCGACATTCTGACTGACAGGAATTCAGAGTGATTCGTTCCAATAATAACTTAATGGGGGTGTACCCAAACTAAAGGATGACTGGAGCAGACATCCCACAGAGGCCATTGGACAGCTTTGATACTGCATGAGACTATATAATACTAGACAAAGCTTAACTTGAGCGGACTGGCCATGGAGAGAGTGAGAGAGGGAGAGAGAGAAAGAGGGAATTTAGCTTAGATTCTGTTTAGCTCGCCGACTTTATAGAAGAGCGATTGATAGGCTGTTTGACGAACGTTAGTGAGATAGAATGGAATACAGGGTTGCTGAACCAGCATACGCCTTTGAGTCTTGGCCAGTCGCTCTATAAGATGTGTGTGGGGTTCCCTGTGCCTAGAAGAGATCTGAATGGGTTTTGTGCGTGCAGGACACCTTGTGAACGATGTATGTTCTGAATGGTTAAACGAGTGTACAGATCGCCTAGGAGAGATCTGGATGTGTGTGTGTGTGGTGTGTGAATGACACCGAGGGAACGATGAATGTTCAAGTGTGTGTATATACGCAGATCGATTGAGTGTGTGATCACATGTGAGTATACGTTGAACAGATTGAATGTATAATGTCAAGGTCACCCGCCTTGTGGGATCTGAGTCTGGGGGAATGCACATAATACGATCGCAAAGACGAGTTTTTTTTAGTGTGTTGAGGGTGCAGATAAGGAAAGGGGAGTGTGCGGATAGAACTGGGTTGGGGTAGTTCGGAGCAATATTCAATAGCTTTTACTTAAAACCTCCGCGAATATATGAATTTCAATATATATATATATATATTGTTGATATTAATTTGTAATATAATTTTTGCTGTTTGTTTGCTAAATGTTGGTTTTGTTAATATTCACGTAATACATCTGCCACCTGCTGCGTTCTATGTTATTTGCTGTATGTGGTCATGAATGATGTAGATACATGTGGTAACATTCTAGATAGAAAAACTCCAGTGAAAACCCGGACTCTTCTTAACTTAACTTAACTTAACTTAACGTCTTTATACTGGTTTAGAAGACCCTGCAGAGTCTGTATACAACCAGTTACATTTACATCACCTTGCTCTAAAAGCTATGCGCATCCAGTTTATTCTTAAATGCATTAACTGTCCCTGCCTCCACTACCTCCCCTGGCAATGCATTCCAAGCAGACACCACTCTCTGACTAAAAAAATATTTCCTAATATCTAACCTGGACCTCTCTTTAGTCAGCTTGTAGCTATGCCCTCGTGTTATTGTAGGTGGCTGTATTTTAAAAAACTTGTTATAGTCTAATTTATCGATTCCTCTGATCATCTTATAAACCTGTATTAAGTCACCACGAATTGTTCTCTCTTCGAGACACTGTAGGCCGGTTTTTCTGAGTCGTTCCTCATAACTGTAATTCTGGAATCCCACTATCATCTTTGTCGCTTTTTTTTGTATTCTTTCTAGCATGTTTATGTCCCCTCTATGATAAGGACTCCACACCTGTACACAGTACTCCAATCTAGGTCTAACTAAAGCTTTATACAGTTTGACGATCACTTCCTTGCTCCTATGTTTAATATTTCTTTTTATCATACCTAACATTGCATTTGCCTTTTTCACTGCTACCTTAACTTGCTCACTCACCTTTCCTGTATGATCTATTATAACCCCTAGGTCCCTTTCCTTATCTATCTTTCTAATATTGTTTTCTCCCATTCTGTAATTATGTTACATATTGGATCTATCCATGTGGATGACTGTACATTTATCTACATTAAACTCCATTTGCCAGCTTACAGACCATTCTCGAATTTTATCTAAATCCGACATCAATATATCCACTTCCGCTTTAAATGAGACACTACTGCATAGTTTTGTGTCCTCAGCAAATTTTTCAATCATAGATCTCATATCAATGTCCAAATCATTTATATATATCAAGAACAAAATTGGTCCCAAAACCGAGGCTTGTGGCACACCACTTTTCACTTCACTCCACTCAGAGTACTCCTTATTTATGCCCACCCTCTGCCTTCTTCCCGTTAACCAATTTTCAATCCATTTGGCAACTTCCCCACCTATTCCATGTAATTTTAACTTTCGAAATAATCTTTGATGAGGTACTCTATCAAAGGCCTTTGCAAAGTCTAGATAAATAACATCCACTGGCTCCCCTTTATCTATGATTTTAGTAACCTCTTCCATGAATTCTAATAGATTTGTTAAGCATGATCTCCCTCTAGTAAACCCATGCTGACTATTTCTAATTAGATTAAATTTGTCTAAATGCATTACAATGTTTTCTTTGATTATTGACTCTAACAATTTACAGACTATGCTCGTTAAACTCACCGGTCTATAATTTGCCGGATCTGATTTTTGCCTTTTTTGAATAAGGGGATCACTCCTGCATCTTTCCAATCCCGTGGAACAATCCCTTTTGTAAGTGATTGAGAACATAATATAGCCAATGGTTTTGCTAGTTGGTCTCTAATTTCATACAGCAATTTTGCGTGAATACCATCTTGACCTGGACATTTATTCACCTTCAACCCCTCCAATTTTTTAAAAACCATTTCCTCTGTAATACAGATTGATCTTAATCCCGCTGTATCCATGTCTCTTTGAAAAATATCTATAGGCTCTGGGATCTTGGAGCAGTCCTCCTTTGTGAAGACTGTGCCAAAGTACTGATTGAGCAGATTAGCAGCCTCCCTATTCTCACTTATTATTTTCCCTGTACTGTCTATAAGAGGGCCTACTTTGTCTTTCGTTCTTTGTTTATTTCTAACATAAGAAAAGAAGCTTTTACTGTCAGTCTTGATCCTCTGAGCAAGTTTTTTTTCAAAGTCTATTTTTGCTGTTTTATTCGCTTTCTGAGATATGTTCTGCTTGTCCAAATATTTTACACATGTTTCTTTTGATTTACCTGCCTCTATATATTTTGTCCATGCTTTATTTTTTGCTCTTCTACATTTCACTACAAATCTAGTTATCCACTTTTTACGCTTGGGGTTTACCTCCCTACATGGAAAACATTCCTCTTTTAGCGTTTCTAGAACTGTTTTAAAACTTTCCACCTCCTGTTCAACATCTGTTCCTAGAACAATATATTTCCAGATTATGTGGTTCGCTGCCTCTTTCATCCTCTTAACATCGGCCTTAGAGAAGTCGTATGTTCGCGTGTTTATGTTTACTTCTTTCCCTGCAATAAGATCCCAACGGATGATTTGATGGTCACTTGAGCCAAACAGTTCCCCAACGGTAACGTTTTCAATCATATTTTCCTCTGTGGTAAAAACTAGGTCAAGTATGTTTTTGCCTCTGGTGGCTGCTTCTACATGGAACTACAAGGAACAGAACAATGGAAAACACCCAACAAATCACATCAAAACTGAGAGTGGACTTAGACAGAAGGAACACAACATTGGAAAACACCCAACAAATCACATCAAAACTGAGAGTGGACTTAGACAGAAGAAACCTAGTAACGGGAACATAACAACCTAACAAATAGCAGCAGTCCATTTGCCGTCGCCCGAGTGAATACCAGGGGAAACAGAATAGACACACTGGCTCCTTCCATGTAGCTTGTAACTATGAAATGACTATGAGACGACTATGAAGGGTTGTATATGAAGCTGGCAAATTCACCGTATTAAAAAACACCACTGCTATTAAAACCGCACTGCAAAATACTTATCAGGCTTTCCTAAACGCTGGTCACGGTAAACCGAATGAAAATGTGGACTTGTGCCATCTAGAGTGGCTAGTACAAAAAAAGAAGAAAAACAAGAAGAAGAGGAAAGAAAAGAAGAAGAAGAAGAAAAATAATATGAAAGAATTACATGTTTGCGACAGTTTAATATTTTTGTTTCAGCCTATTTATTTTTCTCATATGTGAATTGACTTGACGCTTGCTATTCAACCAGTCATAGATGACAAGACTTGATGTTTGCTATTTCAACCACTCAAATATAAAAGGACTTGATGTTTGCTTTTTCAACTACTCAAATATAAAAGGACTATGTTTGCTATTTCAACTACTCAAACATAAAAGGACTTGATGTTTGCTATTTCCACCACTCAAATATAAAAGGACGATGTTTGCTATTTCCACCACTCATATATGAACGAACTTTCTGTTTGCTATTTCAACCACTCATTACCATAACCACCATAACCACTTTCTCCAGTCCGTTGTGTCGTTTGCGTGCACAAAAAAACCTCAGTTTTCGGGTCATTACATCATTTATGAGCCAATTCTTCACATTCAGGTCTTGTCGGATGGATTTGTTTGTTGCTTTCTTTGTCCGCGGGATTTTCAAGACTCTTCTGTAGCACTGTGTTTCCAAAGCACCAATGTTAGTTCTTATTGCTTTTGTAATCGTCCATGTTTCACATCCATAGGTTGTCACAGGAAAAATACATGTTCTTATGATCTTTAGTTTTAGTTTCTTGTTTGTATTATGCCATAGGTTCTGCTTAGTCCGTATCCTCTGCATTGCCATAGTCAGTCGTCTTCTTACTTCCTGTTTTGTGTTAAAGGTGAAATTTGCACGGAATGGACAAATAGAAAAATAGGGGAGAAAACCCTGAGACTAAATAATAGATAAATAAGAAAGCGGCAAACGATCACAAAGATACATTTTTTTTTTAAAAGACAAATATATTTAAGTAATTCGGAAAATCTACGCACCAAGCAACAAAAAGGAAAGTACAGCTATACTCAGTCCAGAATGGGATTTAGAAGTACCAGGAGGCGAATATACATCACCGTTCATCGATTCAAACCATTTTGGATGTCGAGTTATTCGAATCCCATTACGAAATACAAAAGAACACTAAACCAAAAAACAAGAGACAGCTGGAAAAACAAAACAGAAAGCCTCAATTTAGATAAAGAAGGGAACAAACTATGGAAGTTAGTCAGAGCCATTAATGACGCAACTCCATCAAACAAACAAATTACCATCAAGCAGGGCGACAACATGCTCACTCGAAAAAAAGCAGCATACGCCTTTATAGAACATTATGCCAGAGTAAACCACATTGATGTTCCTACAGATAGGCATACAGACATTAGTGAAGAACAAAAGAGCCACGACAACATCAATATCGCACCAGAGGAGCACATGATGGCAAAACTAACAATGAATGAAATGGAAGAGGCCATGAGAACACTAAATAAGAAAAAAATCGCCAGGAAAAGATGGGGTAACAAACGAAATGCTGATGGGGCTGGGCCAAACAGCAAAGAGGAAGTTATTATCAGTCCTGAACCAAAGCTGGAAAAGGGGAATTGTACCGCAGGCATGGAAATATGCTGTAATTATACCAGTACCAAAGAAAGAAAAAGATAGAGCAGATCCAAATGGATACAGGCCTATCAGTCTACTGAGCTGTGTAGGTAAACTGATGGAGTGTATGATAAACACCAGACTGATGTGGCATCTGGAAGAAAAACACATACTAATTGCACAGCAAAGCAGGCTTTAGACAGCACAGAGCCACTGAGGACCAGATCACTCTCATAGCCCAGGAAATAGAAGATGCTTACCAGGAGAAAAAGCATACGATAGCGGTTTGGGTGGATTTAGAGAAGGCATTTGACAAGGTGTGGAAAGAGGGACTTAAAGTCAAGCTACGAAGAAGTGAAGTTTGTGGGAAAATGTACAGATGGATCAGCCACTACCTCAAAAACAGAACAGCCAGAGTTCAAGTACAAGGGCAGATGAGCAAAAAGGTGACACTGGAGCAATGAGTACCCCAAGGGGGAGTACTGTCACCCACACTTTTCCTGGTGTATATAAACAACATCACAGAGAATATACCAACCAGAGTCCACAGCTCAATGTTTGCAGACGATCTGGCTATATGGACCTCTGAAAAAAATCACACCATAGCAAGAAATCGGATGCAGCAGACCCTAACATCGCTGGAGGAGTGGGCAAAATAAATGAGAAAAAAACATGTACGATATTCTCGCTTTCAAACAATCCCCAGAACGCCAAAATAAGTCTTAACTGCAAATATCTGCGACCAAACGATAACCCAAACTACCTGGGAGTCACATTTGATCGGCGCATGACATGGACAAGTCAGATTGAGAGAAACCGAATGAGAGCCAGACAAAGAATGGCAATCATGAGGAAACTTGCTGGCACAAGCTGGGGAGCAGACGAAAGTATACTAAAGAAACTGTACACTGGAAGAGTGAGACCAGTTCTCGAGTATGGCATTGCGGCATGGACAACAGCAGCAAAGGCAAACTTTGATAAAATTAGCAAACTTCAAAACCAAGCCATGAGAGTTATAACAGGAGGCATGAAGTCAACGCCAATTGTAGAACTTGAAAAGATTACAAATCTGCAATCCATGACCTACAGAAGAGACTGCAAATCCCAGCAGCAAGCAGAGAAACTCAGAAGACTGACAGACCATCCAATACACCAGAGACTAAATAGATTTGGAAATGGGAAACTAAAGCGGAGAAACTTTGCAGAAATAGCCAAAGCAAAGATGCACGAAGATCCCGTAAACGCACTAACAACACCAAAACCCATCCCTACTGTACGCAAACCTACCTGGAAGCAGCAAATATTTCCGGTGGTGGCAGAAAATATACCAGGTATTGGAAACAAGAACAGCCAGACTGAAAAAGAAAGAACAGACATAACCCTGAGGTACATAACGAAAAACTACCCAAGCATGGACTAGACCCATGTATACACCGACGGTTCTGTAACAAACAAAACACAGAATGGAGGGGCAGGGGTATTCCTGAGCCTACCAAATGGTAGAAAAATAACACTGTCAGTGGCAACTGGAAAATACTCAAGCAATTTCAGAGCGGAGGCAGAGGCCCTGAGAGCTGCAGCAGAAGCAATGCTGACAGGCAAAAGAAATGAAAGCCATATAGTCTTGTTCACAGATGCCCTGGCCGTAGTCACAGCACTAAAAAGCCAGAAAAATACTGAACTTAATGATTTAAGAGCAGTACTCTGTCAACTATGCCAGCAGACCGCACCAAAAAGAGTAGTGGTACAGTGGGTTCCATCCCATTGTAACATCCAAGGCAACGAGGAGGCAGACAGACTGGCAAAAGAAGGTGCAAGACTACCACAACCAGATTCTAGTGTGACCTACGAAGAGTCAAAAAGGCTCATTAGAGCCAGATACATGGCCAAATGGGAAACAGAACATACTGGCTACATAAAAAATGATGCCTATTACCAAATGAACAGAAGAGAGCAGGTCGTGGTCTTCAGACTCCGCACAGGCCACAACAGACTGAGGTACCACCCATTCAATAAACTGAGTATAGGTGGCACTGACGAATGCAGTTGTGGTACCGGAAAAATGACCACTGAACATCTGCTGCAAAACTGCCTGAAATACGAGGAGCAGAGAAAGCACATGTGGCCATCACCAGTGGCAACACTAGACAAGCTCTATGTCAGTGTCGACAGCCTCAGGATGACCGCTCTTTTTTCGAAAAAATACAGGTTGACGTCTGACAGCGTACGAAGAGGAAGAAGAAGAAGAAGAAGAAGAAGAAGAAGAAGAATCCCCTTACTTATGCTTTCTTGTAGAGAGCTCCATTCCGCACCTGGATTTATGTGGTTCAATTCCTCATTGACTATCAATTTATCTAATCTTCTGTTGCTTTGTGTGTGTGTTTATCGAGTACTTATAAAGTGCTTTTTCTTTTTGAACTAAAAACGAACGACAAATGTAAGGTAACGAGATTGTAAACAAACTAATGAGCGACAATTAGTGAGAATGACTGAGGATTCAAGAAACTGTACTATTTCATGAATGTTATAGTTACATGATTTGACGAGCTTTACAATCTGATATACATTTGGATATCGTCATGCGAGAACTTTACAATTTCAGGAATCGTTACACATTTTAACATCGTCACCCGAGAATTTCACAAATTCAGGATTCGAAATACTCACAATGTCCGATTTTTGAAATATTTTCAATTTCAGGATTGGAAATACTTGACAAAAGCATCAGTTAAGTAGCTTGATAATATGAAAGTCGATATTTGCAGCCATGAATATTTAATTCTTTACTGGTGGCAATCAAATGGCAAATCTGTCCGCTTGGGAATACCTCGACTGTTCATTTTATAATGTACGATGACAGCCGTCATAAATTGAGCAACAGAAATGGTGGGGGCTATAACAGACAATTAGAAGTGAGTGACCAATTAGTTGCAATGCTGATCACTTGATCAAGGGGACACGGGTTCAACCCGAGGTAATGCCCTTGTTTTTTTACTATCAGCGATAAACTTAAAAACACTTCCTGCTAACTACATGATGACTGCAGGGACAAACGGCATTTACTCCTCAACTTTGTTATCCACCAAACCAACCTCAGCAATTGGAATAAATGTCATAATAATATATCTAATTATACTTGGCTTAACGTAACGTCTTTATGCTGGTTTAGAAGACTCTGCAGAGTCTGTATACAACCAATTTCATTTGCATTTCCTTGCTCTAAAAGCTATGCGCATCCAATCCATTCTTAAATGCATCATTTATCCTTGCCTTCACTATTTCCTGTGGCAATGCATTTCAAACATTCACCCCTCTCTAGCTAAACAAATATTTCCTAACATCTAATCTGGATCTTTCTTGAGTTAATTTGTAGCTGTCCTCTTGTTCTTGCAGATGGTTGAATTTTTTAAAAACTTGTTATAGTCTAAATTATCCTTTCTTTTGCTTATCTTATAAACCTGTATCAAGTAACCTTGAATTTTTCTCTTATCTAGACACTCTAGGCCGGTCATGACACTTTTTGATAATAGACGATACTGATGATGCCTCCGAGACCCTACCATTACTGCCACTGCTGGTGTGAGTACTTCTGGGATATGTCAATTGCTCTGATTATCATTCCGATTATCAAGCAAACGGTAATTTTGGAAGTTTGCAATATAAGCATGCCTGAGTTTCAGCTACTACTACCACTGCTACTTTATTTGCATATAAAATTACAATTTTATTTATATATATCAGTCAGGTCAGGCCATATCGTAACCGGTGATGTCGTTGGGACACGCATGCAGACATCCTCACAAGCTCACGCCATCCTTCTCTGTCAGTGGTCGCTCCCTGTGCCTCTTCTGGTCGGAGATTGGTCCATTCTTTTATCTTGTCTCCCACCTCTTTTTGGGACGGCCTCTTCGTCTTCTGCCTTGCACCTGTCCGTGGAGGATCGTATTTGCAAGACCGTTTGACTTCTATATGTGACCGTACCAAGCGAGTTTCCTTCTTTTGACAGTTGCCAAGATGTCTTCAAAAGGCCCTTTTGCTGTTGTAATTCTTTCTCGTATTTCCTCATTTGTAACTCAACGTTTGCACGTGACGTTTAGATGTCTTCGTAAATATATCATCTACAAGACCTATATTCTCCACTGCATGTCAGCTGTAATTGCCCATATCTCACAAGCATAGAGGAATATTGACAGGACCAATGTACGCATTAATCTGATTTTCGTGCATAGTGCTAACCGTTCATCTTGCCAGATTTTGTTAAGCCGCTAATGTATGTTATATTCTGACCAAAACCTCACATTTTGATCCTTAATATATAGCTTTATTTTGCTTTATATATGTCTATCTTTGTGCATGCCTATCTATCTATATATCTGTCAATCTGTCTGTCTCTCTGCACATTGAACTGGCAACTTCACCACGTAGAATGCTCTGCTATTACAACTATACTGCAAAATACTCGATTCAGTCTTCGTTAAAAGCTGGTTACGGTAAACCGAATGAAAAGACGAACCTACACTCTACTTTCTGGAGTGACAGACACGAGAAGGACAAGATAATAAAAATGTAATGTATGCGTCAGTCTAATTTTTTTTTTTTAAATTGATTTTTATTCATCTTTTGTTCAATACAAATTCACATCCATTTTTCATTTATTTATAATCTTCAATATCAATGCAATTGAATAAGTAATTGGAATAAAACTATCATAGGGAGGAATGAGAGGAAGAAAGGGGATGAGAAAGAGAAATTTGGAAAGGGTATTGGTTGAGATTGAAATGGATTTGCTATTTAAAGAAAGATTCAAGTCTCATATCTCTAATAGGTCAGTCTAATTTTGTTTCAGCCTTAATTTGCAATTGCAACTACTCAAATGTGAAAGTACTTGATGTTTGTTATTTCATCTACTCATGAAGGAAAGAACTTGGTGTTACCATCTCAAATAAGAAGTCCGCCACAAATGCTTTTGCAGACTAGATATCCCTGGGAAACGTGCCAATTTGTATTATGTAACAACCCACTAATGTATTATTTAGACGTCATTGGTCACTGGGACCAATTAGTTTTCATGTAGCTGAGTCAGACCTAACTTCCACCAATTTATGTCGTACAGCCAAATTATCCCCCTTGTATTAATTATTTCCCAATCTTGCATGAAAATACATGAAACACTGAAAATTAATTCAACAAAATGAAAATATGGTTTATCATCTATTGCATGATCTAGTCATACATATCATCTGTCTTCTATTCTAACTATGACTATATTCTCTAAGCAGAGGGTGTCAGTAAGTCAGTAAGTAACTGGTTGGTGGCTTCTGAACTAAAAACCCAAATCGAACCAAGGACCGTTATCCCTGTTCGTATTCTTTCTAACAAGAGCAACTAATAAACTAATTTAACAACTTGAATCGTGCGGTCCTTCGTCGCCAGTGGTGTGTCTGGCCTCCGATAGAATAGCAGCTTCCATCCGTCTATTCACCGCTGTGCAACCAAATATTTCTCACACGGGGTTTGGAATCATGCTCCCTGAGGTTCTAGGCTACAACCCTAGTTCTTTGGGACGTGGTCACTGTTGGCTCTCTTACACCTTATGTATTCTTGATACAGACAACATTCGAGACAGTCTATAAGATCTTCCTATAGGTGTCGATCTTACGTATTTCACTGCTATTTCCAGCAGACCATTAAGAGCAATACCTGTGAAATCCACAATCAAGTTTCAACCGAATCTCTCTCACTGAGTGTAATCAGTTAACTATTATTTCCAGCATGCTCAAAAGCAAATTTGTGAAATCAACAGTTACGGTTCTACCGAATCTCTCTCATTCACTGGGGTCAGTCCACTATCTCTTTCCTCCGACCATAAGGAGCAGGGTATACAAAACTCACAGTGAGACCTGCAGGCCAGCTCTACCTGTAATGCCTTGCGTCACTAGATATTTGTTACCACCCCGTTGACCAGCTCCTAGCTCGTGTCACTATTTGGCATGTACTGCCTGTCAGTACGTCAATTTCCCTATTTATGAAGCCCCTGCCAAATTTACGTAAAATATCTTGCCGTCAACTTATAAGCAGAACAAACCAAAACCAATATTCCTGAGTCATCTTGACATACCGGATGGGCGGTCTTAACCTCTACCAAGTTCTTCTGACAACGTGTCACCAAATCATATGTAGCTAAAACCCGTACCAAATCTCCACTTTTACCTAGGTACTACGACACAGACGGATCTCACCCTGCCACCAAACTAATTACCAATCTAACTAGAAGTCTTAGTAACGATTCCAAGATTTCACACGTTAAACTGATGACCTAAGCTTACACGATAAACTCCCGATAATAGCGAAACTAAATTCTTACAATCTAACTTTCCATGAATCGATTATCGTGCAATCAAAATCTTGTCCAGCTTTGATTAAAGCCCAATCTATCTAACCTCTGACTGAACTCTCCGGCATAATGTCTTTCTCATTTGCTTGTCTACTGTCTAGCTAAAATTAGCTTCACTCTTACCGTTAGTCTTAAGTGGCGAGTTGATCCCTGAATCCCACTTCTAACTGAAACCCTGAATCCCACTTCTAACTGAAACCCTGAATCCCACTTCTAACTGAAACCCTGAATCCAACGTCTAACTGAAACCCTGAATCCCTTCTAACTGAATCCTTGAATCCCCCTTCTAACTGAATCCCTGAATCCCACTTCTAACTGAATCCATGAATCCCACTTCTAACTGAATCCATGAATCCCACTTATAACTGAATCCCTGAATCCCAGTTCTGAATCCCTGAATCCCACTTATAACTGAATCCATGAATCCCACTTATAACTGAATCCATGAATCCCATTTCTAACTGAATCTCTGAATCTCGCTTCTAACTGAATCCCATATGTGTCACATAACTGACACTGTCACACACCCAGACACCGACATTGTCACAATACCTAGCCGTTGTTTTTTTATAATGTTTCTCGCTTTTTTACATTTGTGTTTTGTTAATGAAAGCTGCAAGGAACGGGCAAATAGGGAGAAAACTATCTTTCAGTCTGTGTCTATGTTTGTCTGTCTGAATATATATACATACATATATATATATATATATATATATATATATATATATATATATATATATATATATATATATATATATATATATTTCTATGTCTCACTGTACTTTCTTACATAACTTCTTTGTCATCTCTCTTTCTTTCTCCTCTCTCGTTCCCTCTAGTTATAACGTCGGACCTCTCTCCTCTCTCACTTGCCCTGTTTATAAAATGACTCACTCGTCCCACTTTTCACTCTGTTTCTCTCTCTCTCTTTGTCTCTCTCTCGCTCTGTCTCTCTCTGTCTGTCTATCTCTCTCTCTCTCTCTCTCTCTTTACAGAGCATATCAACCTTACTTTCATCCATTTCCTCCTATATTCATCATTTTTTACTCTGTTTCTCTCTCTCTTTGTCTCTCTCTGTCTCTCTCTGTCTCTCTCTGTGTCTCTCCCTCTCTCTCTCTCTTTACAGAGCAAATCAACCTTACTTTCATCCATTTCCTCCTATATTCATCATTTTTTACTCTGTTTCTCTCTCTCTTTGTCTCTCTCTGTCTCTCTCTGTCCCTCTCTGTGTCTCTCCCTCTCTCTCTCTCTCTCTCTTTACAGAAAAAATCAACCTTACTTTCATCCATTTCCTCCTATATTCATCATTTTTTACTCTTTTCTCTCTCTCTCTTTGTCTTTCTCTGTCACTCTCTCTGTCTCTCTCTCTGTCTCTATCTGTCTCTCTGTCTCTCTCTGTCTCTCCCCCCTCTCTCTCTCTCTCTCTCTCTTTTTACAGAGCAAATCAATCTTACTTTCATCAATTGCCTCCTATATTCATCACTTTTTACTCTGTTTCTCTCTCTCTTTGTCTCTCTCTCTCTGTCTCTCTCCCTCTCCCTCTCTTTCTCTCTCTTTCTCTCTCTCTCTCTCTTTACAGAGCAAATCAACCTTACTTTCATCCATTTCCTCCTATATTCATCACGTTTTACTCTTTCTCTCTCTCTTTGTCTCTCTCTATCTCTCTTCCTCTCTCTCTCTCTCTTTACAGAGCAAATCAACCTTACTTTCATCCATTTCCTCCTATATTTATCACTTTTTACTCCCATGAAATGTAGCCTCTTATTCTAATTTGTACTGGTCTTTTCAATTCGACGCACGAGTCGTCTGCAACATGGCTTCCCTATCTACCGCTCGGATGCAGGTTTATTTTCGTCTGCCCCACTTTCTAGGTCTTGCGCCTTTTCCACTCGGTACATCCGGAGGAAGCATTGTGCTCTGGCACGCTCAATCATTCAGAATAGATAATTTTGGAAGAAGACGACAATCAGACACAATACAATGGTTTGTACGCTTAAGTAACTCCAACCGCTATTAACAGCCAGCCCACATTCACACAAATAAAGTTACAGAAACCGGCTTAAAGAACCACTAGTTTGCTAATGAAGGAAACCTAACAATCGAGACTTCCGATGAGACCTTATGAGAGTCATAGAAAATGCCTAATTGAAAAAAAAAGGCAAATGGTTCATTGAACCGATTTCATTGCACTAGGACGCCCTAAATGTGCTTAGTCCCTTCCAATGCTGAAAGTGGCGATTACATAGCACGTATTTTGTAGCTCACACGACGGCTCCACAATGTTCGCCTGACTTCGTTAGGTACCTATTTACATCTGGGTTGACTGGGAATAATCGTCAACTTAGTCTTAATCTTAGTCGACCTGGGTTTCTACAGGTTGTGTGAGCTGGATGTAGCTGTGAGAAGGATTTACTGCTTAGCGGGCTAGGCTCGAGCAGCTTACTCCGCTGCGTTGGGACAAGTGCTGCATGGGTGGTTAACTGATGTGTGAGTCCATTTTAATAGACTCAAATACTAGAGCAAAGTAGACCCGCAGCCTGTTTGGCGCCATCCATGTTACTACTAACACAACACCTAACCATGGTCGGTGTTATGCCATGTCACACTGTTAGTCGCCTCTTACGACATGCTCTCTGTGGAGCAGTGATCCTATTCTTGTCTTTGTCATACACAAAGACTTAGACGGACCACTCGGGAGGAATAGTTGTCATACCTTAAAAAAACCACGACAAACCAAGTCTATCAGACAGAGCACCGTGTCATTGAATCTGGTGCCTTGGGATGTTAATCCAAGGTCACAACTCCCAAGTCACACGCTCCCTTAGTTGACAAATGACCTAACATTGATGGGGAAAACTTCACACACATGAACATGAAATGTTAGAACATTTTACCAAACTGAATCAAATAAAACTAAACAATATAGAGCAGTCTCGTGTGGTTTTCAGAGAGAACAAATTATAAAACTGGGGTCAACCATACGCACTTTATTTTCTTTGTTTGGAACATCCTGCTGCTACAATAAAGGCTACATGAGAATGCATATCCTCAAAAACAATTGCTCATCTTAGTTTCATCAAAGCTACAATATTTTAGATGAAATGTATCACCATGGGTAACTGCTTTGTTCCTGCAGTAAGAAGAAGTTGAGAAATAGAGAGAGAGAGAGGGGGGGGGGGAGAGAGAGAAAGAGAGAGAGAGAGGGAGAGAGAGAGAGAGAGAGAGTCATCAGAATATCATTGCGCCGATAAAAGTTTGGTGTAAAACTTCCTGGAAGTGAATGTTATGAAGGTGTAACTTCCTGGAAGTGAATGTTTGGAAGGTGTAACTTCCTGGAAGTGAATGTTTGGAAGGTGTAACTTCCTTGAAGTGAATGTTTGGAAGGTGTAACTTCCTGGAAGTGAATGTTTGGAAGGTGTAACTTCCTGGAAGTGAATGTTTGGAAGGTGTAACTTCCTAGAAGTGAATGTTTGGAAGGTGTAACTTCCTGGAAGTGAATGTTTGGAAGGTGTAACTTCCTGGAAGTGAATGTTTGGAAGGTGTAACTTCCTGAAAGTGAATGTTTGGAATGTGTAACTTCCTCGATGTGAATATGTGGTAGATGTAACTTTCTGGATATGGATGTTTGTAGGTGTAACGTCCTGGGTGTGGATGTTTTTAGATGTAACTTTATGTATGTGACTGAATGGCAGGTGCATTCAGGTAGAACTAGAAAAAAATTCCATGGTTGATTTGAACATCCTGCGTATATTTATATATATATATATGGTATTAAGCTCGACTGCAGTTTCCATTTCAATGACGGCCGTCCAGCTCAAAGGATCCAAGGGACGCATGGGGCAGCAACTTGCTTTCATGGGCTCATTCTACAAGACAAGATGTTTTCGAGTACTCGTGGAAGCCCTCTGATACACGATAGCCTCATGGAAGTTCTCTAATACAAGATAGCCTCATGGAAGCCCTCTGATACAAGATAACCTCGTGGAAGCCCTCTGATACAAGATAGCCTCATGGAAGCACTCTGATACAAGATAACCTCGTGGAAGCCCTCTGATACAAGATAGCCTCATCGAAGCATTCTGATACAAGATAGCCTCATGGAAGCCCTCTGATACAAGATAGCCTCGTGGAAGCCCTCTGATACAAGATAACCTCATGGAAGCCCTCTGATACAAGATAGCCTCATGGAAGCCCTCTGATACAAGATAGCCTCGTGGAAGCCCTCTGATACAAGATAACCTCATGGAAGCCCCCTGATACAAGATAACCTCATAGAAGCCACCTGAAATGAGATAACCTCGTGGAAGCTCCCTGATATAAGATAGCCTTATGGAAGCACAATGAAATAAGATAACCTCATTTAAGTCCCCTGATATAAGATATCTTCATGGAAGTTCCAGCTGTTACAAAAAGATGACACTTATGTTTAATAAGACTTCAGAAAGACTGCAAGACCATGCAAACAATGTGATTTGAAGATTCGCACATAAACGATTTAAAGACGTAAACCAATAAGCATTAGAAGAACACCTGGTCCATTATCGTGCATGTCAATAACATCAAACTTGAGCACAGGCAAAAGTTCAATGACCTTGAGAGTGGGTTATTTTTGTTTACATAAGACAGGCAGGTTGATAAAGAAATTGAAACTATATGTTAAATAGTCTCTACGCTGCCTTATCAGTTGTCACCACTTCCTAAAGGCGACAGAGAAACAGCTGATAAAATGTATATTTATGCCAACGTGTTGCTACCAATGGCATACTTGGTCATCATCCAAGGCACATGAGAAGAAAATTAGATTGAGTGAAATGAACTGTCTTCAAAAAGGAATTGATGTCACCAGGAGAGATAAAAGGTGAAATGAGGACATTAAGAGTGGGGTGGGGATCTGCCTTAGTGCTGAATACATATCGAGGCAGAATATAAGACGGTTCGGCCATCTCATGACAATGCAATCAGATTAACTACCACTGCGCACTTACATCAAAAGATGATCTGGCTGCAGGGCGCGGAGAAAGTCGCATGGACAGAAGATATAAGAGAAATCCTTTAACAACAGGGGCTTGCAATAACCAAAATTATACACTTAACTAAAAAAAAACAACGACAGCTCCCCACGGTGCTCAACGCGCCATTGGACAAGAAGAAGTAAAGTTAGAACAACAGATATTCTCGTGGGTGCCCTAAGAGGTATGGAAGCCATCATATGAATTGCCTCATTCTGCTGACCATCTAATATATGATGTTGATCTGCGGTATCAAATGCGCACACCTCACCAACAATCTTAGAGACAAAAATCATCCAAGCCGCACTCTAAAATGTGGAACAGTCTAATCAACCATGTTTTCACCCGATACCGCTCTCTAATTTCCTCACTAATGCTGATAACCCCGGCTCGAAAACACGAGTCTATTGTATTGATCCGGCCCAACAGCGCTATGTGGAAATTGATAATCTGGTTGCTACTGGAGGGGATTTCTTTTTGAGGTTTTAAGCGACAAAAGTAAAGCCATGGGCGAGAAGTCTGTTCGATAAGTGCGTATTGATTTGTGTATGTTGATTCTTTGCCGAATTTGGCCAATTGATCTTATATTCACACATTTATCTATTCAGACGACGAAAACGAGATACAGAAAATAAGAATGACAATAATATATGGAAAGCTTAGGCAACTAAGAGGGTAGTACTAAGACATAGAAATAATAATATTAATTATAAAATGTTGATTTCGTCAACGACCAAAATGCTTCAGACATGAAGGTAATTAGTCTTAACTAATTGTAGGGTGATGAATGCAAAAAAATGGCATTTAAAAGCTCTGATTGGCTCTAGTTTCTGAGATATACATATCCGGTTATAGTATATATATTTATGTTATGTACTTTAGTGGCCGATTTCAAAATGTGTGCCAATGACTAATAAAAATAGAACTGGAATTAGATTATGCGAACATATGTATGATTGCATCACATCTCTGTACAAATAGCCTAATTCTCATAAATAAACAGCATTATTTTGGTACAGTTTTGTGTTTTCCAGAAATGCCCAAGGCATGTGTTAACAGTACAGATCATTTATACTATATTTGTAGTGAAGTTACTTTTGTATCACAAAAACGAAATCTGACTGCAGTGAATAAGAAAGTCTACAGTTTGTACTATGGCTGCAAAATGTTGAGGGCCCACTTTTCCTGTTGTAGTCCCAATGATTTAGCGAGTTCACTGATCATGTCAGTAATTATTACTTTTGTATGGTCCCTTCAGTTTGGCAAGACATGCCAGAGAAGAAATTTAGGACTGTAAAATATCGAAACATTCCCTCTGCAATACGTCATGTACGACATGGCAATGACCTACCGGTTCCCAAAGAACCAGAATAATTATAAGATGATTCAACTGAGGAAGAAGAGAAAGTTTGTGTTCCTGAATCATGAACTTCACACGACGCAGAATGTGTGTCATTTAACTAACATAAAATCACACATAAGAACCCAAAGTGGACTCTATACCCTGGACAGAGATCTCAACTTAACCAAGAATAAGGCGGAGCTTTTGTGTTCAAGACTGCAACAGTGGAATCTACCGGCAAACGATGTTCGAATGTCTGTGTTTGGGGACCGTCAGAAACATCTTGCTACATTTTTTCAAAGAAGGTGATCTTTTTTCGTACCACAATATTTCAGGTTTAATGGCACCCCTCAAAAACAATTTTAAATATGATGATTGGAGGATGTTCGTCGATTCTTCAAAGACAAGATTTAAAACTGTTTTGCTGCATAATAATGTTGTACCTGAAATTCCTGTTTGTCATGCGGTTCATCTGAAAGAAACCTATGGAAACATTAAACAGCTTTTGAGGTGTGTACCGTAGGATCATCATCAATGGCCACTCCGTTGTGAGTTAATAGTGGTCGCTCTTACGCTTGGTCTTCAGAGTGGATGCACCAAGTACTGTTACTTTATCTATAAGGGGAATGGTCGCGCAAGAAATGACAACTACATTAAAAAAGATTGACCAATCAAACAGTCATTGCAGCCCGGCTGTTGAGCATCCAGCACCTGTAGATACCAGTAACATTTTGTTGCCGCCCTTGCACGTGCCTTGGGTCATATGAAAAACTTTGTCACGAAAATGGCTGAAACAGGAGAGGTTTTCCAGTACATCATCATCAAATGTCCAAAACTGAGTGAAGATAAAATAAAAATGGGAGTATTAGTTTCTTCCCAAATTCGTAAACTTTTGCAGATGACGGGTTCTATTGCGTGTAGAACGCTGCATGGGTTCCGTTCCAGTCAGTGGTAGGAGAGAGTTACTGTCAAATATGTGTGAAATGCAGTGTCAGTGGCAGGCATTACGTGATGATGTTAATGTCAGGTATATGTGAAAATGTCATGCGTGGAGCATGGGAGATAACATTTTTAATTTTGTCACTGAGGATTAACTATGGCTAATACAATGTTTTGGCGCAGGTGTGGTAGGGTTCAGACAGAGTTCAAGTTATCTGAAAATCTAACAAAGTCAGCGTACATTTTTCATTGTCCAATAATCAGAACAGGGAAAAGTATTATCACAGTACATGCGATATTGCTAAAGATTTAACTAGTGATAGCAGTTCCAGCTGCAACCCCAGATTGTTATTCATAATGAAGAAATCAAAAACCTCACACATTTTGAATACATTGGCTCTACGTTATGCAACGACGGAGACTGCTTAAACGAAATTAGAAAACGTTTGACGATGGCGATGCAGGAGCTAAACACCATGCACAATCTATGGAATAATTCTAGCAAGCAACTAAAACTGAAGATCCTGAGAACATGCATGTTCCCTGTGGCAATATACGAGTTCGAGACATGGACTATAAAACATGCAGTAAGGAAGAACATTGAAGCGTTCGAAACAAAATGTTACAGAAAAATCCTAAAAATTCCAGGGATAAAGAAAGGGGCAAGTAAAGCCATAATTGAAGACCCGAATGTTGAAGAAAACTGGCTCATAAACAATGTTATGTTTCGGAAATTGAATTTTTTCGGCCACGTCAAATGTTATGACGAACTGCAAAGAACGGTCATGGAGGGCATGGTACTTGGAAGGCAACGCAAGGATCGACCAAGGCGAAGGTGGGTACAAGAAATCAAGGATACTCTAAACATGAACATGGAGCAGGCAGGAAGATTGACTGAAGATCGAGATTCATATCGACTGGCTATGTGTGTGTGTGTGAGAGTGGCTACATGCAGCTCCTATCGACCCAGCTGTACAGTGGTACCTGACTAGGAAAGGAAAAACACAGTCAAGAAAGGAACTGACCAGCCTACCTTACAAAGTGCAGTGAAGCACAGTGAAGGCTCTAATAATTCATCCCTAACTGCAGTATTAGCGGTGGGACTAATATACACGTGTAGATAACTTGACCTAACGTCTTTATACTGTTTTAGAAGACTCTACAGAGTTTGTATACAACCAGTTTCTTGGAGGGTGGTGTAACCGATGTGGAACTCCATCTTAATAGACTAAAAGACTAGAGCTAAGTAGACCCGAAGATTGTTAGGCGCCATCTATAGCTGTTTTTAACAAACCACATGGGAAAAGGTACAAATAACAGGTAGATTTTTAACTTCAATTTTTATCCAGGCAGCGGCCGTTAAGCCTATTATTTTCGATTTCCATTGCAAAATAATTTTTAATGTGCTAGAAACTGAACAAGGGAGTCCGATCTCACTACACAAAGAACAGGGGGATTTTTTACAAAATATCCACGTGAAAAAAAATCCTGGTCTCCACCATATATATATGTCTCAGAGAATCAAAGATGCATCTCAGCACTAACAAACCCGACTGTTAGGTCTTACCTCGCAACTCTAACGGGTTGTCTTTAATTAAAACTGACAGCCAGGTCAGTGACCTCACTGTACCAGAGCACCTTCAAAAGCTTCACTTTCTAACAGGGAATGTCATCTTTTGTTACATTGACTGCTGAGTTTTTGTCTTCCTTGACCCTGTTTAAACTGCTTTGTGCGCGTGCCTGTCTGCACATTCTTGCATGTGTATCGGTATGATTCTAACATGTCCTTGACCTTTTCAGATGTTAGTGTCAAAATTCAGCAGTGTCATGCAGTAAAAATAAAATTCATAAGCTGGACAAACACTTGAGACTCGATTAATTTTATTTTTCGTCGTCCGCTCTCAACAGGACGTTGTGTGGTAGTTTACAGCGAGTCTGCGATATCTGCGCCTTTCGGCCAGACACATCCGATTTCAGCTTAGATGTTTTTGGGTACTGGGTTTGCCTTCCCACTGTTTTCCCTAGTCTATTAGCCAGACTCCACTAGTGTAGCTTGTTTCCAGAGACATCGCTTGAAGACCAAATAGGGTCTTGATCAGCCGTCGCTTGCTGACCCTGATAATAGCTATGTGTCAGCTCATTCACTACTCTAACTTAGCACTGATTCAACATAGTGAATGAGCTGGCAGTGACCATGGAAACAGGAAACACTGGTGTGGTCCGGCTAATAAAACAGGGATCGCAGGGGGAAGGCAGACCAGGTACCTCAACAATCCTGCTGAAATCGGATGTGGTTGACCGAAAGGCGAAGATATCGCTGCTTCGCTGCAAACAAAGACATAACGTCACAATGTCATTTTCAGGACGAATTTCGAAGAAAAAGAACGAATTCATGTTTCTGAGATATTCTTAGCAGTTAGATCAGTTATGTAACTAGATAATACTGCATATATGTTGTGCCTTACATGTTGTAAGTCATATGTTGTGTCTGATATGTTGTAAGTCGCATGGTGTACCTCCAATATTATGCAACAAATGTACTTCTTCAAGGGACTCAGTGGTCTCGAGGCAAGGTGTCTGCCACTAGTGCCGGAGGTCGCAAATTCGAATCACGGCCGATGCCAGGACAACAAATCTAGTTAATAATCTACCCAAATTATTTGTATTTTCCTCCAGTACTAGTACGCCGCAGGACGTTGTAAAAATACCTATTACATGTAGCCAAATCATCCGGCTACCTCGCATCAGACATTAACATGCCTGTTTGAATACCAGAATTCCAAGTTGTACTTCAAATCGAGTAGATAATATGATGTACCCCATATGTTGTACCTCAAATGTTTACCCTCATATATTGCGCCTCATATCATAGAACGTTTTACCTCCAGTAGAAGCACGGAGCCACAACTACAGCTGGGCATCCTATGTACCAGACCCACTCAACCCAACTAGCTATCCAGGCCACTGTAGCCAATTGTTGTAGTGACGTATAGAACAAGTATATCCCTTAGACCTAATTACTTACCCTCGCACATAGAAACGTAAATGAAACACGAAAAACTTACTTTTCCACAAAAACTCCATTTTTAATATTGACAAAGCTTGATAGGATCACTTCAAATAGGGCCTAATATATCACTTATTAAGTCGTCTTATTGCATGGTTTTAGTACCTAGTCAGATGGTGCCCCTGGTTCTAAACCCGGTTTTATGTTTCATCATAATATAGTTCTTACTATCATTAACTACATCATCTAATATCTAACAAAACTATTGGCTCTCGTCTGCGGCAGCGTGTCTGCTCTCTGGCGTACTGACAGCTTCAATTTTTCCAGTTTTTGCTGTGGAATAAATATTTCGAGTTCGTGCCATTAGATTGTGATTCCTGGTGTTCGTCTACACCTTTGGTTTCTGTCACATGATTTTACTTTCTGAAAACGAACGAGACTTCGACCAGTTGTAGGTGTCTTGTCTGCACCTTTGGTTTCTGTCACATGATTTTACTTTCTGAAAACGAACGAGACTTCGACCAGTTGTATGTGTCTTGTCTGCACCTTTGGTTTCTGTCACATGATTTTACTTTCTAAAAACGAACGAGACTTCGACCAGTTGTAGGTGTCTTGTCTGCACCTTTGGTTTCTGTCACATGATTTTACTTTCTGAAAACGAACGATACTTCGACCAGTTGTAGGTGTCTTGTCTACACCTTTGGTTTCTGTCACATGATTTTACTTTCTGAAAACGAACGAGACTTCGACCAGTTGTAGGTGTCTTGTCTACACCTTTGGTTTCTGTCACATGATTTTACTTTCTGAAAACGAACGAGACTTCGACCAGTTGTAGGTGTCTTGTCTACACCTTTGGTTTCTGTCACATGATTTTACTTTCTGAAAACGAACGAGACTTCGACCAGTTGTAGGTGTCTTTGTCTACACCTTTGGTTTCTGTCACATGATTTTACTTTCTGAAAACGAACGAGACTTCGACCAGTTGTAGGTGTCTTGTCTACACCTTTGGTTTCTGTCACATGATTTTACTTTCTGAAAACGAACGAGACTTCGACCAGTTGTAGGTGTCTTGTCTACACCTTGGGCTCTGTTATTTGGTTCTGCACACAATTCTGACAACGAACGAAACTTGGAACAGTTTTGAGACACATTGGTGTTCGTCGGATGCTTACTGGAATCAGCCAATAAGTGTCGTCCAAACTCAGATTAGTGCAACGGGAAGCGTTCCTGCCAAATCCGATTTAAAATTTCTGCCACATCACTTTTTATGTCTCCTTCAACTTCGCCTTCTTTCACCGCTGTTAACGAAAGCTAGTCACGTGGTCTCTAAGTTTTCACTGCATATACCAGTTTTTGCGGCCTGACCACTAGTACGCCAGGGCTCCATTTCTGGATTACCCCTCTCCCATAAAAATGCCCCCACCATCTTTCCTTCGACAACTCGGAACTACAGCTAATTCCTGAACCATCTTTCTGAATTATGCCTTTCCCCGCAATTCTAACAGTCTTAGGATCATCCCTAAGCTTAACTTGCTATGTTCACGTATATAACATTTAGAACAAACATATTAAACTATGGATAATAAGACTTGACAATAAAAGACAGTAATTCTGACTGCTACCTACCTAACTTTTCTTTGAGCTGATTTCAGACAATGAACAGTTACATTTAGGCCACAGACGGGCTTTGTTCGAAATTAATTATACAACTAACCTCTGTTTGAATCAGTCTTAATATCTCTGTATCTCCTTGCTTCCTACAAAGTTACAAATAGTCTTCAATGGTCCTTTGGTTCGGGGTCAAATTTGGGATCAACCCTGTGATCCTGACGAGATCCCTGTGGAATCCCTGACCCTGGGATTCCTGACCCTGTCCCACTTGCAGAAAGTCGAATCCAAAGAACGCAAGACTGAGATGGGTTTTGTTGAACTATGTCGGGGTAAGGTTTCCAGCCTCATCCGCACCCCTACTTCGCCATTGTCTACATGATTAATACAGGGTTCGTTGGTCCTATTACTTCCTCCCCAGTAATGGTTGTCTAGTATCCTCACGGGGAAGCCATTGAAACTATTTTAGATTTCTAAACCGAACGATTATTTCGAATAGACAGGCTTAGGACAGATAACAGAATGTTTCGACGTGTAAACAATATCGAGCTTCCACTAACCCGGGGTTCAAATACCTGGGGAATATTCTTTTTCAGAAGGTTTCATAGAGAAATCACAATCCAATGTGAGAAAGCCTCCACCGTGACTAATCAACTGTCGACACTTCTTAAACACCCGATCTTCAGCTTGATAACTAAACAACGACAACTGATAACCTGTATGTTTATCCACACGGTACAAGTAGTGCCCCACATTGCCTGTGTATGTTAATCCACATTGTACAATTAGTGCCCCACATTACCTGTGTATGTTTATCCACACTGTACAATTAGTGCCCCACATAAACTGTGTATGTTTATCCACACTGTACAATTAGTGCCCCACATAAACTGTGTATATTTATCCACACTGTACAATTAGTGCCCCACATAAACTGTGTATGTTTATCCACACTGTACAAGTAGTGCCCCACATAAACTGTGTATGTTTATCCACACTGTACAATTAGTGCCCCACATAAACTGTGTATGTTTATCCACACTGTACAATTAGTGTCCCACATAAACTGTGTATGTTTATCCACACTGTACAATTAGTGCCCCACATAAACTTTGTATGTTTATCCACACTGTACAATTAGTGCTCCACATAAACTGTGTATGTTTATCCACACTGTACAAGTAGTGCCCCACATAAACTGTATATGTTTATCCCCACTGTACAAGTAGTGCCCCACATAAACTTTGTATGTTTATCCACACTGTACAATTAGTGCCCCACATAAACTGTGTATGTTTATCCACACTGTACAAGTAGTGCCCGACATAAACTGTGTATGTTTATCCACACTGTACAATTAGTGCCCCACATAAACTGTATATGTTTATCCACACTGTACAAGTAGTGCCCCACATAAACTGTATATGTTTATCCACACTGTACAATTAGTGCCCCACATAAACTGTATATGTTTATCCACACTGTACAAGTAGTGCCCCACATAAACTGTGTATGTTTATCCACACAGTACAATAAGTGCCCCACATAAACTGTGTATGTTTATCCACACTGTACAATTAGTGCCCCACGTAAACTGTGTATGTTTATCCACACTGTACAATTAGTGCCCCACATAAACTGTGTATGTTTATCCACACTGTACAAGTAGTGCCCCACATAAACGTTGTATGTTTATCCACACTGTACAAGTAGTGCCCCACATAAACTGTGTATGTTTATCCACACTGTACAAGTAGTGCCCTACATAAACGTTGTATGTTTATCCACACTGTACAATTAGTGCCCCACATAACATGTATGTTTACCAACACTGTACAATTAGTGCCCCACATAACATGTATGTTTACCAACACTGTACAATCAATGCCACACATGGTCCTTATCCAAAACCCAAGAAAAGAAAATAGCGGTGTGTGAAATGAAATGTCTAAGAAATGTCATTGGTTTTACCAGGAGTGACAGAATGGGGACCTTAGAAATGTCATTGGTTTTACTAGGAGCGACAGAATGAATACCTTAGAAATGTCATTGGTTTTACCAGGAGTGACAGAATGGGGACCTTAGAAATGTCATTGGTTTTACTAGGAGCGACAGAATGAATACCTTAGAAATGTCATTGGTTTTACCAGGAGTGACAGAATGGGGACCTTAGAAATGTCATTGGTTTTACCAGGAGGGACAGAATGAAGACCTTAGAAATATGGTGAGAACTAACTCGAATACTGAATATATTATCAGGCAGAAAAAGTAATAATTCTAACACATGTAGTTCTGGTTACATTGTACGAGGAAGACCGACTGGAACATAGATGGATGCATAAGAGTAATCCTTAAACGACACGGCTTACAACGATCGAAGCAACACACTGAACCCAAGAACGACATTTTAAGCTCCCTACAGACACAAGAGAGTGGACGACTGTACTGAACTAATCCTCACCTGCTACATCCAGAAATAAGCATGAGTGGTACGAATAAAACTGAAATATAGTTACACATGTCCCTGGAAATCATAGTTCGAAACGACAGCACCCTTCACGGAGTCGTCCCCGAGACTGGTCGTGCAACACCTGACTGGGACACTTCATGTCGGCTCCATCTGCCCTACCTGCTACCTGGCACTCTGCAATCAACCGTGACCCTAGCGCGTTCTGCCCTGTTTGCATAGGCAGATTACTTGACTTGAAGTAGATGAGCAGTTAAAATCTCGTCTCTGGCAACTAAAGGTCAGGACTCGATCGCCGAATTTCAAAACGTGTCAGTTCATTAAGATGTAAATGGAAACATGACTTGCAGTTAGGGAGAGCAAGGCTAAGAAAGGAACGGGTCACCCTACCTCAGGCAAAGCTGTGATCCAGTACAATCAGATCTCTAGCATTGCATCCTCGACGGCAATGTCCGTTGTGTGACTACCTTTACTGGGTTTTTTTAATCAATACACAGGCCGCGTTAATCCTTACCACACAAACACCACGTCTGGATTTTAATCGCGCGCCCTGACAACAACCAAATATTGATCTCACCATTTGCTTACTCTGCCGTGTCATCAGCCATGTATCTCTGTTCGACTTGTCCGTGAGGCACTAAATCTCACACTATCATTGTGTTTACCTGGCCTGGACGTGCTGTCATCCCAATGGTAGACGTCAGGAAAGTCTACTCTCGCTGTCAAAGTAACAACCTCCATTAAAATGACTCAGGTATTGGACAATTCCATTATCATCTTACAAAGATCACAACGACTGTAACGATGAAAGTGGTCCATATCGTGCAATAAAGTACAATTTATAACACTAGCTCCAGTCGACCCAGTTGTAAAGTAGTTCCTGACTCACTATTAAAACATGATAGGCTGTTGTTGTTGTTGTTTACGAATGCCCACAATGAGTAGGTTACTCTTTTGTGTAACCCTGAAAAAGACATTAAGTAGCTGGTTGCAGTAGCTTTCCTCACATCTCGAGCGGGCTGATGAAAGTGAGCCGGGGTAGCTTCACATGCGTGTCACTCACTGCTACCGGGATCACATCGATCCCTCACCTCGTTAGCCAGGCTGCCATGAAAACAGCCCGTTTCCAGAAAGGGCTACTAGTTAGCCGAGAGGAAGGTCTTGGCCAGTATGTTTTTCCTGACCCTGACTAACATGTCTGATCAGTATATTTTGCCTGACCCTGACTAACATGTCTGATTAGTATATTTTGCCTGACCCTGACTAACATGCCTGATTAGTATATTTTGCCTGACCCTGACTAACATGTCTGATTAGTATATTTTGCCTGACCCTAACTAACATGTCTGATCAGTATATTTTGCCTGACCCTGACTAACATGTCTGATTAGTATATTTTGCCTGACCCTGACTAACATGTCATGTTTTGCCTGACCATACCTTGCTCCCCAGAATGATAGGTAGCGAGCAAGGTAAATAGTCCACCCACCTCATTAAAAGCTCCGCAAAGTGCAATGCGAAGTGTGTAACTCTTCATCTTCTACAGCGCGAAAGACAGCTATCAATGCTATGCAGGCGCAGGGCATGCAAACCGTATGAGAACAGTATATAACAGATACATATCAATTTGAACTATCACAAATTGGTCCTATCATCCATGTGCTAGTCATATCATCTATGTGCTGGTGCTATCATCCATGTGCTGGTCATATCATCCATGTGCTGGTCCTATCATCCATGTGCTAGTCATATCATCTATGTGCTGGTGCTATCATCCATGTGCTGGTCATATCATCCATGTGCTGGTCCTATCATCCATGGGCTAGTCATATCATCTATGTGCTGGTGCTATCCTCCATGTGCTGGTCATATCATCCATGTGCTGGTCATATCATCCATGTGCTGGTCATATCATCCATGTGCTGGTGCTATCATTCATGTGCTGGTCATATCATCTATGTGCTGGTGCTATCATCCATGTATATGTGTGGGAACCAACACAAACAGTCGAGAATATCCTATACGACTGATGCACGTTAGGGTCACTGTGTACTGAGCACTGGTTCACGAAGACAAACTTCCACTTCAAGCTATTTTAGAACCGTGAAGAACTCTACACCAAATGAACCTGTATCTAGAGAACTTGAATGCATGTGCAGATATAATAAACATCATGGCGAACGAGAAGAAAAGAAGAAGAAGAAGGAGAAGAAGAACTCGACAGCATTTTCTTCTATGTCGCTCTGGCTATTATACTGTACAATCCTAATGGTTTGAAGGCATTCTACATGTACAATAGATTGCTCAAAAGAAAAAAATGTAATGATCGTTTATCTACAACTTGCAATTATTACTTTCATTTCATCTACTTCTCCACACTCTTCTTCAGCAGTGAATTTAAAATTAGATTTAGAGCTGTGGAGTCTTCTACCAACTAAAGTTGACCTTTTCATTTACAAGCTCAGTGAAATTCAAAAGCCTAAACTACGGACGGAAAACTTGTTCGTGCTGTAAGACTGCATTATGTTAGTTGTAAGCCTAATAAGGCCGCGCATTTATGAAACTTTAACTGGTTGCACTACAAAATGCTCAATAATATATAGTTCTGTTCGAGTATTGTGTGAAATTGCTCCGTTAGGTTGTGAGGGCTAATTCATGCCAGCGATAAGTCATGGTTCTTATGTTAGAGAATTGTGTGAAGTTGATCTGTTAGAGAATTGTGTGAAGCTGATCTGTTAGAATATCGTGTGAAGTTGATCTGTTAGAATATTGTGTGAAGCTGATCTGTTAGAATATCGTGTGAGGTTCTGTTAGAGAATTGTGTGAAGCTGATCTGTTAGAGAATTGTGTGAAGCTGATCTGTTAGAATATCGTGTGAAGTTGATCTGTTAGAATATTGTGTGAAGTTGTTCTGTTAGAATATTGTGTGAAGTTGTTCTGTTAGAGAATTGTGTGGTTTTTCTATTAGAGAGTTGTGTGAAGTTTTTCTGTTACAGAATTGTGTGAAGTTGATCTGTTAGAATATTGTGTGAAGTTGTTCTGTTAGAGAATTGTGTGGTTTTTCTATTTGAGAGTTGTGTGAAGTTTTTCTGTTACAGAATTGTGTGAAGTTGATCTGTTAGAATATTGTGTGAAGTTGTTCTGTTAGGTTAGGTTAGGTTGATAGCTAATTGCATTGCTGCTATCAGGCATAGTTCTTGGTGAAAAGAGCAGTAGTTTATTCTTTAAAACCCTATCATGGTCTAGGCATCAAACAGCTTATACAGTGCATTCTTTTTTTTACCATTTCTACATGGCGCAGTGGCTTTCCTTTTCCAACCCATTTTATTTTAATGAACCTTTTATTGAACTTCAAATGTTAGTGTGAGTATGTGCATGCGTGCGTGCGAGCTTTAATGTAAATGTATGTTTCTTAGGGTCAAATCTTGAACTTAAATATTCAGACACTCCCCGGTAAGCTTGAGGGCTGAAACTTTCAAGACAATTACAAACCCGATGACAATACACTTATATGATATTTGGAGACAATATGTTAATAATTTTGGGACAATATGTTAAAATTAAAGCGTTTTGTAATTATCCCAGCAGGACATCACATATCGAAATACATTTCATAATAGTAAAACGTGATTCGATCAGCCAATCAAATTTCGAGTAGTATATTTCGTCGTTATTTTTAGTGGGGGGGGGGGGGGGGGGGGGTGGTAGGACGACACAGAATAGTCCCCTTTTTAACTGTTGGGGGGTGTCAAACAGTCTGCTTCCTCGAATGTCTGTTCCTTCTTGTTCTTGCCGTCTTATTTGAAATCAGTAATGCATTTGCTGAATCTGTCAACGTTGGTCCATGATAATACGATTAGGATCTAGTTCCTACCACAGCACCGCATTATCGATCTTGTCAGACGATGCAAAAATAACCATGTTATGGCATTGTCCTTGACTAAACAGCAGGATAGACGGAGATGCACAGGCACAATGTCGGCAGGACATTCCTGTAAGGCAAGGCGCTTGGCTACAAGGCTCGCGCGTGGCCAAAAGCAGATAATTTTGTTTGTATACTGCTGCTCTCAACAGCTGATAAGCATTCAATATTTGTAACGGAATATAACCATCTTTTCTACACATCTATCTTTATCTAAGGTCTTACTTATTTATTTAAAGTATAATTACATCGACCTGTCTTCACAGGAACCCGATATGGGATGTCCCGATACAGCCATCAGCTGTAAAATACGTGTGATGGTAACCCAGTGAACTCTGATTGGGGTGAATTAATAGAAAATGTATACCATAGCTTGCTTAAATCTTTGTAGAGCTGTGGGGATAGCTTCTGGTTTTCTGACTCCTTTAAATAAAACCTTTACCACACCGCACACAAAATTACGTTTTATTTCCTGTAGCCAAATTAATTTTCAAAATGTCTGACTTTAAAAGGCTCTAATCTTCTTTTTATGTGTGGGGTGGTGGGGGAGGGGGGGGGGAGGGGTGTGAGTTTAAAAAAAATAACCCATAGCATTACTGCCGTAGGGGTGTGAGGTGTTAGCGATCTTACATTTCAAAGGCTCGGCTATATGAGGGCGGTAGCCATCTCCTCTCCCTCATCACTTTTACTTTCCGGACTGAACAGGTACCCATTTAAGGCTGGGTAGACCTGGGAGCCATTACGGTGTGAAAAAACATTACCGGCTCAACTGGGGAATGAAACCAGGACCACTCAGATGCGAAGCCAGCGCCCAAACCACTGCGCTACGCGGCTCCCTTCTGTGTGTAGAGGCACATGTTAATAAATAACGTGTTGGTGTTATTGTTTTAATTACGTGTGTGAATGTTGGTTTCTGAGATACAAGAAGATGAATGTGATATTGTTGAAAAACAGCACAACATATAGACTTACACACTTTCGGCATCCCTTGGTTGAAAAAAAAAATAATTTGTTAAAATATTTACAACATGGCTTATAGATGTTTACTGTAATGGCTATATCTGCCACTTTCGACTATTTTTAGTTCTTAGTCGACCTGTACTTCTACAGTGGCAGATGTCCCTGTGCAGTTCCCACTTAGTCGACCTGTACTTCTACAATGGCAGATCTCCCTGTGCAGGTCCCACTTAGTCGACCTGTACTTCTACAGTGGCAGATGTCCATGTGCAGGCCCCACTTAGTCGACCTGTACTTCTACTGTGGCAGATGTCCCTGTGCAGGTCTCACTTAGTCGACCTGTACTTCTACAGTGGCAGATGTCCCTGTGCAGGTCCCCCTTAGTCGACCTGTACTTCTACAGGGGCAGATGTCCATGTGCAGGCCCCACTTAGTCGACCTGTACTTCTACAGTGGCAGATGTCCCTGTACAGGTACCTCTTAGTCGACCTGTACTTCTACAGTGGCAGATGTCCCTGTACAGGTCCCGCTTAGTCGACCTGTACTTCTACAGTGGCAGATGTCACTGTACAGGTCCCACGTAATCAATCTGTACTTCTACAGTAGCAGATGTCCCTGTACAGGTCCCACTTAGTCGACCTGTACTTCTACAGTGACAGATGTCCCTGTAAAGGTCCCGCTTAGTCGACTTGTACTTCTACAGTGGCAGATGTCCCTGTGCAAGTCCCACTTAGTCGACCTGTATTTCTACAATGGCAGATGTCCCTGTACAGGTCCCCCTTAGTCGACCTGTACTTCTACAGTGGCATATGTCCTTGTACAGGTCCCACGTAATCAACCTGTACTTCTACAGTGGCAGATGTCCCTGTGCAGGTCCCACTTAGTCGACCTGTACTTCTACAGAGGCAGATGTCCCTGTACATGTCACACTTAGTCGACCTGTACTTCTACAGTGGCAGATGTCCCTGTGCAGGTCCCAGCTCTGGTAGGAGCTGGATATAGCCTGGAGGAAGAGTTCATCCTTAGCGGGCTAGGCTCAAGCAGCTTATTACTCCGCTACGTTGGAACAAGTGCCTCAGAGGGTGATTAATCGATGTGCGAGTACATCTTAAAAGACTCAGAGCAAAGTAGACCCGCAGCCTGTTAGGCCCTATCTAAGCTGCTCTAAACAAACCACTAAACCAAGGCCGGGGGTATTCCATGTCACAGTTAGTCGCCTCTTACGACATGCTGTCTATGGGACAGTAGTGCTATTCTTTTTCTTATCATACACAAGTACTCCTGCAGACCACTCGACTATAAATGTAAGTTTTGTATCTATATCAGTTCAGTTCATCCCGTAACCCATCAGGTCGTTGGGGCACACATGAAGAGACTCCCAAAATCCCACGCCATCCCTCCCTGTCTGTCGCCGCCTGTCGTATCTCACCGGGACGAAGGCCTGACCACTCAGTGATGTTGTCCACCCATCTCTTCCTTGGACGTCCTCGCCCTCTCTGTCCCGGAACGGATCCAAAGAGTATCGAGCTGGTAATTCCGTTGGACCTTGGGACGTGCCCGCACCAGGCCATCTTTCGTCTTTTGATAGCTGTGAACCTTCAACTCTCTGACGTATTTCTACGTTCGTGACACGATCTTTATATGTAACATTTAGGAGTTTTCTATAGCACCTCATTTCCATTCCATGTATTCTGCCCTGGATATCTGCTGTAATGGTCCAGGTCTCGCAGGCATACAGAAATATTGATAGCACCAGAGAGCGCATAAGTCTAACTTTTATGCCGAGGGCGAGCCGCTTGTCTTGCCATATAGGTTTCAGCCGAGTCAGCGCCGTTGTTGTTTGTGCTATTCTTGCAATTACCTCTGGCTTCGACCCCTCTTCACTGATCAACGATCCAAGATATTTGAAACGTTTTACCGCCTCAAGTTCCTGCCTATTTGCCTCTATTACAGATTTAAACTCTGCTATGTTATTGGTCATGAGCTTTGTTTTATCTGCATTTATTTCCATACCAAAACTCAAGGCCGATCTTTCCAATCTACCAATCAACTCCTGGAGTTCCCTTTCTGTGCCTGCCAATACATCAATATCATCAGCAAATCGGAAGTTTGTGATAAGCCTGTCACCTATTTTAACCGTGCTAACATGTTCTTTTAAGGTCGTCTCCATTATTTTCTCCAAGAATATATTCAAGAGTGTTGGGGAGAGTATACATCCCTGTCTCACACCCACTGCCTTACGGAACCAATCGCCTAGCATTCCCTCTACAGAGACTGCGCTTGTCGCCTGCTCATAAAGGTTTGCAATTACCCTCACAAGATCACTGTTGAACTTATAATGCGTCATTGTTGACCATAGCGCCGCATGCCACACTCTGTCAAACGCCTTTCTAAAGTCAATGAAGGCATGGTAGAGTTGTTGTTGATACTCTGAGTACTTCTCATTCATTAGCCGAAGATTAAATATCTGCTCGATGGTACTCCTTCCCGCCCGAAAGCCAGCTTGATCTTCGGCAATGATATTCTCTGCCTGTGGTTTCAGTCTGCTAAGTATAATTCTCAAGAGAACTTTACTTGGATGACTAATCAGACTGATTGTTCGATAGTTCTGACACATATTTAGGTTTCCTGATTTAGGCAGTGGTATGATTATTGATTTTGTTCAGCAGGTGGGCCACACTCCTGTCTGCCAAATTCTATTGCAGATGTAAGTCAGGGTAGTGATTGTCGCCTCACCTCCCACTTGTAGGAGCTCTGCTGGAATATTATCCACACCTACAGCCTTCCCTCCCTTCAGCATTTTCACGGCTTCATATACTTCTTCCCTTGTTATCGGTTGATTTTCCTCTATCAGACTCACTTCAGAAGACATTGTATTTCTGGGGTCACCTCGACCTTCATGCTTATATAGTTCGGAACAGTACTCTGTCCAACGCTCACGAATGTCTTGAGCTTCTGTGAGACATTTCCCACTCTTGTCCTGAATCGTCGTATTTCGACTTTGTACAGGCCTTACTAAGTCCTTGACTAATTTATATGCTCCCTTGGCATCATTTCTTCCCAGATTGTGTTCGATATCTGCGCACTTAGCCGTTATCCATTCCACCTTGGCCTGTTTCATCTTGAGCTTTATGTTACCATTTATCTCTCTATATCGCTGAATCCCATCTGGTGTTTTCTTCGCTCTCTTCGTTTGTCGTCTCTTGTCACATAAATCCAGTATTTCACTCGTGATCCATGCTTTCATCTTAATCCTGCACCTACCTAGAACCTCAGATGCCGTGAAGATTAATGCCGAATTCAGGGCTTCAGTCATCGTCTCAACACCTGCCTCCTCGTTAATAACGAACAGAGGTGCGAATCTTCCCCCCATCACCGCTCCAAAGGTCTCCACTATATCCGGGTACTTCAACTTCTCCAAGTCAAATCTCAGTCTAGTTATCTCTCTTTTCAGAACTTTCTTTAGTCTGAGATGCATGGTCATCAGCACTAAGTCGTGGTCGCTCCCTATATCGGCCCCTGGGAAACTTCTTGTCCGGGCGTTATTGACGCTAGATCTGAATCACCTTACCTTTGGACCAGAATATAGTCTATTTGACTATGAAGCGTACCATTTGGGCTGTGCCACATCCACCGTCTTGACATTTTATGTGGTCCCAGCGTATTCGCTACTACTAGCTTATTATAATATGCAAATTCCAGGAGTCTCAGTCCTCTATCGTTCGTGGTCACATTTCCATATGCTCCACATGTGCCTTTCCAGTGACGTACCATGTCTTCGCCAATTTTGGCATTCCAATCTCCCTGTACCACCAGTATATCCTTCTTCGGTACCTCGTTCACCAAAGCCTGCAAGTCCTTGTAGAAGCTCTCAACCTCGCCTTCCTCGTAATCTGAGGTAATTGCATAGCATTGTATAACCGTGATATTGAAGGGCTTTGCATTTAGTCGTATACTGAGCAATCGGCTTGATACTGGTCGGCAACCCAATACACAACATGCTGTGTCTTTGTGCACCAGCATTCCGACTCCATGAAGGTGTTTGTCAGGTCTTCAACTGTAATAGAACTTGTGACCTTCTTCTGTGGTGTGTTCTCCGAAATTTTTCCAACGTGCTTCGCATATGCCAAGCCCATTCCAGTAGTATCTATATAAACAAACTAAATAGATCTACCTTTGAAAAATAAAATAAAACCTTTTCAAAAGTCTGAATCAGAATTCAAAAACGCCATTGTTTTTATCTAAGCGTACATGATGTGTGGGAACTTTCTATAATCGAAAGAGCAGTGTGTTCAGCTATTTCAATGGCATCAATCCGGTAGTTTATTTACGATAAACCGACGGCCATGGAGCTGACGCCGTAGAGCGCCGTTGGAAATGGACGTAAATCTCTTCAGACGCATGTTCGCGTCGTTAGTGTAGTATTAAAGAAGAGTTATTATGGATATATTCTATGTTTGTTGACACAGGTATACACATTTGACGGTAATGTCTAGGTTTGTAAATCATTATAGCGTTATGAGGCATGTTCTTGGCTGCTGGCATCTTATAGAGCTATAGGGGTGTGTTCTATGTAACTGACATCTTTATAAAGCTATAGATTTTTATTCTCGGTTGATGTCATAGTTATAGAGTTATATGGGTATTTTTCTGGCTACTGACATATTTATAGAGCTATCGATGTAGCCTTTTAGCTGCTGTCATCTTCATAAAGTTAACGGGGTATATGCTAGTTTATTGTCATCTTTATAGGGCGATCAGGAGGCTGAGTGGCCTAGGGGTGAAACTCGGGTTCGATTCCCACTTGTGTTCAGTTTGGCAGACACTGGGTTTTTTTCTCGGACTAATGCTCCTCTACGTACGGAAAGTAATGGCAACCTACCGTACTGCACACTTCATAAGAAACTTATAACAGCCAAATAGGTGGCGGTTGTTAGAAACGACGTTCTGTAAAAGGACATGCGACTTACTTTTATAGCGCGATAGATGTATGTTCTATATTGATGACATCTTTATAGACCTATAGGTGTATGTTTTTGGTTTATGACATCTTTATATAGCTTTAGGTGTATGTTGTAGGTGACATCTTTATAACGTATGTCCTGTGTTGATGACTTATTTATAGAGTTCTAGATGTATGTTTTAGGTTGATGACATCTTTAAAGAATTATGTATGTATGTTCTATAGTCCTTGTTTAAACATCGTTGGCCAGTTCTTCACTGTTGTCTTCGACACACTTTTCACATCATACACTGCCTGTATTCTGCGATGAATGTCAACTGGTCGACATCCTACAGCTGTTAGAAACCGAATCACGGCTCGCTGATAACTCGGGACTGATTCCGTATCACACCCGCCATGTTTTCAACGGTCTGCTGAGGAAACTATGAGTCGAAGGATAATGAAATTTTTCAAACTTTATGGTTGGTATGTGCTGTTTACTCCAGAAGTGACGTCATCATGCACATCGTACGTATGATCACTTGTTGCAGTTTGGTCCGGTTTCATTTGAACACGCCTCGTATTTCGAATTAAACACAAACATCAGCTAATAGAAAGAGTCATCATCATGTAGCATGTCCTTTGTAGAACGTCGCTCCCATCACAGTCTGTCTGAAAGAAACTCGTTCCCTTGCCAAAACACCAGCCTCCGCCACTGTCATACTCAGGCACTCCTGGATATCTTGGTGCCATCGTCTTCTTGGTCTACCCCTTCCTCTTTTGCCTGGCACCATACCTTCCATCACCGTTCTCTCAAGACCGTTGTGTCTCTTGATGTGACCAAAGTATTTGCATTTTCTAGCCAAAATGGAATTGATAAAGCAGTTCTTCTCTTTGCTCAACTCTTGCCGAATGTCTACGTTTGTTCTTTTCTCTGTCCAGGGTATTCTGAGGATCTTTCTGTAACATTTTGACTCGAGGGATTCGATTCTTTGTCTAGAAGTTTTGGTAATCGTCCATGCTTCACAGCCATAAGCTGCCACAGGAAAAACACAGGCTCTCAAGACTTTTACTTTTATCGTTTTGTTGGTGCCCTGCCATAATTTCTTCAGGCTGTTCAGTCTCTACATTGTCATAGCTAGTCTTCTTCTGATTTCTTTCGAGCAGTCACCATTTTTATGAACTCTGTAGCCCAGATATTCAGCATGTGTAACCTGATCTATTTCCTCACCACCCATTGTAAATTTATGCTGACATTGTGTTTTATCGGTGGTCATTATCTTTGTTTTGTTTATGTTTATGAACAGATTTTGATCTTTACTATGTCCATTAACGGCTGAAAGTAGCTGCTCTAGCCCTTCCGCACTTCTTGATAGTATCACTGTGTCATCTGCGTATCGTAACTCTGGAATCTCGTACCCCCCAATCGTAAATGGGTCGAAACTTTCAATGTTCTCATCTTCTCGCACATTTCTCAATATACAATCCGCATATATGGTGTACAGATAAGGTGAGAGGATACACCCCTATCGGACTCCCTTTTGTACTGAAAACCAATCCGATGTTTGCCCAGACACTCGGACAGCGGCTTGTTGATCTTCGTATGATGTTTCAATGAAATGGACTATATGCAAAGGAAACACCATTTCCTTCATGATTCTCCACAAATTTTGATGTTTTACCGTGTCGAAGGCCTTAGTGTAATCAATGAAACATGTGTACAGGTCTACATTAAACTCTCTACATTTTTCATAGATATTCTTTAAATTGAATATGTGGTCCCGGGTCCCTCTGTCTTTCCTAAAACCTGCCTGGACTATGTGAATTTCAGATTCAAACCTTTTCTCTATCCTTCTTAATAGGATTCGCAAGAGTATCTTGCTAGCATGGCTGATCAGTGCGATAGTTCGGTAGTTCGTGTACAGCTTCAGGTTGCCTTTTTTGGGGGAGGGGAATATAAATTGATTTCTGCCATGCTTCTGGCCACTTTGCGCTGTGCCATATCTGTTTACACAGCTTGTGATAGACTCGAGCACATGCCTCTCCTCCTGCTTGTATTAGCTCTGCTGGGATATCATCACATCCTGGGGACTTTCCCTTTTTCAGGCTTTTAATTGCAGAGCGTACTTCTTCCAATGTTGGTTCAGGTTCTTTCTCATCCTTTGGTAGGATTGTAACTGAGTGCCCTGTGCTATCTCCATACATGGTTCTGCAGTACTCTCTCCATTTATTCAGTATGTCTTTGGTTTCTTTTAATGTGTTGTTCTCTTTGTCATTTATGACATGTGGAACCGGACGGAATTCCCTTGTCAGTGTTCTTATTGCTTTGAATGCATCTCTTTCTCTGCCTTGTTGTTGTAGGTTTTCTATACCCTGACATGTTTCTACTATGTATCTTCTTTTATCTTTTCTTATTTCTCTTCTAACTTTTCTTGCGCAATTTTTATATGCTGTGTTGGTCCCCTTACTTCCCATTTGTTTTAATTGTTGCCTTTCAGCAAAGAGTTTCTAGAAAGAGTAGAGAAACAAAATGCCAGACTCATTACTTCAGTGATATATTTGCTTTGAAACACAATATAGCTAAAACCGCCGTGTGCCATTTGAGAGCAGTATAGAAGCTGGCCATTTAAAAAACATCGTCTCATCAGAATAGTGTACGTCATGTTTGCTGTAACCTTAGAGTTAATACAATACCCAAAACCAGCACATTAAACTACATCAATAATTCATATAGCCATTGTGCTTCTCATAATTATCAAGTTCCCAATCTGAATTATTGATGGAGCCGTGACTAATTTTGAGGGGATGTCCTTTTGATGTGTTCTTGATGGGAGGCAATGAGGAAAGCAAATCTCATCTAAAATATAAGCAATTTACGATAATACCCAGAAGACAAGATTTACTAGCAAGTAGATACATCTAGTAGAGACATGTTACAGTATCTCTTACTCTATCTCTCTGCCTCTGTCTGTCACTGTGCATGTGTGTATATATATACATATATATATATATATATATATATATATATACATATATATATATATATATATTTATTTATATATATATATATATATATAAAAATATATATATATATATATATATATATATATATATATATATATATATATATATAAGCGATTAAAAGTTTATATTGGTCGAATTTGTCATGGGTGATCTTGCCGATATGAGACAGGCACACGTTAACACTGTAAGTGCAGGTCTGGGATATGGTTATATTACTTTTGTTCTTTGGGGAGAAAGACTAACGTCTGGTCAGGCAAAATATGACGTGTGTGTCAGGGTCAGGCAAAACATACTGGCCAAGATCCTCACCTCGGTTTCGTCGTAGGCCTCCCTGAAAACGGGCTGTTTTCATGGCAGTCTTGCTAACGGGATGAGGGATCGATGTGATCCCCGTGGCAGTGAGCTGGAGGACCCCAGTCCACCTTCATCAGCACGCTCTGGATGTGAGAAAAAAGCTGCTGCAACTCGCCAGTTAACGTTCAATTCAGGGCGCACAAAAAGAGTAACCTACTCATTGTGGGCATTCGAAACAAAACCAACAGCTTTTGAACTTGTGTCGCTTGCTTTCCAACGTCTTTTTTAGCATTTCTCCGGAAGTATCTACACCTCTAAATAATGTTGTTTTCCAGAGCAACTCTATCCTCAGCCACCTTTTAAAAGTCTAAGGGGAAGTCTTTCATTGAGGTCTAGCAAATATCTCTGTATCTTAACATTGGTCAACCAACAGGTCTCCTCCCTACTGAACGTTCACCAAGAAGCACCTGCTTGTGTATGCGGTTGTTTTCCATCCTTCTCACGTGTCCCACCAGCCACATCCGTCCTCTACTACCGAGTCCTTCTCACGTGTCCCACCAGCCACATCCGTCCTCTACTACCGAGTCCTTCTCACATGTGCTAGCAGCCATATCCGTCTTCTACTACCGAGTCCTTCTCACATGTCCCAGCAGCCACATCCGTCTTCTACTGCTGAGTGTCCCCATGATGGATGGCAGCTTGGCTCGATGCAGTACCTCCGTGTTGGTAACTTTGTCCTGCCACTTGATGTTAATTATTTTGCGTAGACAACGAAGATGAAAGATGTTGAATCTTCTCTCGCGGCTGGAGTATGGTCCACGCTTCGGAGCCATACAGAAGGGTGCTAAGCTCAGTGTCAATATATCTGAGATTGTTTTTGCAACGTTAAGTAATTATTTGCCTACATACTTTTGAATAAACTGCCAAATATAGAAGCTGCATTTCCTATTCGTGTATTTATTTCTTTGTCAAGTGAGAGGGTGACTGTGACATTTCCCCTCAAATAGTTGTTGTTTGTGGATGCCCACAATGAGTAGATTAGTCTTTGTGCGCCCTGAAAAGAAAGTTAAATGGAGGTTTGCAGTAGCTTTCCTCACATCTCAAGCGTGCTAATGAAGGTGGACCGGGGTCTTTCATGAGGTTGTGCTGTGCGTGTCTTTATGTGCTTGTCACCCACTATTACGGGGATCGCGTAGATCTCTCACTTCGTTAGCCAGGCTGCCTTGAAAACAGCCCCTTTCCAGAGAGGGCTACAAGGAAGCCGAGGTGAAGGTCTTGGCCAAAATGTTTTATCTGACCCTGACTAACATGTCTTAACTGAACTGAACTTTATTAAAGTCTGCATACAACAAGTTTATTTCACTCTAAAAAAGACTGTGATCATCCAATCTATTCTTGAACGCATTAGCTGACCCTGCCTCCATCACATCCTGTGGCAACGCATTCCAAGCATTCACCACTCTCTGACTGAAAAAAATGTTTCCTAATATCCAATCTGGACCTGCTTTAACATAATTTGAAGGTATGCCCTCTAGTTCTTGTAGTCGGTTGAACTTTGAAAAACTTGCTATAGTGTAATTTATTCTTTCCATTGATTAATTTATAATCTTGTATTGTCACTTCGATTTCTTCTCTTTTCTAGACGCTGCAGACCAATTGTTCTAAGTCTCTCCTCATAACTATAATTCTGGAATCCCACGATAATTTTTGTAGCTCTTCTTTGTATCCTTTCTAATCATGTCTATATCCACTCTGTGATAAGGACTCCACACCTGAATACAGTACTCAAATTTAGGTCTCACCAAAGATTTATATAGTTTGACTATCACTTCCTTGCTTTGATGTGTAATGTTTCTTTTAATCATACCCAGCATTACATTAGCCTTTTTCCTGGCTACCTGGACTTGCTCTCGCACCTAACAGGTATGATCCATTATAACACTTATGCCTCTTTCTTGATCAGTATATTTTACATGAACAGACGGTAGTCTTCCTCACCGCTGTCAGAGACGAACGATTACCCCACCGGTCGGAAGGCAGACGGGAAAGGGACGGACATAGCCGTCGACCTCGTCCGCCTGTCCAGACCGGCTCGTCCAATGACGGATGGCAGCGCTCTGTGCAGAACGGATCCCAACAGCCAAAACGACCTCAAATACTAAAATGATTGTGTACGCGCAATGAGGTTATCGTTTAAAGTGATACTTGTTCGGGTGGTAGTTATTTGCATTAGAACTGCAGTCTTTGTAATACTTATCCATAGGTTCACATTGGTGCCACACTGCAAAAGATCGGGACGCGAACAGAATATTGTTGGCTTCCTCGAATACGGTCTTCTGATGATGTGATATATATATATATATATATATATATATATATATATATATATATATATATATATATATATATATATATATATATATATATAAATATATATATATATATATATATATATATATATATATATATATATATATATATATATATATATCAGAAGCTCCAGCTTTACTACAACGTCTCAATTGAGTACATGGACAGCTTACAACTGTCTGTGGCAGTATGAAATAATTGTAGTGATAGTAGCAGTAATAGATGGAGTAGTTATATTAGTAGTAAGTAGTAGCAGCAGTAGTAGTAGTAGTAGTAGTAATAGTAGTAGCAGTGATAATAGCAGAAGTAGAAGTAGTAATAGTTGTAGTACAAGCAGCAGTAGTAGTAGCAGCAGTAGCTGTAGTAGAAGCAGCAGCAGCATTAGCTGTATTAGTAGTAGTAGTAGTAGTAGTAATAGTAGTAGTAGTAGTAGTAGTAGTAGTAGTAGTAGTAGTAGTAGTAGTAGTAGTAGTAGTAGTAGTAGTGGTAGTGTAGCTGAATTACCGTAGCAGAATGTGCAAGGGGTCTCTGTAACAGTTCCAGTCGTATCATGAGCGTTTAGGGCAGGGATGATGTGGTCGGGGACTCTGAGAACAAAGGTACCTAAATGTATGCCAAGGTCACTCACCATCTCGATACTAAATCGACAAAGGAAAACTGGGGTTTGGGGAAAAGAATGTGTCTAGTACATGTAGAGGCTAGGAGCTGACCACTCTGGCGTTCCGATTTGGGTAGTGACAGACAGAGGCCGGCAGAGCTTGCTGCGACATTTTGAGTGACAGGAATTCAGAGTGATTCGTTCCAATAACAAATAAATGGATCCAAACTAGAAGATGGCTGGAGCAGACATCCCACAGAGGCCATTGGATAGCTCTGATACTGCTTGAGACTATATAATACTAGACAAGGTTTAACTCAAGCAGATTGGCCAGGGAGAGATAGAGAGAGAGAGAGAGAGCGCGAGAGAGATAGAGAGAGCGAGATAATTTAGCAAGGAGTCTGTTTAACTCTTCGACTTTATAGAAGAGCGATTGATAGACTGTTTTACGAATGTTAGTGAGATAGATTTGAATACAGGGTTGCTGAACCAGCATACGCTTTTGAGTCTTGACCAGTCGCTCTATAAGGTGTGTGTTGGGCGCCCTGTGTCGTCTAGAAGAGATCTGAATGTGTGTTGTACGTGCAGGACACCTTGTGAACGATGTATGTTCCGAATGGTTACACGAGTATACATATCGCCTAAGGAAAGACATGGATGTGTGTGTGTTGTGTGAAGGACACCGAGGGAACAATGTATGTTCCAGAGTGTGTGTATACGCAGCTCGATTGAGTGTGTAATCACATGTAAGGATACATTGAATAGATTGAATGTTTTATGTCAAGATCACCCGCATGAGGGGCTCTGAGTGTGAGTGAATGTACAGAATACGAACGTGAGGACGAGTTTTTGAGAGAGTGTTAAGGGTGCAGATAAGTGGAGGGGAGTGTGCTGCTAGAACTGGGTTGGGGTAGTGTGGATTAATATTCAATAGATTGTGCTTATAACCTCCGCGTACATATTTAGTCAATATGTATTTCTTGTGTTATTTTTAATCTCATTGCACTCAAAAATGCCATCTGCTTGCTCATCACCGTTGCCAAGACGGTCCTGTTCTTCTAGCTGCTCGCTGCCGACTGATGTCGACTTGTTTCTCCAATCTTCGCTATAGAAATCTGCAAACTGATTCTCGACTTGTTTCTCCCCTTTTCGCGGGGGAATCTGACGACTTGTTCCTCAGCTCTTCCCTCTGCAACCTGTTTCTCGATTGGTCTATCCTCTCTTTGCTCTGCAATCTCAGGACTTGTTCCTCCGCTATTCGCTCTCCAATCTCTCGTATTGCTCCTCCGCTCTTCGATCTCCAAACTCTCAACTTGTCTCTCCCCTCTTCGCTGTGGAATCTCAAATGATTTTGGCTAACATGGCTAGTTATATCCACCGCTTTTTTTCCAGATCTCGTACCTAGGTTTTCTCCTCGAGATTTCATAAAATCCGATTAATACCATTCGTAACTACCAATCATACTGTAACATGCGTCTAGGCGTTATGCAAGGTTACGTAGTTTTTAACATCTGCGTGGCTTGAAAATCAATGCTATGTATTCCAAGCATTCCAGATTTGAGTACATCTGAACTGGCTAGCTTTGTTAGTTTTAATTCTATCAGAAACAACTGATGGCTACAGACTATCAATGCTCCCACCCTTTATAACTTTAATAAAACATGGCTAAAATCATATCACTAATAGATCTATACAGCTAAGATATGTTATAATAGTACTAGAAGTAGAATAGTCGAAGCAGAAGCAGCAGTAGTAGTAGTTGTTGTTTAATGCCCCCAATGAGTGAGTTTACTGTTGTGTGGCGGATTGTAGTAGCTTTCCTCACATCCCGGGCATGCTGATGAAGGTGGACCGCAGTATTCCAGGCAGTTATGCTATGCTTGGCTTCATCTACGTGGCGCTCACTACTACGGGGATCACATCAATCCACATCTCGTCAGTCAGACTGCCTTGAAAAAGCTTGTTTCCAGGAAAAGCTACATGGACAAGATATTGTGGTCTTGGTCAGTGTATTGTGCCTGACCCTGACGCGACGTCCTGGACAGTATGTTTTGCCTGACTGTACTAGCGTCTCAGCTCTCCTATTGGTTGTAGTAATAGTAGTAGTAGTAGTAGTAGTAGAAGTAGTAGTAGTAGTAGAAGTAAAATAGTCTAAGCAGCAGCAGCAGTAGTAGTTGTAGTAGTAGTAGTAGTAGTAGCAGTAATGCTAGAAGTAGAATAGTCTAATCAACAACAGCAGCAGCAGTAGTAATAGTGGTAGTAGTAGTAGTAGTAGTAGTAGTAGTAGTAGTAGTAGTTTAGTAGTAGTAGTAGTAGTAGTAGTAGTAGTAGTAGTAGTAGTTTAGTAGTAGTAGTAGTAGTAGTAGTAGTAGTAGTAGTAGTAGTAGTAGTAGTAGTTTAGTAGTAGTAGTAGTAGTAGAAGTAGTTTAGTAGTAGTAGTAGTAGTTTAGTAGAAGTAGTAGTAGTAGTTTAGTAGTAGTAGTAGTAGTAGTTTAGTAGTAGTAGTGGTGTGGTAGTAATAGTAGAAGTAGAATAGTCTAAGCAGCAGCAGCAGTAGTAGGAGTAGGAGCAGCAATGCAATATATAAATATAAAGGAGCCTGGCTTAACTTACGCGGATTATATGTCACATTTCAGCAAGTCAAATTCTATCGAACTTAGCCATCTCATAGATACCTCGTCAATGATGGGGAAATGGTCGGGTGTCCATATCCAATTGTTTGACCAGCATTATAATCAAGGAATGGATTGAGAATACCACACATACACGTGACCTAATCCAGACGGTCGTACAGACTTCGTGGACGATCATTTAGAACACAACACTAGTCGTGTCATCTGTTGATGTTTGTTGTTATTGTTGTTATTATTGTTGCTGAATGCCCACAATGAGTATCTTTACTTTTTGTATGCCTTGAATAAAAGCTTTAGGTGGCGAGTTGCAGTAGTTTTCATAACATCCCGAGCATGCTGATGTAGGTGGACCAGAGTCATCCAGGCAGTTGGGCTATACTTGGCTTCAACTGGGTGTTACTACTAAGGGGATCACGTCGACCCCAACCTTGTTAGCTAAACTGTCACGAAAAAAGTCTGTGTCCAGGGAAAACAGCATGGAAGTCATGTTGAGTCGTGGTGAGTATATTTTACTTTACCCCAACAAACATTGTCTGTTCAGTATGGTTTGCCTCACCAGATGTTAGTCTCTGTTCCTCAGTCGTGACATTCACAATTGACATCTGAACAGATTTAATTGTATAAAAACTGCAATACAGTATTGGTTTCTGGATGTAACTCAGATCTTGAACTAACAAGACATAAATAGAAAATAGAGTCAGGTGAAACATACCAATCAAGTTGCCACGTCTGGTCCTCAATAGTACTCCTGGATACAGGTTGTGTCATAACAGTCTGGTCAGCCCCGTGGGGATCGACACTGTGATCCGTCTGGTAGTGTGCTTACGAAGAAGCATTATACTACAGCCAGGAGGACCCCAGTCCCCCCACTGAAGCATAACATATGTTGTAATAGGAGCCGTTAGCACACACAAAAACAGTCACTAGTTAACTTCTAATAACAACAACTTGAAGGAATTACGCGGGCTCGTACATACATACACACACGTGAACCTACCTTCACTAGGTTTAACAAATGTCGATTCATGGATCCAATCAAAAGTTCGCGAAAATTAACAACTTAGACTGAAGTATTTCACGCCTCGCTTCAGCCAAACTGCTCTACATTCCGCAAGAAACACTAATTTTAAAAGAAAACATCAGCTTTCAGTCACACAACCGATAACCAATACGTATCCCAGTGATTCGAAATTTTTGCGTGCAGAACTAGTCGACAAAAAGTGGGAGATAATTTGTCTTATTAAACGGTCGATAAGAACGTAGGATGCATTCATCGGTTCAATCATCATGGTTGGTAGCACGACTTATAATTGCCGGTGACGTGGAAGAATGTAGCCATTGATGGGTGATGTGACGTGAGCAGACGGTTAAAAATGGCGGGATAACAATGGATGTCCCTCGCAGGGTGGATCATTATACGGCATTTACGTAAGTCAGAAAGTTCACTGACGAATTTATCTCATCATTGGAGCAATCCGTAACGCTGAAACAGTGAATAATGATAGAATTCGCCTATTTATCCCTGTGTTAGCTCGTGAAAAAAGTTATGAAAGCGTTTTTCTGTGTGTGTAAGAAACAAAGTGAAAAAAAAATTATAAATGTCTATGGTCAGATACCACATCCAGACGAAGCCAGAAACAAAACCTACGTACAATATGTTTTCATCGGGGACAACGAATAACAATAGTAATTAACTAGCAAATCAAAGAAGGGATTAATACATAAATGGGGGATGTCACTATATAAGGGTGGGGAAAAGGGTTTACCTAGCTGAGAACAACGGGAGGAGCATCACGGAAATACCAGGCTAGGTACAAACAGATACACACACGCATCCAAGCACTGGTTTATGCGTCTTAATATCGCCCGAATTGACTACGGTCTGGGGTGGAATAGGCGCGCCTCCGCCAGTAGAAACTAGTGAGGCAAACACATAAAATAAAATTAAAAATTAAAAAATATTACCTGGCTGAGAAAAAGTCAGATCACTACTTCATCGACGACAACAAGAACTCAAATGACAGGTAAGCGGGATGAAGTGGTCTGGAGGGCCTAAGAAATGGGAAAATGCTGGGTAAGTCATGGGCGGTCAGATACGGAAAGATCAAAATGTGATTTTGGTAGAGAGGATAGAAAAAGGGGGAAGCAGATAGAAGGAGGCCGGTATGACATGAGAATTCAAGAAAAGGTGTGAAAGATATTTATGTCATGTGGCTGGAGGAAGCCCATGTGGGAGATCAGTTTATTCTCAAGGGCGAATCGATGACGATCATCAGAGAAGTAAGAAACTAAGCCTGTAGCACTAACATCAGCTTATCCTGGTGCTGAGGACCATTGAAGTGGCTGGCAATTGGGGAACCTCAGCGGTTATGGATATCATTGAGGTGTGTCGGAAACGCTCACGCAGTTCCAGACCAGTCTGCCCCAATGTATGTCATACCACACTGGCGATAGATGATACAGTAGATGAGGTTGCGGGACCTACATGTGAAACTCTCCTTGTTGGAGAGCTCTGCTTTGGGAGAGATAATCGAGCGAGTAAGGATGACGTGACCGCAAGTAACACATCAATATGAGTTATTGTCTGGGGCAGTGAGGACTCGAGTGTAGACGGCAGACGGTGACTCACCAGCAATTCCCTTGGGTTTCTATCCCGTTTGCAGGCGACTAATGGAGCATCGGGGAAAACCTCAAGAGTAGACTGATCAGAGTGCAGGATATGAAGATGACGGAGTCAGATATTCCGGACAGTGAGAGTTATACTTCACTTGGTCAGAGGGAGGACGGTGAGTGCGAATGAGAGGGTCGTGACGGGAGATAGGGAGAACCCGCTGGAGAGGGGAGGATAGAGTCGAGGCGGGAGATAGGGAGAACCCGCTGGAGAGGGGAGGAGAGAGTCGAAGCGGGAGATAGGGAGAACCCGCTGGAGAGGGGAGAGTCGTGGAGGGAGATAGGGAGAACCCACTGGAGAGGGGAGGAGAGAATCGTGGAGGGAGATAGGGAGAACCCGCTGGAGTGGGCAGGAGAGAGTCGTGGAGTGAGATAGGGAGAACCCACCGAAGAAAGGAGGAGAGAATGTTTTCAGTGTAGAGCTGCTCACGGAAGAAGTCAAACATCTCGTGGGTTCTGAGAAGGAAGTCGTCGTCGTCCTGATAGAGGCGTTGGATTCGGATGGGTTGGGAGAAGGGGAGCGAGTCGCGATAGGATTGAGGATGAAAAGAAGTGTTGAGGAGGTAGCTGTCGGCGCCAGTAGGTTTTTAGTAGACAGTGGTGGAGAGGCTAGAGGGGCAGATGGAGACCATGATGTCGAGAAAGTGAACAGCCGTTAGGGAGAATACAAACGTGAATTGGATAGATCGATGGAAGTCATTGTGGTGTGTGTGGGCGAGCAAGTACCCTACAATCAGTCCATTAAATGAGCTACAGTCATAGGTCTAAATGAAATAACACAATTTTGAAACAATATACCGTACAATTTATAAATTCCATTTTGGCCAGAAATTTGAAATATTTTGGTCACATCAAGAGATAAGGTGGTCTTGCGAGAACAGTGATGGAAGGTATAGTGCCAAACAAAGGAGGCAGGTGTGGACCGAGAAGATGGCACAAAGATATCGAGTCTGTCCTGCAGCAGCCTGTTCTCCAGGATCACCGAGTGTAGGTGTAGAAGGATCTTGGCAGCTAAGAGTCGCTGACCACTGCAGCTAATGTGCTGCTCAGCATCTTGCGAGATGATGATGATGATGATGATGATGATGATGATGAGAGAGATTTTATTGCTAAACAAATGTTTTTCTTAGTCATCTGAACCTTCAGTGAACCATAATCGTGTCTTTGAGCTCACTACTTGGACTAACCGTTTGGCGCAGGAGCCCTAGCATTCGGGGAAAACTAGGCGTGTAACATGTCTTTCTAAGCGGCCCTGAAAACAGGCTGAACACTTGCAATCTGGCTGAAAGAATAGGGATAGAAGAGGAAGATATTGCAGCATTGTAACATAACGTTCGTTAGAGAACGAACGAAGAAGAAGAAGAAGAAGAAGAAGAAGAAGAAGAAGAAGAAGAAGAAGAAGAAGAAGAAGAAGAAGAAGAACAAGAAGAACAAGAAGAACAAGAAGAACAAGAAGAACAAGAAGAAGAAAAAGAACAAGACGAAGAACAAGAAGAACAACAAGAACAACAAGAAGAACAAAAAGAAGAAGAAAAAGAATATCACGAAAAAGAACAAGATGATGAAGAACAAGAAGAATAAGAAGAAGAAAAAGAAGAAGAACTAGAACAATAAAAAGAACAAGAACAACATGAAGAACAAGAAGAAGGAGAAGATCTATCTTTTGATTTCAATTGAAGACACTGGGAACTGAGACCCTAATAAGGCCATGCACAACATACTAATCAGGACGTCGCGTCAGGATCTGGCGCAACATACTGATCAAGACGTCGCGTCAGAATCTGGCACAACACACTGTTCAAGACGTCGCGTCAGAATCTGGCACAACACACTGTTCAAGACGTTGTGTCAGGATCTGGCACAACACACTGACCAAGACGTCGCATCAGGATCTGGCAGAACTCACTGACCTAGACGTTGTGTCAGGATCTGGCACAACACACTGACCAGGACGTCGCATCAGGATCTGGCACAACATACTGACCAAGACCACAATATCTCTTCCATAAGGTGTTACCTTGAAACAGGCTGTGATCAAGGCGGAATGTGGTTCGACGTGATCCCCTAGTAGTAATCACCCAGATGAAGTCAAACATAGGACAACCGCCTGGAGGACCATGTCCACCTTCATGAGCACTCTCGAGATATGAGGAAACTTGCCACTTAACGCGTTTCAGTGCACACACAAACGTAAACACAGTCACTGTGAGCATTAAACCACAACACAGTGAGATACGTGCGCCACTGCCTTTCATGTGTGCAATCGGAAATCATCGTAGTGTTCTTAATATACCTAATTTCAATAGCACTGTAGTAACCATGACAACAGTGAAAGTATTGCAGTAATTCCCTATTTGGGACACAGAGACAGGAAGTGTGCAAATGCGAATGGCAAATCAACTCGCTCGATGCGATGTTCCCGTCAAAATATATCTGAATAAGTAGACATATTGTAGTAGATTAATACATTTTTATTTTTATAATTAAAAAAAGCCGGTGTGCGTGTGTGTGTGTGTGTGTGTGTGTGTGTGTGTGCGTGCGTGTGTATGTGTGTGTGCGTGTGTGTGTGTGTGTGTGTGTGTGGGCGTATGTGCGTGCGTGCCTTCGTGTGTGCGTTCATGCACACGCTTTCGTGTGCCTGTGTAACTGTGAGGTAGTGAGAATTTATCCAGAAATATAAATATGTAATCCTTAAATGAAGCCACCACCCTTGTAACAATATTTGCAAGTACACAAGACGCAGTTTAGTGCATTTATAGCTGTTTACATTTCTTGGTCCCGTCTGGTCTCTGACACCTTATAATTAAGAATAGGAAGAAAAAAACATTTAATGAAACTCGCTCAGCTGCCTATGGAGCACAGGTCTTCAACACATGCACGCCAAATCCTCCTGTTCTAAGTCATTCGTTCCGGCTCTGCCCACGTGTTGCCCTGTTTCCTTTATCTTTGTCTCGAGCTGTTCTCATGTTTTGATATCTTTAGCTGTACCTGCTACTTTGTCTATATTGCTTTCCAAAATCTATGAACGAACCAGAACGAACATCTAATTGGAGTGGACATCAGTGCACAATCTGATTGACCTTAGCTCCATGTATTCTCACAATCTGATTGACCTTAGCTGCATATATTCTCACAATCTGATTGACTTTAGCTGCATGTATTCTCATAATCTTCCTTCTTTCTCTATTCTTTGTCCTAATTTATGTGACCCCTTATATTAAGTAGCGATCATTGGTGAGCGAAACACACCAAAGGTATCAAATGTATTTGTTCTATAAAACAATTGCTGTTTTGCAAGCTAATCGTCACGAGTTCACTTCCCTTTTCACAAATTGTCCTCGCTAACGAGTTGTACAAGAGGCGTTCCGAAAGTAATGCCTGTAAGAGTTTTCTGTATCAGGGAGTAGTGGGTAACAGGGCCACCCACCAAGAAAAATTACGAAGTTGGGGAAAGCTTGTATCAGCACAACCACAACACTATTGTCAGATTGGGCTGGACTTGGTAGATGGAGCGAGAGGCAGCGTTGTTTACTAGTGGAGTCTCCTTCGTTATTTGAGCGGTCGAGAATGGTACGTCAGGAGGTCACATTTAGAAGGACAGAGTGACAGGTAGAGATAAGTCAATGGGATGAGCCAAGATACGATTGACGGATGACCAGTTAGCTGAGAGGCAGCACTCGACGGGCATGCATAGATAACGGTCTAGAACGGGTATTTAAAAGAGAGAGGGCATTAGATATTCGGCATTCAAGAGCAGATCTATAAGGCTGTCTTACTGTGCTCCAGTGGCCATTGTATGTGTGCCTTCTTGGAGTGAAATTGTGACCCCTTTATGATCAACGACAGATAAGTGAGCGTATCTGTAATCGTCACATCATTGCTATGATCTGTGAGGACAAGAACGCACGCATACATAGATAAAGTGAACGTATCTGTAGTCTTCACAGTGATTGCTCTGATCTGTAGAACGACATATACGAGAACGTCCGCGCGCATAGATAACGGCTGATTGGAGAACAACCTCACCCTGGGGGCCACTCTTCTCTCTCCTCTTCCCTCACTCTGTTTCATTTGACTCTATCCCACAGTCACACTCTTGCACAACTTTCACACGCGCCCTCGTGGTAAAGCCCTTCCATTGTACTTTGGTTGGGCTAGCTTCTGAGGGCGCACAAACCTAGCATAGGTACATACAGATGCACACATGCATCCAAGCACTGGTTTATGCGTCCTGATATCGCCCAATTGACTACTGTCTGGGGTGGAAAATGGCGCGCCTCCGCCAGTAGAAACTAGTGAGGCAAACATCTGAGCACAAAAAAAAAAATTAAGTCTTCACAGTGATCGCTATGATCTGTAGAACGACATATACGAGAACGTCCGCGCGCATAGATAACGGCACAAAATATATATCTGAAGTCTTCACAGTGATCGCTATGATCTGCGAGGACGAGATAAGTAAACGGCTGATATGTTGTAGATAAGAGATAAACTGAGGGTATAAACTCATTGGCAGTTCAGCAGAAGTCAGTTCTTGAGTTACTGCAGAGGTAGTAATCCAAACGATCGTACGTACGAGTCAGGTCAGAAGAGTCGGCCATAGCTCTCTGAGCTGAGTTTTTATAATTTCGGGGATTCCATCTAGCTCATGGTAATATTCTATGAGCTAGAAAGCTTCATATTTGTTTAGTTTGTTAGAATATGTATTTATCATGTTGTAATACATACTCTATTTGTTAATAAATGAATATTTTGTCTTTATGTTAAACGGAAGCTTTAGTGGTTCACTATGTCTTAACGTCAAGTATTACATGTTGTAACTCCTACACAAAATCTTAAGGACATGGCTTGGCTTGGCTTCGTTCGTTCTCAAACTCTCACTACCAATCCCTGAACGGGCTTAAGTAGCAGAATGTAGCCCAGAGAACGGAATGCGTTGTGTCGTAGTTTATAGCTAGACTGCGATGTTTGCACCTTTCGGTCCAACACATCCGACTTCAGCAAACATTTTTTGAGTACCGGGTTATCATTCCCTCTTCGATCCCTTCGCCTTAGCCAGTCTGCCCTGTTGCAGCCTGTTATCCAGGATCACCGCTTGGAGGTGTAGAAGAGTCTTAGCAGCTGCGGTTCGCTGGTCTTGACGCTAACAGTCAGCTATGGGTCGCTGACCACTGCAGGTCATGCGCTGTACAACATCTTGATCCCATGTTAAAGATATCAGTAGATTGGCTACATGCCTCCTATATTATTCTATTTCAACCATAATAGAACCAAAAGAGCACAATAGCACTATTTAATAGAGCAATGTCTTGCCTTAAAGAAACTATTTTTCAGCATAGCCACCACTCTTGGCTATACATTTTCTCCAGCGACGAACAAGAGCATGCTTGCCGCACTTATCTGCACCAGTGGAGGTGAACCGCTGTTTATTAACTGCTATGACGGCGTTGTTTCAAGGAAAATGCTGCCAACGCAGGCTGGAAGCCAGACGGCGTAAAAACCGAACTATACGGTAGGTGTAGTAGGACAGTCCGGTCAACATTGGCATTGTGCTCAACGGCCTTCAACCTTGTATAGGGGCATGGCCTTATCGCGTTGTAAAAGACGGGTTAGAAATTCCAACCTTCGGTCTAGTCATCGTCGCAGCGTAACTGTTAGAGTGGTTCAGGTTCCAGGAAATCAAGAAAGATTGCCCCTTTCCTATCCCAAAAAATACAGTGTACATCACTTTACCTGCTGAGGGCTGCGTTTATACTTTTACCTCGAAGGGGAATTCACAAGTCGCCACTGCATGTACTGCCGTTTTGACTCAGGATCATAGTGGTGGCACCACGTCTCATCACCAGTGATGATGCGATCCAGAAAACTGTCACCTGTTAGGAAACTGATCTGACTGAGACGTTCTTCCTTGCGTTGTGCGACAGCTGTGCCTGGCCGTCTGGAACGTTGATTGTCTTTCATGCCGCTTTCGCCACAGCCCTCCAACTCACTGTGCTAACATCCACTGTTTGATCTCCGAAAACGTCCATGAAGCGTTAGGCAATGTCATTTGATGCAAGTTTTTCCGTATGGAGGAATTCAATAACGTACCTCTGTTTATAACGCACTTTCATGACAGATGCCATTTCGTCGGACTTCACCTCCAACGCCACCTGTCGGACGGAAACTAAATGTTACGGATATTGGCGGAAAGATTCAAATGTTACTACCACTCTGCCAAAATCCATTTCTGACGTCATGGGACATAATAATACAACCTGAGACATTACTTTAGGAAAGTCCCTCTTACATCTAGGAGAAGGTGGACTAGCCCACCATAGTTGTAGTGCAATGCAAGGCTTCTTAGTAAACTCGCCACTACAAGGATTTACTGTGTAAATCAACACCTCATTGACGAGGCTGCTATAATACATCGTTCCTTCATGCCTGGCGTAGACGCGATATGGTTATTAGCAACACTTTGAGCTCAACCATGACACATTGTTCGGAAACAATGGGAGACTCAGTCCATATCGGACAGAAGAAAGAACATACCGATTACAACAACAGACATCCAAATTATCAAATGGATTATAGACCGGAAAACCAAGGAAAACCACAGAGAAGCTTCTTTTCATACTAAGCGGAAGAATTTGCCGCCAATATCTCGAGCAGACGAAGACCACTATTACATGTCTTTCACCGTGGAAAGAACAGTAATATCCACATATCTAATATCAAATATACCTGAAGTGATGGGAAAAGGCTGTTAAACGTACCAGAAGTGATGGGCAAGGCTGTTAAACGTACGAGAAGTGATGGGCAAGGCTGTTAAACGTACGAGAAGTGATGGTAAAAGACTGTTAAACGTACTAGAAGTGATGGTAAAAGGCTGTTAAACGTACTATAAGGGATGGAAAAGACTGTTAAACGTACTAGAAGTGATGGTAAAAGGCTGTTAAACGTACTAGAAGTGATGGTAAAAGGCTGTTAAACGTACTAGAAGTGATGGTAAAAGACTGTTAAACGTACTAGAAGTGATGGTAAAAGGCTGTTAAACGTACTAGAAGTGATGGTAAAAGGCTGTTAAACGTACTATAAGGGATGGAAAAGACTGTTAAACGTACTAGAAGTGATGGTAAAAGACTGTTAAACGTACTATAAGGGATGGAAAAGACTGTTAAACGTACTAGAAGTGATGGTAAAAGGCTGTTAAACGTACTATAAGGGATGGAAAAGACTGTTAAACGTACTAGAAGTGATGGTAAAAGGCTGTTAAACGTACTATAAGGGATGGAAAAGACTGTTAAACGTACTAGAAGTGATGGTAAAAGGCTGTTAAACGTACTATAAGGGATGGAAAAGACTGTTAAACGTACTAGAAGTGATGGTAAAAGGCTGTTAAACGTACTAGAAGTGATGGTAAAAGGCTGTTAAACGTACTAGAAGTGATGGTAAAGACTGTTAAACGTACTAGAAGTTATGGGAAAAGGAATTCAAACAGACTGAAAAATAAATATTTCCTTAAAAACTTGTCACAACGCATATCAAAATCATATAATGGGACCACATATGCAGACGGTAGAGCAATAAAGCTATGAAAGAAATGTAAAAAAAAAGGAGGGTGCGAGTGGGTGAGGTAAGGGGTAAGGGGAGCATTTACGCAAAATTTAGAAAATGAAGAGAAGATTTCTATCCCACTGGTCACTTGAGAATTCTAAACAACTTCAGAGCTGACGCAGGAGCACTTAGCCAAATTGCAACAGTCACTGTGTCAAACACAAACTCCCTTATCCCATCCACACCAACCCCTTTTTCTCCCCAGAAACAAGAGATAGTCTTTCATACATGTCCCGTAACAGTCATTACGTCCACCAGATGCTGCCTATGATAACAACGGAGTAGACAACACATTAGAAGCACTCATTGATACTAACTATAAACTACAATGCAAATACAACTAATCCCTGTTTACTGCCTGTGGTCGGATACGGGGGAAGGTATATTTCTGGTTTCTCACGGGGCAGGAAAGGAGAGTCAGGGGACACGCAGCACTTATATCTAGAATTCCCAACAACTAATCGCTTGGTAAGGCTGATTAGATGAAGAAAAAGAAGAAGAAGAAGAAAAAGAAGAAGAAGAAGAACTGTAAGACACATTAGAAAGAGGTGGCATATACACGAGCCAAAGAATTAAGAAAGCAAAAGAGAAACCAAAGACGGGACAACAAACGTAGCAATACAAGCTAATGACACAAATCAACTTGATAGACGACTTATGGTACCGAGCGTCTGATACAGCGGGCACATAATACTCCTTGCCACGAAGACGGCCAACTGGTGATATTCAGATCAGATCCGAGCAGGTGTCGTCTCACATCAAAGATCGGCTGCTATCGTTTTTTCACGTGTTCTAACGCTTGTGTATGTGGCGTAACTTCCACGTCCATGTCTTCATGTTGTCCTTCAAACGACAGCGTTCAGTTCCTCTGAAAAAGTTCCCCTCTAGTTTTTCTTCCAGTATTGTTTTAGCAAGAATTTACCTTTAAATCACCAAAAAACATAAACTCCTGACTGATTTCGTTCAACTCTCTTTTCACAGCAAACTTTTCCCAGACAACATTGCTTAAAGTCCTTCTTTTCACGAAATCCGATCTATTTTTAAACATGTTCAAATTTGAAAGGCATCATTTCTCTCTACCAACAGATTGTTTATGGTCGAGCTTTCTGTGGCAAGCAGTAATGACGAGTATATAATATTTGAATACGCAGATGTTTGTTGGTTATTTGTTTGGTCTGAATATGAATATATGTCTCATGTTAGAATATGAATATATGTCTCATGTTAGAATATGAATATATGTCTCATGTTAGAATATGAATGTATGTCTCATGTTAGAATATGAATATATGTCTCATGTTAGAATATGAATATATGTCTCATGTTAGAATATGAATATATGTCTCATGTTAGAATATGAATCTATGTCTCATGTTAGAATATGAATCTATGTCTCATGTTAGAATATGAATATATGTCTCATGTTAGAATATGAATCTATGTCTCATGTTAGAATATGAATCTATGTCTCATGTTAGAATATGAATCTATGTCTCATGTTAGAATATGAATATTTATCTCATGTTAGAATATGAATATATGTCTCATGTTAGAATATGAATATATGTCTCATGTTAGAATATGAATATATGTCTCATGTTACAATATGAATATATGTCTCATGTTAGAATATGAATATATGTCTCATGTTAGAATATGAATCTATGTCTCATGTTAGAATATGAATATATGTCTCATGTTAGAATATGAATATATGTCTCATGTTAGAATATGAATATATGTCTCATGTTAGAATATGAATATATGTCTCATGTTAGAATATGAATCTATGTCTCATGTTAGAATATGAATATATGTCTCATGTTAGAATATGAATATATGTCTCATGTTAGAATATGAATATATGTCTCATGTTAGAATATGAATATATGTCTCATGTTAGAATATGAATATATGTCTCATGTTAGAATATGAATATATGTCTCATGTTAGAATATGAATCTATGTCTCATGTTAGAATATGAATATATGTCTCATGTTAGAATATGAATATATGTCTCATGTTAGAATATGAATATATGTCTCATGTTAGAATATGAATCTATGTCTCATGTTAGAATATGAATCTATGTCTCATGTTGGAGAAAACAGCCATGACCATTCCTTTACTCATCCTCATTTATTTCAGATCTTTTACCGTACATTATTATGTATCTAAGATAGGAGTGACTGGGCCTGATTTAGTATCTATACCGTACATTATTATGTATCTAAGATAGGAGTGACTCTCGGCCTGATTTAGTATCTATACCGTACATTATTATGTATCTAAGATAGGAGTGACTGGGCCTGATTTAGTATCTATACCGTACATTATTATGTATCTAAGATAGGAGTGACTGGGCCTGATTTAGTATCTATACCGTACATTATTATGTATCTAAGATAGGAGTGACTCTCGGCCTGATTTAGTATCTATACCGTACATTATTATGTATCTAAGATAGGAGTGACTGGGCCTGATTTAGTATCTATACCGTACATTATTATGTATCTAAGATAGGAGTGACTGGGCCTGATTTAGTATCTATACCGTACATTATTATGTATCTAAGATAGGAGTGACTGGGCCTGATTTAGTATCTATACCGTACATTATTATGTATCTAAGATAGGAGTGACTCTCGGCCTGATTTAGTATCTATACCGTACATTATTATGTATCTAAGATAGGAGTGACTGGGCCTGATTTAGTATCTATACCGTACATTATTATGTATCTAAGATAGGAGTGACTCTCGGCCTGATTTAGTATCTATACCGTACATTATTATGTATCTAAGATAGGAGTGACTGGGCCTGATTTAGTATCTATACCGTACATTATTATGTATCTAAGATAGGAGTGACTGGGCCTGATTTAGTATCTATACCGTACATTATTATGTATCTAAGATAGGAGTGACTCTCGGCCTGATTTAGTATCTATACCGTACATTATTATGTATCTAAGATAGGAGTGACTGGGCCGGATTTAGTATCTATACCGTACATTATTATGTATCTAAGATAGGAGTGACTGGGCCTGATTTAGTATCTATACCGTACATTATTATGTATCTAAGATAGGAGTGACTCTCGGCCTGATTTAGTATCTATACCGTACATTATTATGTATCTAAGATAGGAGTGACTCTCGGCCTGATTTAGTATCTATACCGTACATTATTATGTATCTAAGATAGGAGTGACTGGGCCTGATTTAGTATCTATACCGTACATTATTATGTATCTAAGATAGGAGTGACTCTCGGCCTGATTTAGTATCTATACCCTACATTATTATGTATCTAAGATAGGAGTGACTGGGCCTGATTTAGTATCTATACCGTACATTATTATGTATCTAAGATAGGAGTGACTGGGCCTGATTTAGTATCTATACCGTACATTATTATGTATCTAAGATAGGAGTGACTGGGCCTGATTTAGTATCTATACCGTACATTATTATGTATCTAAGATAGGAGTGACTGGGCCTGATTTAGTATCTATACCGTACATTATTATGTATCTAAGATAGGAGTGACTGGGCCTGATTTAGTATCTATACCGTACATTATTATGTATCTAAGATAGGAGTGACTCTCGGCCTGATTTAGTATCTATACCGTACATTATTATGTATCTAAGATAGGAGTGACTGGGCCTGATTTAGTATCTATACCGTACATTATTATGTATCTAAGATAGGAGTGACTCTCGGCCTGATTTAGTATCTATACCGTACATTATTATGTATCTAAGATAGGAGTGACTGGGCCGGATTTAGTATCTATACCGTACATTATTATGTATCTAAGATAGGAGTGACTCTCGGCCTGATTTAGTATCTATACCGTACATTATTATGTATCTAAGATAGGAGTGACTGGGCCTGATTTAGTATCTATACCGTACATTATTATGTATCTAAGATAGGAGTGACTCTCGGCCTGATTTAGTATCTATACCGTACATTATTATGTATCTAAGATAGGAGTGACTGGGCCTGATTTAGTATCTATACCGTACATTATTATGTATCTAAGATAGGAGTGACTCTCGGCCTGATTTAGTATCTATACCGTACATTATTATGTATCTAAGATAGGAGTGACTGGGCCTGATTTAGTATCTATACCGTACATTATTATGTATCTAAGATAGGAGTGACTCTCGGCCTGATTTAGTATCTATACCCTACATTATTATGTATCTAAGATAGGAGTGACTGGGCCTGATTTAGTATCTATACCGTACATTATTATGTATCTAAGATAGGAGTGACTGGGCCTGATTTAGTATCTATACCGTACATTATTATGTATCTAAGATAGGAGTGACTGGGCCTGATTTAGTATCTATACCGTACATTATTATGTATCTAAGATAGGAGTGACTCTCGGCCTGATTTAGTATCTATACCGTACATTATTATGTATCTAAGATAGGAGTGACTGGGCCTGATTTAGTATCTATACCGTACATTATTATGTATCTAAGATAGGAGTGACTGGGCCTGATTTAGTATCTATACCGTACATTATTATGTATCTAAGATAGGAGTGACTGGGCCTGATTTAGTATCTATACCGTACATTATTATGTATCTAAGATAGGAGTGACTCTCGGCCTGATTTAGTATCTATACCGTACATTATTATGTATCTAAGATAGGAGTGACTGGGCCTGATTTAGTATCTATACCGTACATTATTATGTATCTAAGATAGGAGTGACTCTCGGCCTGATTTAGTATCTATACCGTACATTATTATGTATCTAAGATAGGAGTGACTGGGCCTGATTTAGTATCTATACCGTACATTATTATGTATCTAAGATAGGAGTGACTGGGCCTGATTTAGTATCTATACCGTACATTATTATGTATCTAAGATAGGAGTGACTCTCGGCCTGATTTAGTATCTATACCGTACATTATTATGTATCTAAGATAGGAGTGACTGGGCCGGATTTAGTATCTATACCGTACATTATTATGTATCTAAGATAGGAGTGACTGGGCCTGATTTAGTATCTATACCGTACATTATTATGTATCTAAGATAGGAGTGACTCTCGGCCTGATTTAGTATCTATACCGTACATTATTATGTATCTAAGATAGGAGTGACTCTCGGCCTGATTTAGTATCTATACCGTACATTATTATGTATCTAAGATAGGAGTGACTGGGCCTGATTTAGTATCTATACCGTACATTATTATGTATCTAAGATAGGAGTGACTCTCGGCCTGATTTAGTATCTATACCCTACATTATTATGTATCTAAGATAGGAGTGACTGGGCCTGATTTAGTATCTATACCGTACATTATTATGTATCTAAGATAGGAGTGACTGGGCCTGATTTAGTATCTATACCGTACATTATTATGTATCTAAGATAGGAGTGACTGGGCCTGATTTAGTATCTATACCGTACATTATTATGTATCTAAGATAGGAGTGACTCTCGGCCTGATTTAGTATCTATACCGTACATTATTATGTATCTAAGATAGGAGTGACTGGGCCTGATTTAGTATCTATACCGTACATTATTATGTATCTAAGATAGGAGTGACTCTCGGCCTGATTTAGTATCTATACCGTACATTATTATGTATCTAAGATAGGAGTGACTGGGCCTGATTTAGTATCTATACCGTACATTATTATGTATCTAAGATAGGAGTGACTCTCGGCCTGATTTAGTATCTATACCGTACATTATTATGTATCTAAGATAGGAGTGACTGGGCCGGATTTAGTATCTATACCGTACATTATTATGTATCTAAGATAGGAGTGACTCTCGGCCTGATTTAGTATCTATACCGTACATTATTATGTATCTAAGATAGGAGTGACTGGGCCTGATTTAGTATCTATACCGTACATTATTATGTATCTAAGATAGGAGTGACTCTCGGCCTGATTTAGTATCTATACCGTACATTATTATGTATCTAAGATAGGAGTGACTGGGCCTGATTTAGTATCTATACCGTACATTATTATGTATCTAAGATAGGAGTGACTCTCGGCCTGATTTAGTATCTATACCGTACATTATTATGTATCTAAGATAGGAGTGACTGGGCCTGATTTAGTATCTATACCGTACATTATTATGTATCTAAGATAGGAGTGACTCTCGGCCTGATTTAGTATCTATACCCTACATTATTATGTATCTAAGATAGGAGTGACTGGGCCTGATTTAGTATCTATACCGTACATTATTATGTATCTAAGATAGGAGTGACTGGGCCTGATTTAGTATCTATACCGTACATTATTATGTATCTAAGATAGGAGTGACTGGGCCTGATTTAGTATCTATACCGTACATTATTATGTGTCTAAGATAGGAGTGACTGGGCCTGATTTAGTATCTATACCGTACATTATTATGTATCTAAGATAGGAGTGACTCTCGGCCTGATTTAGTATCTATACCGTACATTATTATGTATCTAAGATAGGAGTGACTGGGCCTGATTTAGTATCTATACCGTACATTATTATGTATCTAAGATAGGAGTGACTCTCGGCCTGATTTAGTATCTATACCGTACATTATTATGTATCTAAGATAGGAGTGACTCTCGGCCTGATTTAGTATCTATACCGTACATTATTATGTATCTAAGATAGGAGTGACTGGGCCTGATTTAGTATCTATACCGTACATTATTATGTATCTAAGATAGGAGTGACTCTCGGCCTGATTTAGTATCTATACCGTACATTATTATGTATCTAAGATAGGAGTGACTGGGCCTGATTTAGTATCTATACCGTACATTATTATGTATCTAAGATAGGAGTGACTCTCGGCCTGATTTAGTATCTATACCGTACATTATTATGTATCTAAGATAGGAGTGACTCTCGGCCTGATTTAGTATCTATACCGTACATTATTATGTATCTAAGATAGGAGTGACTCTCGGCCTGATTTAGTATCTATACCGTACATTATTATGTATCTAAGATAGGAGTGACTCTCGGCCTGATTTAGTATCTATACCGTACATTATTATGTATCTAAGATAGGAGTGACTGGGCCTGATTTAGTATCTATACCGTACATTATTATGTATCTAAGATAGGAGTGACTGGGCCTGATTTAGTATCTATACCGTACATTATTATGTGTCTAAGATAGGAGTGACTGGGCCTGATTTAGTATCTATACCGTACATTATTATGTATCTAAGATAGGAGTGACTCTCGGCCTGATTTAGTATCTATACCGTACATTATTATGTATCTAAGATAGGAGTGACTGGGCCGGATTTAGTATCTATACCGTACATTATTATGTATCTAAGATAGGAGTGACTCTCGGCCTGATTTAGTATCTATACCGTACATTATTATGTATCTAAGATAGGAGTGACTGGGCCTGATTTAGTATCTATACCGTACATTATTATGTATCTAAGATAGGAGTGACTCTCGGCCTGATTTAGTATCTATACCGTACATTATTATGTATCTAAGATAGGAGTGACTGGGCCTGATTTAGTATCTATACCGTACATTATTATGTATCTAAGATAGGAGTGACTCTCGGCCTGATTTAGTATCTATACCGTACATTATTATGTATCTAAGATAGGAGTGACTGGGCCTGATTTAGTATCTATACCGTACATTATTATGTATCTAAGATAGGAGTGACTCTCGGCCTGATTTAGTATCTATACCCTACATTATTATGTATCTAAGATAGGAGTGACTGGGCCTGATTTAGTATCTATACCGTACATTATTATGTATCTAAGATAGGAGTGACTGGGCCTGATTTAGTATCTATACCGTACATTATTATGTATCTAAGATAGGAGTGACTGGGCCTGATTTAGTATCTATACCGTACATTATTATGTGTCTAAGATAGGAGTGACTGGGCCTGATTTAGTATCTATACCGTACATTATTATGTATCTAAGATAGGAGTGACTCTCGGCCTGATTTAGTATCTATACCGTACATTATTATGTATCTAAGATAGGAGTGACTCTCGGCCTGATTTAGTATCTATACCGTACATTATTATGTATCTAAGATAGGAGTGACTGGGCCTGATTTAGTATCTATACCGTACATTATTATGTATCTAAGATAGGAGTGACTCTCGGCCTGATTTAGTATCTATACCCTACATTATTATGTATCTAAGATAGGAGTGACTGGGCCTGATTTAGTATCTATACCGTACATTATTATGTATCTAAGATAGGAGTGACTGGGCCTGATTTAGTATCTATACCGTACATTATTATGTATCTAAGATAGGAGTGACTGGGCCTGATTTAGTATCTATACCGTACATTATTATGTATCTAAGATAGGAGTGACTGGGCCTGATTTAGTATCTATACCGTACATTATTATGTATCTAAGATAGGAGTGACTCTCGGCCTGATTTAGTATCTATACCGTACATTATTATGTATCTAAGATAGGAGTGACTCTCGGCCTGATTTAGTATCTATACCGTACATTATTATGTATCTAAGATAGGAGTGACTCTCGGCCTGATTTAGTATCTATACCGTACATTATTATGTATCTAAGATAGGAGTGACTGGGCCTGATTTAGTATCTATACCGTACATTATTATGTATCTAAGATAGGAGTGACTGGGCCTGATTTAGTATCTATACCGTACATTATTATGTGTCTAAGATAGGAGTGACTGGGCCTGATTTAGTATCTATACCGTACATTATTATGTATCTAAGATAGGAGTGACTCTCGGCCTGATTTAGTATCTATACCGTACATTATTATGTATCTAAGATAGGAGTGACTGGGCCTGATTTAGTATCTATACCGTACATTATTATGTATCTAAGATAGGAGTGACTCTCGGCCTGATTTAGTATCTATACCGTACATTATTATGTATCTAAGATAGGAGTGACTCTCGGCCTGATTTAGTATCTATACCGTACATTATTATGTATCTAAGATAGGAGTGACTGGGCCTGATTTAGTATCTATACCGTACATTATTATGTATCTAAGATAGGAGTGACTCTCGGCCTGATTTAGTATCTATACCGTACATTATTATGTATCTAAGATAGGAGTGACTGGGCCTGATTTAGTATCTATACCGTACATTATTATGTATCTAAGATAGGAGTGACTCTCGGCCTGATTTAGTATCTATACCGTACATTATTATGTATCTAAGATAGGAGTGACTCTCGGCCTGATTTAGTATCTATACCGTACATTATTATGTATCTAAGATAGGAGTGACTCTCGGCCTGATTTAGTATCTATACCGTACATTATTATGTATCTAAGATAGGAGTGACTCTCGGCCTGATTTAGTATCTATACCGTACATTATTATGTATCTAAGATAGGAGTAACTGGGCCTGATTTAGTATGTATACCGTACATTATTATGTATCTAAGATAGGAGTAACTGGGCCTGATTTAGTATCTATACCGTACATTATTATGTATCTAAGATAGGAGTGACTGGGCCTGATTTAGTATCTATACCGTACATTATTATGCATCTAAGATAGGAGTGACTCTCGGCCTGATTTAGTATCTATACCGTACATTATTATGTATCTAAGATAGGAGTGACTGGGCCTGATTTAGTATCTATACCGTACATTATTATGTATCTAAGATAGGAGTGACTCTCGGCCTGATTTAGTATCTATACCGTACATTATTATGTATCTAAGATAGGAGTGACTCTCGGCCTGATTTAGTATCTATACCGTACATTATTATGTATCTAAGATAGGAGTGACTGGGCCTGATTTAGTATCTATACCGTAGATTATTATGTATCTAAGATAGGAGTGACTCTCGGCCTGATTTAGTATCTATACCGTACATTATTATGTATCTAAGATAGGAGTGACTCTCGGCCTGATTTAGTATCTATACCCTACATTATTATGTATCTAAGATAGGAGTGACTCTCGGCCTGATTTAGTATCTATACCCTACATTATTATGTATCTAAGATAGGAGTGACTCTCGGCCTGATTTAGTATCTATACCCTACATTATTATGTATCTAAGATAGAAGTGACTCTCGGCCTGATTTAGTATCTATACCGTACATTATTATGTATCTAAGATAGGAGTGACTCTCGGCCTGATTTAGTATCTATACCGTACATTATTATGTATCTAAGATAGGAGTGACTCTCGGCCTGATTTAGTATCTATACCGTACATTATTATGTATTTCAGATAGGAGTGACTCTCGGCCTGATTTAGTATCTATACCGTACATTATTATGTATCTAAGATAGCAGTGACTCTCGGCCTGATTTAGTATCTCTACCCTACATTATTATGTATCTAAGATAGGAGTGACTCTCGGCCTGATTTAGTATCTATACCGTACATTATTATGTATCTAAGATAGGAGTGACTCTCGGCCTGATTTAGTATCTATACCGTACATTATTATGTATCTAAGATAGGAGTGACTCTCGGCCTGATTTAGTATATATACCGTACATTATTATGTATCTAAGATAGGAGTGACTCTCGGCCTAATTTAGTATCTCTACCCTACATTATTATGTATCTAAGATAGGAGTGACTCTCGGCCTGATTTAGTATCTATACCGTACATTATTATGTATCTAAGATAGGAGTGACTCTCGGCCTGCTTTAGTATCTATACCGTACATTATTATGTATCTAAGATAGGAGTGACTCTCGGCCTGATTTAGTATCTATACCGTACATTATTATGTATCTAAGATAGGAGTGACTCTCGGCCTGATTTAGTATCTATACCGTACATTATTATGTATCTAAGATAGGAGTGACTCTGGGCCTATTTTAGTATCTCTACCCTACATTATTATGTATCTAAGATAGGAGTGACTCTGGTCCTGTTTTAGTTTCTCTATCCTACATTATTATGTAACTAAGATAGGAGTGACTCTGTGCCTGTTTTAGTATCTCTACCCTACATTATTATGTATCTAAGATAGGAGTGACTCTGTGCCTGTTTTAGTATCTCTACCCTACATTATTATGTATCTAAGATAGGAGTGACTCTGAGCCTGTTTTAGTATCTCTACCCTACATTATTATGCAATTCTTGTTTGTTTTCAGCAAGCAGAACTGGATCATCTGTATATTTAATGTTATTCGCTGACTCTCCGTCGGTGGCATATAACAAGCTAAAAATAGGACAAATAAATAGGTTTTACATGTATGTTTGTTTTAACAGAGAAGGAAAGTGACTATCTCACTTAAGTGATAAACTGCAGAACGGCGAGAGAATCCTAAACAGTCAGGTTTATCAAGGGATACAACTTTGATCACTTGACAGCAAACGAGGAAGGGCCAGACGACTTCTCGGTCAGCTAAACTTTTTGCTGGGCTTTCCTTCAGTCCGGTTCACCACAACAGCCTAATTTGTTGAAATATCTATGTGTGTTCTTTCACTAAACTTATTTGTAGCCTACTTTATTTTTTTCAACCAGCATTTCACATTTTAAAATTCCCATTCAAGGAAAGAGAATAATCCGACACTTGCAGATAAGAGATGTCTCACAGTTTCCCTGTAAAAGAACGCTCTAGGCTCGATATGATTGACAGTTTGAGGGCTATAATACGATAGCGACTAACACTTCCCGGTGCACGAGCCTCCCCATGATTCCATCAGCTATTTTTATGACAGTCAGCCCATCCTGCCAAGTTTGAACACGTGCGCAGAAATTAATGCAGTGGGAATGGTAAACACTGGCTGAGAGGGAAACTGCAACAATTAATGGATCTAAAAGGAATGTATATGAACATTATCAACTTTGAGTCCGTACTCAGAAAATAGGCTTGCCTAAAAATGGAGGACAACAAGCTAAATCAGACATGCAACCTAGAGTATACTATCAATTAAGTGCTTGAAATACACAGGTACGAAAATAACTGTTAGTTACTCAGGAAGCAAGATGTCTGACAGAGGTGGATGCAGAGGGGTACTAAAGCACAGGGAAAGAGGCGGAGGGGTGGGGGGAAGAGGGGAGGTGCAGTTTACTGTGGATGATTGCCCGAAAGGTGCGAGAGGAGCATTGGATCCGTTTACTTGAAGTATTGTGGGTTATGGTCTCTGTTTCTACAAATTAATTTAACATTATTTATGGGAGTGGGAGTTGGGGAGGCCAAATAATACCACCCAAGTACAACATACTTTACTTATCATACGCCTCTGAATTGTAAAACATTAAACACAGAAGAACCACTCTACCACCAACAGGAATGACAATGTTGGTAAAAGATATTTTGCCATAAATGGTTGCACCATTATTTCGGTAAACGTGAAGTAAAAATGTCACCTGGGGGTGTGGAGGAAAATACCATTTTAAAACAAACAACTTTTTAAAAGCACTAAAACATGTATGTGACAAGCAGCAAGAGACCATTAAGACGTGAGTTCTTGCGTGAATACAATGAGACTTCAGTGCAGTACAGAGAACAATACAAAACGTCATCGGAACATTCTTGGTAATAGACCGATGATTGACATGAACACCATGTGAAGTATACTTGTCAATCTGAGACATTACGTTAACATCTTCTCTTTCATGTCGCATTCCTGCTTCTTTATGAGCATACGACCACCACTGCTGTTTGTCACTTACAAAAAGCTGATAGCAAACTAACTCTTATGTTTTGTCATCATCATCTTAATCATGTGTTTTCGTCTTAGTGCACTATCTGATAATACCTATTTAAAATTTGTTTTCTCTTGATTTTTTCTTGTTTTATATCTGAAACTGCTAGCCCCATACACAGCTCTACTTATTCATATTTGACGTCATACACAGTAGGGTACAGTTGACCAATTCTGCTCTCCCAAGAAAGGTGCACCGATTCAAAACGAGACATGTGCTCTCGCAGGGGTTGAATCGCAATTACAGTTTTTCAAGAGCAGTCTTTCAAGGACAGCATATCAGGAATAGGTTATCAAGGATAGGTTATCTGGGAAAGTTTATCTGTGATAGTTTATCTGTGATAGTTTATCTGGGATAGTTTATCAGGAATAGTTTATCTGGGATAGTTTATCTGGGATAGTTCATCATGGATAGTTTATCAGGGATAGTTTATCTGGGATAGTTCATCATGGATAGTTTATCGGGGATAGTTTATCTGGGATAGTTCATTATGGATAGTTTATCAGGGATAGTTTATCTGGGATAGTTTATCAGGGATAGTTTATCTGGGATAGTGTATCTGTGATAGTTTATCTGGGATAGTTTATTAGTGATAGTTTATCTGGGATAGTTTATTAGTGATAGTTTATCTGGGATAGTTTATTTGTGATAGTTTATCTGGGATAGTTTATCTGTGATAGTTTATCTGCGATAGTTTATCTGGGATAGTTCATCGTGGATAGTTTATCTGGGATAGTTTATCTGGGATAGTTTATCTGGGATAGTTCATCATGGATAGTTTATCTGGGATAGTTTATCTGGGATAGTTTATCTGGGATAGTTTATCTGGGATAGTTCATCATGGATAGTTTTTCTGGGATAGTTTATCTGGGATAGTTTATCAGGGATAGTTTATCAGGGATAGTTTGTTTGGGATAGTTTATCAGGGATAGTTTATCTGGAATAGTTTGTCAGGGATAGTTTATCAGGGATAGTGTATCATGGATAGTTTATCTGGGATAATTTATCAGGGATAGTTTGGCAGGGATAGTTTATCAGGGATAGTTTATCAGGGATCGGTTATCTGGGATTGTTTATCAGGAATAGGCTATCTGGGATAGTTTATCTGGGATAGTTTATCTGGGATAGTTTGTCAGGAATAGTTTATCATGAATAGTTTATCAGGGATAGGTTATCAAGGGATAGTTTGTCAAGGATAGTTTATCAGGAATAGTTTATCATGGATAGGTATCAAGGGATAGTTTGTCAGGGATAGGTTATCAAAGATAGTTTTTCAATGGATAGTGCATCAGGGATAGTCTATCAAGGGCAGTTTATCAAAGATAGTTTATCAGGTGTAGTGTAACAGGGGTAAATTATATAGGGCAGAGTTTATCAGGGGTAGTTAAACAGAGACAGTTTATCTTGCAATTTGCTCTCTGTGATGCGTCTGAATTTGGCCCCGATGTGAGCAGTCTGTCACTGTGTAGATATTCACAGAGTGATGAGCGTGTCGCAAGTTGAAGTCGCGTAAATATAAATAGTGCATACAGAGAGCAATATCAAGTGACGGCAGTTATTACAATATGTCACAAACAGAATCGATGTTTTCAGTGAAAGTGATGGTGGTTATTGCAATATGTCACAAACAGAATCGATGTTTTCAGTGAAAGTGACGGTGGTTTTTACAATATGTGACAAACAGAATAGATGTTTCCAGTGAAAGTGGTCTACAATTTAAAGAGGCCAAAATAAACAGACTAAAAATATATTACAAGAAAACTACAAATAACAAATAAAAATAATATGGAAATTTGAATAATATACACCTCATAGCTTAGGATTCTGATGAGTGCGAGTTTGAAGTAAAGGAGTACTGTTAGAAGAAGAGCCACAAAAAAAAGAAAAGAAAAACCCACGCACCACCAGCAACACCCCACTGCCATACAGAATCACTTTGAGATGATCGCTCAGAGAAGCTGATTAATAATGAGAACAAGAATATGTTCATCGATTTTTATTCAGGGGTAGTAATATCAGACGAGAAACGCAGAGAATAATTAAAAGAATATGAATATAATTGTATGCATAGGTCTTTGTATTTGGAAGTGAGACACAGAGTTTTCTGTCATAAATATAGAAAGTGGTATCATATAGAAACGCAACATGGACAATCTATACACAATTTAGAGGATCCTTTGATCATGCGCAGCCACTGAAGCGACGATGTGCTGAGGGAACACATCTGATAAGGGGCGCTTGGTGCACACATCAAAGGGAAACCATTCTCGTTTGTTTTGTATATGTTAGCATTTATAAAAATTGGAAGGCTAGAAGATACTGGGACAATTAACAGCAACTGTCGAGGAAAGGGTGCAGTGGACAACAAGAGATGGAGCGAATATATTCAACTGTTCAATGTCGTAATAATGCAGAGAAAGAACAGCTAAATGGTAAAAATCACAAGAAAATTACGTAATGAAAATTCATGATTGCCTATATCAGTTAGAATTGTAAAGAATGACGAAGAAACAATTAAACAAATAAGAAAATACTCAATTGAGGATAGTCAAATGATAACAGAATCAACAATATAACTGAGAAACTGATACAAGGAAAAAACGTCCTGGAAATATGACATTCACAAACTCTGAGTAACGGGATTACGGTTATAGGCATAGGCAATGCAGGTCACTATCAGAACAGGGTGCAATGGTGGTCTAAATGACACGTCACTATCAGAACATGGCGAATTGGCGGTCTGAATGGCACGTCACTAACAGAACATGGCGCAATGGTGGCCTCACGTCACTATCAGAACATGGAGCGATGGTTGTCGGAATGACACGTCACTATCAGAACATGGCGCAATGGTGGTCTGAATGACACGTCACTATCAGAATATGGCGCAATGGTGGTCTGAATGACACGTCACTATCAGAATATGGCGCAATGGTGGTCTGAATGACACGTCACTATCAGAATATGGCGCAATGGTGGTCTGAATGACACGTCACTATCAGAACATGCGCAATGGTGGTCTCACGTCACTTTCAGAACATGGCGTAATGGTGGTCTGAAGGACACGTCACTATCAGAACATGCGCAATGGTGGTCTGAAGGACACGTCACTATCAGAACATGGCGTAATGGTGGCTTCACGTCACTATCAGAACATGGCGTAATGGTGGTCTGAAGGACACGTCACTATCAGAACATGGAACAATGATGGCTTTAATGACACGTCCCTGTTAGAACATGGAAAAGGCTTTTGTTTTTTATAAAAGGTCTGGCGATGATGATATTCTTCTTCTTCTTCTTCTTCTTCTTCTTCTTCTTTTTCTTCTTCTTCTTCTTCTTCTTCTTCTTCTTCTTCGTACGCTGTAAAACGTCAACCTGTATTTTTTCGAAAAAAGCAGTGGTCATCCTGAGGCTGTCGACACTGCCATAGAGCTTGTCTAGTGTTGCCACTGGTGATGGCCACATGTGCTTTCTCTGGTCCTCGTATTTCGAGCAGTTTTGCAGCAGATGTTCAGTGGTAATTTTCCCGGTACCACAAGTGCATTCGTCAGTGCCACCTATCTTCAGTTTATTGAATAGGTGGTAGCTCAGTCTGTTGTGGCCTGTGCGGAGTCTGAAGACCACGACCTCTCTTCTGTTCAACTGGTAATAGGCATCATTTTTTTGTGTAGCCAGTATGTTATTTCCCATTAGGCCATGTATCTGGCCCTAATAAGCCTTTTGGACTCTTCGTAGGTCACACTAGAATCTGGTTGTGGTAGTCTTGCACCTTATTTTGCCAGTCTGTCTGCCTCCTGCTTGCCTTGGATGTTACAGTGGGATGGAACCCACTGTACCACTACTCTTTTTGGTGCGGACTGCTGGCATAGTTGACAGAGTACTGCTCTTAGATCATTAAGCTCAGTATTTATCTGGCTTTTTAGTGCTGTGACTATGGCCAGGGCATCTGTAAACAGGACTATATGGCTTTCATTGCTTTTGCCTGTCAGCATTGCTTCCACTACAGCCCTCAGTGCCTCTGCCTCCACTCTGAAATTGCTTTAGATTTTTCCAGTTGCCACTGACAGTGTTATTTTTCTACCATTTGTTAGGCTCAGGAATCCCCCTGCCCCTCCATTCTGTGTTGTGTTTGTTACAGAACCGTCGGTGTATGCATGGGTCCAGTCCATGCTTGGGTAGTTTTTCGTTATAGGGTTATGTCTCTTCTTTCTTTTTCAGTCTGGCTGTTCTTGTTTCCAATATCTGGTATATTTTCTACCACCTCCGGAATGATATGCTATGCTGCTTCCAGGTAGGTTTGCGTACAGTAGGGATGGGCTTTGATGTTGTTATTGTGTTCATAGGGTCTTTGCTCATCTTTGCTTTGGCTATTTCTGCAAAGTGTCTACCCTTTAGTTTCCCATTTCCAAATCTATTTAGTCTCTGATGCATTGGATGGTCTGTCAGTCTTCTGAGTTTCTCTGCTTGCTGTTGGGCTCTGCAGTCTCTTCTGTCGGTCAGGGATTGCAGATTTTGTAATCTCTTCAAGTTCTACAATTGGCGTTGACTTCATGCCTCCTGTTATAACTCTCATGGCTTGGTTTTGAAGTTTGCTAATTTTATCAAAGTTCGCCTTTGCTGCTGTTGTCCATGCCGCAATGCCATACTCGAGAACTGGTCTGACTCTTCCAGTGTACAGTTTCTTTAGTATACTTTCGTCTGCTCCCCAGCTTGTGCCAGCAAGTTTCCTCACGATTGCCATTCTTTGTCTGGCTCTCATTCCGTTTCTCTCGATCTGACTTTTCCATGTCATGCGCCGATCAAATGTGACTCCCAGGTAGTTTGGGTTATCGTTTGGCCGCAGATATTTGCCGTTAAGACTTATTTTTGTGTTCTGTGGTTTATTTGAAAGCGAGAATATCGTACATGTTGTTTTTTCCTCATTTATTTTGACCAGCCATGAGTTTGCCCACTCCTCCAACGATGTTAGGGCCTGATGCATCCGATTGTTTGCTATGGTGAGATTTTTTTCAGAGGTCCACATAGCCAGATCGTCTGCAAGCATGGAGCTGTGGACTCTTCTTGGTATATTCTCTGTGATGTTGTTTATATACACCAGGAAAAGTGTGAGTGACAGTACTTCCCCTTGAGGTACTCCCTGCTCAAGTGTCACCTTTTTGCTCATCTGCCCTTGTACTTCAACTCTGGCTGTTCTGTTTTCGAGGTAGTGGCTGATCCATCTGTACATTTTCCCACAAATTTAACTTCTTCGTAGCTTGACGTTAAGTGCCTCTTTCCACACCTTGTCAAATGCCTTCTATAAATCCACCCAAACCGCTACTGTGTGTTTTTTATCTTGGTAAGCATCCTCTATTTCCTGGGCTATGAGAGTGATGGTGATGATATTCAATGAATAGCAATGTGCGCCTCTCAACGCATGTAACAGATAAAGGAGCAGGGGAGGCGCGCAGCAGATTGTTATCATTCCTACACACATTTAAAACGCTTGCAGCGGTGGCATAAGTGGCATCTGTACACTAGCAGCGATGGCATAAGTGGTATCTGTACACTAGCAGCGGTGGCATAAGTGGCATCGGTACACTAGCAGCGGTGGCATAAGTGGCATCGGTACACTAGCAGCGGTGCATAAGTGACATCTGTACACTAGCAGCCGTGGCATAAGTGGCATATGTACACGTCAAAAACATGAACAAGAGCTTTAACAGGAGTGATATCTGTACACATAAAAAACAGGAACAAGAGCTTTAACAGGAGTGATATCTGTACACATAAAAAACAGGAACAAGAGCTTTAACAGGTGTGATATCTTTACACATAAAAAACAGGAACAAGAGCTTTAACAGGTGTGATATCTTTACACATAAAAAACAGGAACAAGAGCTTTAACAGGTGTGATATCTTTACACATAAAAAACATGAACAAGAGCTTTAACAGGAGTGATATCTGTACACATAAAAAACAGGAACAAGAGCTTTAACAGGAGTGATATCTGTACACATAAAAAACATGAACAAGAGCTTTAACAGGGGTGATTTCTGTACACACCAAAAACATGAACAAGAACTTTAACAGCAGTGATTTCTGAGCACGATAAAAACAAGAATATGAACTTTAAAATTATACTCAAATGGGAAAGTGTGTTAGAAGATGAAATTCTTAGCATTAGGACGAAAACGTGTGCAAATAACACTGGACAAGAAATGTTAACTTGTGTTTGTATCTGAGAAGGGACACAGTTACCTTGACGTTTGGGCTATCGAACATTAATATGGCCGTTTAGAAAAACTTCAGATTAGCTGTAGTTTTAAGAAAATTTTTATTTTCTAACGTATTATACATGTGCATACACATACCCTATGATAATCCTCATAGAGAAAATCATTCATAGAGTCGCTTCTTTGCCTGACGCATGTAATAGGTTTATAGAGCATCTCTCACAGGGGTTCAACAATAGTCAGCTAATATTGCTGCATTCCATTTTCTGTGGTGCCTTTTTTATTTTAGGACAGTTGTTGATGTTGAATGTTCACAATGAGTAAGATTACTCTTTTGTGAGCTCTTAAAATGGGGTTAAGCGGCGCATTGAATTAGCTTTCCTCGCATCCCGAGTGTGCTGATGAAGGGGGGGGGGGGGGGGGGGAGGTCCTCCAGACGGTTATGCTATGCTTTGCTTTATCTGCGTGTTGCTTACTACTACGTGGATCACGTTGATCTCCCACCTCGTTAGCCATGCTGTCATAAAAACAGTCCGTTTCAAGGGAGATTTACGTGAAAGTGAGATGAGGTCTTGGTCAATATATTTGACCTGACCCTGACTAACATGTCCGATCAGTATATTTTACTTAACCAGACGTTAGTCTCCTCGCCACTTTTGAGGGAAGAGATGCCCTGATGAAACCGATCCCTATGCTCGTCACTGACAGCATGCAGGTAGTTTGAAAGATATGTAAGATGGGGATGGTGCGGTAGATGTGACGGTATATAAAAGATCAGTGAGATGAGACTAATTCGATGTGAGAGATGAACCTGGAGGTCGAGAAAAAAAAGGAATTACTAAACCACATTTGTCAGACTTCCTGTTAGCCTTTCAATACAGAACTAGTCCATTAGGAACACAAAACTAGCTTGGCATTCAAACTACCCGAGAGGGATCCAAGAGTTTGTGGACGCAATAGGAGAGACATTTCGTATTCTATTCTCGTATCCAATCATCGACAGAATCACCACAAGTTCCGATACCAGAGCATTGATTAGGTGAAAGGTAATCTTGTATAATCTTTATTTTCTGCTGTGATAGATGTTGAGACGAAACTAGCAAATGCTCTTATTTATATACTGATGAAGGCGACCATGTCTCGTTGCAGATCCCTTGTCTTCGAGCTGCACATTAATTATGTAAACTTATTCCAAACCATAATGTTCCCATGTTCTCATGTTTTCATTCTCTTGGATTCATCTGATTTCCTAGTTGTGTTGTATTTATCTAATTTATCTCACGTTTCGTAACTCTTCCCCAATAAACTGTACATATCAAACACAATCATTGCTTTTGTCAGTGTGAACTCCATGTATACAAAAAATGTAACATTAGATTATCTGTGATGACAACGTCCTCTCGCAACTATATTTTGCAAACCAACGTGATACCACGATCTATTTACTCGATGCATCGATCTCTCTTACAATTGATTGGTCGATAGTAACATCTTTGATTTGGAATTATTTATAAGAGTAGCACTTTGTTGACAAAATAAATTATTTTCAGCAAATTACATCAACTCGTTAGATTGTACCTTAGCAGAAATTATTTATATTTATATTTTCTGACAGTATCGAGCTTGATTAAGATAAAGAAATACTTGAGTGATAATATGTCTGATATCCAGTAGGACATGCATGCACATTTTAGGTGATTTATTATTGTTCCCTGTAATAAATCGCGCTAATCGTTTACTTTATTAACCATCTCTAGTTGTGTTGATTTTCTATGTTCCTACCTTAATGAAGATATGATTGTCAGCATCCAGCACTGAACGAAACGATTCTATTGCAGAAATGTCATTTATTTAATTTGTTCGTATACCTTTGTAAATTTGTTCTTTATTTAATTTCTTTGTAAACGTGACATTTATTTAAGCTATTTCTATATATTTACAAACCAGTTGTTTATTTTGTTATTTCTATATCTCTGTAAACCCGGCATCTATTTAATTAATTGTTTTACCTTTGCAATCCTGTCATTTATGTCAGTAATTTCTATAACTCTGTAAACCTGTCATTTATTTAATTTCGTATGATTACACACACACGTAGACAACACGTTTCACATGCATCACATACAACACATAGACTACGTACACAGACCATACACACATGGACCACATATAAACACAGAAACCACACACACACACACACACACACACACATACTCCATTCACACATAAAGTACACATACATAGATCTCACACAGCTCACAGATACAGACTCTCACATACACATAGGTCACACACATATACCACACACAGAGACCACACACAGAGAGAGACCACATACACACACAGAGGTGCATACACAGAGAGGAGCATACACAGACAGGTGCATACACAGAGAGGTGCATACACAGAGATGAGCATATACAAACATAAACTACACACAGAGTACATACATAAACCCCACACATAGGGAACATAGACTCGCAGAGCATACACACATAGACCACACACACATAGACCACACACACATAGACCAAACACACATAGACCAAACACACATCATTCATTGGCGTCTAGGTCTCTATAGACCATGCGCGTGGCTGCCTTGTGAGAGTTTTGTCTAGCTCTGCCTCCTGTATTTCGACACTGTCTGCTATGAATGTAAAGACCGATCCACAAGTGACAGTCCCTGCCACAGATCGTACAACCAAGCTGAGAAGGCTGGCTCGCCGGGATGTTCCCCGATCTCTTCAATCTTTCTCTTTTCTCTGCAGCCAGAAGGCCTTTACGAGCGTCGGCAGCCGCTATGCATCTTTAAACCATCTGTCTTCAAGCAGGTCGATTCTGAGCAATTATTTCCCAGCCCTCACATGAGATGTCACAGGACTTCATGGCTTTTGTGTCGGTCGATCACATAGACCAAACACACATACAGACCACACACACATAGACCAAACACACATAGACCACACACACGTAGACTAAACACACATAGACCACACACACACATAGACTAAACACACATAAAACACACACATAGACTAAACACACATAGAACACACACATAGACTAAACACACAAAGAACACACACATAGACTAAACACACATAGAACACACACATAGACTAAACACACATAGAACACACACATAGACTAAATACACAAAGACCACACACACATAAACACACATTGAACACACACATAGACTAAACACACATAGAACACACACATAGACTAAACACACATAGAACACACACACACACACATAGACTAAACACACATAGACTAAACACACATAGACTAAACACACATAGACCACACACACACATAGACTAAACACACATATACCACCCACACACATAGACTAAACACACATAGACCACACACACACATAGACTAAACACACATAGACCACACACATATAGATTAAACACACATAGAACACACACATAGACTAAACACGCATAGACCACTCACACACAAACCACATATACATAAACCATACACACATAGACAACTCACACATAGACCACTCCTACTTATACCACTCACATATAGACCACTCACACATAGACCACTCACACATAGACCACTCACACATAGACCACTCACACATAGACCACTCCCACTTACACCACTCACAAATAGACCACTCACAGATAGACCACTCACACATAGACCACTCACACATAGACCACTCACACATAACCCACTCACACATAGACCACTCCCACATAGACCACTCACACATAGACCACTCACACATAGACCACTCGCACATAGACCACTCCCACATAGACCACTCGCACATAGACCACTCACACATAGACCACTCACACATAGACCACTCACACATAGACCACTCGCACATAGACCACTCACACATAGACCACTCGCACATAGACCACTCACACATAGATCACTCACACATAGACCACTCACACATAGGCCACTCACACATAGACCACTCACACATAGACCACTCACACATAGACCAATCACACGTAGAACACTCACACATAGACCACTCACACATAGACCACTCACACATAGACCACTCACACATAGACCACTCACACATAGACCACTCCCACTTACACCACTCACACATAGACTACTCGCACATAGAACACACACAAATATAACACGCACACACATAGACTAAACACACAAATGTTGTAATTATTTTGACAGCGATAGGCAACTAAGAGAGGACAATGGTAATTTGAAATTGATAATCTTTATTAGTAACGAAACAAATTTGAAAATCGAATACTGAATGAAAAAAATTAATTTATTCTGTCGCTACATTTGTTTCGTTTTTCATCATGTATCTTGTTGTAGTTAATGTTATAATTATTTGCCGTAGAATATGTCGCATTATAAGCACCCTATCTTCAAATGTCAGGTCAAGTCAGGTCAGGTCATCCCGTAACCGGTGAGGTCGTTGGGGCACACATAAAGACATCCTCACAACTCCCCGCCATCCCTCTCTGTCAGATGCCGCTGCCTGCGACTCTTCTGGTCGGAGACTGGTCCATTCTTTTATGTTGTCCTACCGTCTCTTTTTGGGCCGGCCTCTTCGTCGTCTGCCATGCACCTTCCCGTGGAGTATTGTGTTTGCAAGACCACTTGATCTCGATATGTGACCGTACCAAGTGAGTTTCCTTCTTTTGACAGTTGCCAAGAGATCTTCGAAAGGCCCTATTGCTGTTGTAATTCTATCTCGTATTTCCTCGTTTGTAACTCGGTCTTTGTACGTGACGTTTAAAAGTTTTCGGAAACATCTCATCTCCAAGGCCTGTTATCCTTCGTTGAAGGTCAGCTGTAACTGTCCATGTCTCACACGCATAGAGGAATATTGACATGACCAGTGTACGCATTCATCTGATTTTCGTGCTTAGTGCTAACCGTTTATCTTGCCAGATTTTGTTAAGCCGTGCAAGCGCCGCTATTGTGTGTGCTATTCTGGCCAACTCTTCACATTTTGATCCTTCATCACTGACAATCGACCAAAGATATTTAAAACGGTCAACCACTTCGAGTTCCTGACCGTTAGATTTTATTTTGTTGTTGAAGCCCGTAGCGTTGTTGGTCATTAATTTTGTCTTTCCAGCGTTTATCTCCATTCCATAGTAAAATGTCAGTGTAGTCAAATTCAAATTATGTCCTTTTTTAAAATCCAGTCCAAACATAGGACCATGATTATAGGTGACCTTCGGGAAGGCTGCGCCAAAGCACTTTGTATGCTCTAGCTGTCGTGGTTTCTGTAGAAATGTTGCTTTTTACTATTGCAAAGACTAACACACGTGAAATCAAGCGACGAACATTTCCATAAAATAATGGACTCTCCAGAAAGCGATTAATCTTTTCTGGGTCTATAATCTATTTTCAAAAAACGAATTCAGCTGGAGATGAAAGAGAGCATGTCAGAGATTGATAAAACGAAACGGAACTTAAGTGAACAAAAATGCGTTACATTGGAACCTACAAGAGCAAAGAAAAGAAAATAGACAAAACAAGACATAACGTACTGTGGAAGATAAAGTCAAAACTTACATTGAGTCTCTTCAATATATTAAATAATGGGCAAGAAATAGGTATCGGCGAAGTGTAATCGTTAAAGCCTTATTTAGATATGAATTATGAACTGACAAACCAAAGTACAAGAAGTAAAAAGTAAATATCATCAAATGCCTCCTGAAAAACAGGCGATTCTATGTAGCTCTGGGGGAAAAAAACACAGCAGATGGCGAAACTAAAACAACGGCCTGGCACAAGGAAGTGTCCTAGCACCCATGCTATATAACATATACACTAATAACCTACCCATGGACAACAGACACAAGGAAGTGTCCTAGCACCAATGCTATATAACATATACACTAATAACCTACCCATGGACACAGACACAAGGAAACTCATCTATGCTGATGACACAGCAGTTGCTGTCCAGGAAAAGGGTTTGAGGAAGTGGAAAGCAAACTGTCAAGTTCTCTCAATGCCCTTGCAGAATACTACCACAGGAATCACCTTAAACCAAATCACAGTAAATCCCAGGTATATGCCTACCACCTCAGAAACAGAGAGGCAACCAGAAAACTTCAGAATAGGTGGCAAGGGCAGGAGCTTGAACACTGCACGGCTCCAAAATATTTTGGAGTGAAATTAAACCGCACATTGTCTTATATAACGCACTGCCAAGACACAAAGCGTAAGATACACGCAAGAAATAATATCATCAGAAAACTGACCGGCACAGCCATCAGTCCTTCGGACATCTACACTTACCTTGTGTTTCTCGTTGCTGAACACGCTGCGCCAGTCTGGAAAAACTCTGCTCATGCGAAACTAGTTGATACAGCAATAAATGAGGCGGGTCGGATAGTATCACGGTGCCTAAAACCCACCCCCATCGATAAAATATACCCCATAATTGGCATAGCACCCCCGAGATCCGAAGAAGCGTCGCAACAGAAATCGAACGAGAAAAACAGGAGCACGACCCAAGGCACCCAATGTTTGGACAGCAGGTGCACAACAGAAGACTCAAATCCAGACATAGCTTTCTAAAAACAACAAACCACATACATACAAACCCTGGAAGTCGCCGTATCGAGAGGTGGCACGAAATAGTGCAGGTCCCAGAGATGGAACTTCGCGAGGAATCTGCTCCTGGACATCATCTACCATACACAACATGGAAGTCGCTTAACAGACTTCGAACTGGTGTATCACGGTGCAAGAGGAATATGAAGCGATGGGGATACATAGATGAGAACACATGTGATTGCGTCGCAATACAGGACCCAGACCACCTGATGACCTGCCTCAACCTCCAGGAAACATGCAATAGGCGCGACATGCTGGAGGCAAATGACAAAGCAATCCATGTCGCTGAATACTGGATGCAAGATATTTAACGTAGTGCTTGGACAAGGGAAGTAAGGAAGTAAGTACAAGATGAGATTCGTTACATTATTGAAAGCAGGAATTAAATTCTGTTATGATTAGTAAATTTATGTTACTTTTTCGCGAATATCGATTCCGTTCTGGCAGGTGTGAGGGCTCGCTATTAAAGTACCAATGAGAGCATGTTTCATCTATCGCTCCAGGAAAAATCGAATTGCGTATGTCGTGTTCAACGAGTACAAGAGTTGCATGACTCGAGAATTATCCAATTATTTCTCCAGCAGTTGTGTTGCCAGGTTTGCTCTGAAAATGCACGGTTATTAGTTTAATTGATTTGAATTCTATTTTCATTTGGCCCACCAGGTGTAGGCTATTCTACATCTGAGACTATTTGTACTTGTGGCTGTTTGTTGATTTGTGCGTTTAATGATCTCTAGAGCATTTCTTTTTTATATGTCAAGGAGTTAACAACAACAAGAAAAATTATAACTGATGAACTGATGGAAACAGAAACGAAACGAAACATATTAAACTATAAATATGATAAATTAGACTACAACATGTTTTATTCAAAATACAGCCGCCTACAAGAACAAGAAGGCATAGCCACAAATTAATTAAAGGTCCAGATTAGATACCAGAAAATACTTTTTTAGTCTTGGAATCCATTGCCATAGGAAATAGTGGATAGTATCAACTAATGCTTTCAACAATAGAATGGATGGGCATATATATTTTTAGATCAAGTTAATGTAAAAGAAACTGGTTGTATGCAGACTCTGTATAACCAGTATAAAGAAGTTAAGTTAAGTTACATGGTATGATGAGCAGTCATTCGGCAACGATCACAAAACATCACAAATAAAAACGTATAGCAAGTCACAACAACAAAGAATATATACATAAACAAATGCATATGCACACAAACACATATGTACATACAGAGATAGATAAACAGAAAAAAACATACAGCGTTGTCTCAATGAGTGCCTTCGTTCATCATAGTATACTGATACTATACATGGCATTGCTGAACTTTCTAAACATCCCAATATCTTGTCACCGGACACAAGGAAACTCGAGATGCATCACAAATAGCATACTCACATGTTCTGCATTGAGAAACAAGTTTCATTTATTAATTACTCTTGCCTATAAGCAATCAACCGACGAGATTATTATGCAATGCTTTGTTCGGATCGGGTATCAACGCTATGTCATTTTCTATTTCCTTATTTCCCAAGTTACATTACGGAAGGACATTACAATGTTGCATATTCATTTTTAAATATCTTCCAATGTTGTTGTTTTTTTTTGGTACAACGGGTTCTTAATCATTTCTTGCATATTAAAATGTTGAGCTGCTTGTCTTTTTTATGTTTTATTTAATTTGTGTTTGTCAGATTTTATTTAGCTAGCTTGCATAAAGAAATAATGAATCCGAGGGGAAAATGTATTCTTTTTAAAGTAAACCTTTCCTTTCTTCTACTTCTTACTTTCCTGCTCCTTCTATTTCTTCTTCTTCTTCTTCTTCTTCTTCTTCTTCTTCTTCTTTTGCTGCTTCTTCTTATTCTTCTTTTTCTTCTCTTTATTACTATTATTATCATTATTTTTCTTTGTCTGCTTATGGTCCACAGAATGACGAGTTAGTCACTCATTTATTCTGATATCTAGGTTCATGTCAAATCTAGAAGGATATTGGACACTTAGTTGGTTCTTGACCTGCGTGAACCAAATGAGTTGGAAGATCTTCTACCCTATGAAGTTAGACGGCACAGTTGGACGCTTCTTGCGATATGCCTCAGTGTGTCAGTGGCACTATTCTCGTCTCTTTCATACATAAAACTAACCGAAGATGCAGCAGTGAATGAGCTAACAGCGACCAGCGACGTATCTCTGGCTGCCTGCGAGGTGGTCAGCGTGATATGGCTGACACAGACCATATTCCGTCTCCAAGTGGTGATCATGGAAACTCGTGTAGTCTGACTGAAAGATTAGGGATCGAAGAAGGAAGGTCTGGTTGAGAGAATAGAGATGGAAGAGGGAAGGTCTGGTTGAGAGAATAGAGATGGAAGAGGGAAGGTCTGGTTGAGAGAATAGAGATGGAAGAGGGAAGGTCTGGTTGAGAGATTAGGGATGGAAGAGGGAAGGTCTGGTTGAAAGAATAGAGATGGAAGAGGGAAGGTCTGGTTGAAAGAATAGAGATGGAAGAGGGAAGGTCTGGTTGAGAGATTAGAGATGGAAGAGGGAAGGAAAGCCTGGTCTCAAAAAATGCCATGCTGAACCCGGATGTGCCAGACCAAATGGCTATGATTTTGCAGCGCCTCTGTAAACTGCGCCAAAGTCACGACGCCTCGCTGCACATAAGGTCAAGTCACAACGTCTCGCTGTAAATGACGCCAAGTCACAACGTGCCACTGTAAATGACGCCAAGTCACAACGTTCTGCTGTAAATGACGCCAAGTCACAACGTCCTACTGTAAATGAAGTCGCAACGTCCCACTGTAAAGGACGGCAAGTTACAACGTACGGCTGTAAATGACGCCAAGTCACAACGTACCGCTGTAAATGACGCCAATCCACAACTTCCAAATGTAAACTACGCCATTCCACAACGTCCATCTGTAAACTACGCCAAATCACAACGCCATTTCTATGAGTAACATCAATAAATAAAGAACACACAGGACTCTGCAGGAAATACATGGCATAAAATACGAAAGACATTCTCTGAAACACGTCTTTGTTGATGGAAAAAAATGTCTTCCTTTGGAATATATGCAAAAACTTTCAAAGGAGCGCTAATCATAGACAATCAACAAACAGATACGTAGGTTGCTGAAGGCAATGGAGATATAATTTAAAGGACGCTAAGAATTCAATGAGCAGCTGTCGCAGGATAGACTGAAGGAAATCAAGACACGTTGGAAACTTTACACGCACGTCGCAAAGAAATATTCATTTTTTTTTTTACAAATAATGGGGAGGCCCAGACTAGACTTCTCTCTGACAACAGGAACAGTCAACACTGTTGGAGATACAATACAGAGAGCGGCAAAGATAGAGTAAAAGTTGACATTTGAAAATCATGGGAATAGAGGTTCACAATCATCAGGAATGTCAGTCCAGAGACTGGTGTTGAAGTCTTCTGTTCCTGTCCCACCACTGTCCTCTGTTAGTCAGTCCAGAGACTGGTGTTGAAGTCTTCTGTTCCTGTCCCACCACTGTCCTCTGTTAGTCAGTCCAGAGACTGGTGTTGAAGTCTTCTGTTCCTGTCCCACCACTGTCCTCTGTTAGTCAGTCCAGAGACTGGTGTTGAAGTCTTCTGTTCCTGTCCCACCACTGTCCTCTGTTAGTCAGTCCAGAGACTGGTGTTGAAGTCTTCTGTTCCTGTCCCACCACTGTCCTCTGTTAGTCAGTCCAGAGACTGGTGTTGAAGTCTTCTGTTCATGTCACGCCACTGTCCTCTGTTAGTCAGTCCAGAGACTGGTGTTGAAGTCTTTTGTTCATGTCACGCCACTGTCCTCTGTTAGTCAGTCCGGAGACTTGTGTTGAAGTCTTCTGTTCCTGTCACGCCACTGTCCTCTGTTAGTCAGTCCAGAGACTTGTGTTGAAGTCTTCTGTTCCTGTCACACCACTGTCCTCTGTTAGTCAGTCCAGAGACTGGTGTTGAAGTCTTCTGTTCCTGTCACACCACTGTCCTCTGTTAGTCAGTCCAGAGACTGGTGTTGAAGTCTTCTGTTCATGTCACGCCACTGTCCTCTGTTAGTCAGTCCAGAGACTGGTGTTGAAGTCTTTTGTTCATGTCACGCCACTGTCCTCTGTTAGTCAGTCCGGAGACTTGTGTTGAAGTCTTCTGTTCCTGTCACACCACTGTCCTCTGTTAGTCAGTCCAGAGACTTGTGTTGAAGTCTTCTGTTCCTGTCACACCACTGTCCTCTGTTAGTCAGTCCAGAGACTGGTGTTGAAGTCTTCTGTTCCTGTCACACCACTGTCCTCTGTTAGTCAGTCCAGAGACTGGTGTTGAAGTCTTCTGTTCCTGTCACACCACTGTCCTCTGTTAGTCAGTTCGGAGACTTGTGTTGAAGTCTTCTGTTCCTGTCACACCACTGTATTCTGTTAGTCAGTCCAGAGACTGGTGTTGAAGTCTTCTGTTCATGTCACGCCACTGTCCTCTGTTAGTCAGTCCGGAGACTTGTGTTGAAGTCTTCTGTTCCTGTCACACCACTGTCCTCTGTTAGTCAGTCCGGAGACTTGTGTTGAAGTCTTCTGTTCCTGTCACACCACTGTCCTCTGTTAGTCAGTCCAGAGACTTGTGTTGAAGTCTTCTGTTCCTGTCACACCACTGTATTCTGTTAGTCAGTCCAGAGACTGGTGTTGAAGTCTTCTGTTCATGTCACGCCACTGTCCTCTGTAAGTCAGTCCAGAGACTTGTTTTGAAGTCTTCTGTTTCTGTCACACCACTGTCCTCTGTTAGTCAGTCCAGAGACTGGTGTTGAAATCTTCTGTTCCTGTCACTGTCCTCTGTTAGTCAGTCCAGAGACTGGTGTTGAAATCTTCTGTTCCTGTCACTGTCCTCTGTTAGTCAGTCCGGAGACTTGTGTTGAAGTCCTCTGCTCACGTCACTGTCCTCTGTTAGTCAGTCCGGAGACTTGTGTTGAAGTCCTCTGCTCACGTCACTGTCCTCTGTTCCCAGCAGATTTCTTCAGCTCAACATAAGTCTGCACCTTTATGCTCTTGTAATCTTTATGTGACGTTTATGTTTCTTGCACACGCCCTTCCTCTTTTCCCTTGAATTTTGAATTCTAGTATCTTCAATAATATGCCACCATGTCGCCTGTTATGACAAAGCCAATACAATCTACCTTTCTGTACATTCGTCATTAGTTGTCTTAGCGACCGACCCTATATCGGTAAACACTTCTTCATTTAACTTTTTTTTGTTGTCCAGTTCACTCTTTGCGTCATGCTATAGGACTACATCTCAGTAGCTTCTAATGTTTTTTCATCCTTTTTGTTTAGAATCCATGTTTCAGAACCGCACAATACGATGGCTCAGATATGTGTAGTGAGTATTATTTTCTGAAGTTTAGCATTGATGTTATTTATAATTAGAAGTTATTGTTTCTCGTGGGATAACTTTTATGTTACTGCGATCCTAGTTCTAATTTCAACCTGATATTAGGCATCTTCTGTAATAATATGCCCCAAATAGGAAAACCGCTGCACTTGTTCAATAATCTCGATGATAATATTTAATTTAATGTGAGTGTGTTTTGCTATTGTTTTACTAGCATTTACCCGCATACCAAATGTCTTGACCTACATAGTTGATTCTGGTGAGCAGTTTTTGTAATGATTTCTCTGTTTCTCCTATAGCTATACTTCATTCTGAAGAATTATTCAAAACACCGTAGTTGAGATGTCCGCACTCAGTCTGAAGGTGCTGTCTTCTAAATCGGTACTTATTTTCTGATTTACTGTTTTGTTCAGAATGTGTTGTGTATGTGTATCTCCATATTTCGTTGTATTGCATCGCCCCGCCGCAAACAGAACGCATCCGTCAGTAGTGCATAAATTGTGTGTATACACTAGGGTTGAGTTGTAACATTGAGTTACGACCGCTAAGGACAATGATGCAGTCGTTATTTGTAAGTGAAGTGGGTCATCCCTCCAATAGTTAAAACGGAGTAAAACCTTAATTGTGTACGCAAGATTGGAGACAATGGCAATGCCTAGGCTCCACACATGCGCTGCAGCACGTGAGCAAGAAATTTTCCGAAGTGGCTGAAAGGCCAAAAAGTAGTGATGCCATTTACTGTTTCTTTAATGCGGAAAGAGCCAAACAATCACACAATTGACTTATTTCTGCATGGTCTCGCCTGTTTCTGCAGGCCTCACCACGAAGTGGATAATAGCATACTCGAATATACAGTCCAGCAATACAAAAACCCCCTCTTCGCAGACCTCCAAATGAATTTTCCATCGATTCAAATGACGAAGGTTGAGCCGAACGAATTCGTCAGGTTCTGCGCAGCCTTCGCCGTCTATTGATGATTTATACGTCTGCAACGGTGCGTCATGTGCGTCGTGCATTCCCCTCCAAAAACGATTTGATTGATCTTGTTCCCGATCTGAAGCTGTAGCTTAAGCCATCTCAAGGAAATTGTTCGAGTTACTTCGTTTAGCAGTCGTCATAAGCAGTTTACTTCTGACTTCACAAGCAAGATGACCTTCGTCTTTTGCTCCGATGTAGACGGCCTGGTGAATGCTCTAGGAGTTAAACATGACTGGCAAGGAAGATGACAATGCATAGACTCCTCTAAATTGAATCCCAAGGCGATGTTGCTGCATAAGGGAAACGGACTTCCATCTTATCAAGTCGAACATGCTGTGCGATAAACTAAAACAGTTCTTCAATTATCTACAATACAGTATGTATAGCTGGAATTTGGGGTGTGATGGGAAGATAAAGACAAACACTATCTAATGATATGTACCAACCAATCACAAGGAAGATTCGGTGAAAGAAGAATGATATACCACACTTCGCAGTAACGTGGAAGAAAGAAAATTAAGTTTTGATGGGTGAATTAGACGATGTTGTTGAAAATTATAAACAAATTAAGATATGCAGGTAAAGATTTCAACAAACAAAAAAAACGAAAAAAGAATTCCAAATGCGAGATTAACTTTCATTATATCTGAAAACTTAAGGAAATCAAAAGAAAGTTCACCAGAAAAAATCTATAATTCTTCAACTCGGATGTAACTTCCGTTGTGTTAAATGGCTGTAGTGAAACACAGAGAACAAAAGCAACAACCAAACAAATGTGCAGACTTTCATAAATTGGTGGTTGTCCAGGACAAAAAGATTGAAATGATTTGATCACTGGTGTGTAACTATTGGGAAGTCCAGATAAGATAGAGAGATTGAAATGGTTTGATAAGATCACTGGTGGGTAACTATTGGGAAGTCCAGATAAGATAGAGAGATTGAATTGGTTTGATAAGATCACTGGTGGGTAACTATTGGGAAGTCCAGATAAGATAGAGAGATTGAAATGGTTTGATAAGATTACTGGAGTGCAACTATTGGGAAGTTCAGATAAGATAGAGAGATTGAAATGGTTTGATAATGTCACTAGAGTGACACTATTGGAAAGTCCAGGTAAAATAGACAGATTGACATGGTTTGATAAGATTACTGGAGTGCAACTATTGGGAAGTTCAGATAAGACAGAGATTTAAATGGTTTAATAAGATCACTAGAGTGCAACTATTTGAGAAGTTCAGACAAGACAGAGAGATTTAAATGGTTTAATAAGATCACTAGAGTGCAACTATTTGAGAAGTTCAGAAAAGACAAAGAGATTTAAATGGTTTAATAAGATCACTAGAGTGCAACTATTGGGAAGTTCAGACAAGACAGACAGATTGAAATAGTTTGATGATCACCAAAGTGCAACTATTGGGAAGTCCAGGCAAGATAGACATATTGAAATGGTTTGATAAGATCACTCGAGTGCAACTATTGGGAAGTCCAGACAAGATAAATTAAAATGGTTTGATAAGATCACTCGAGTGCAACTATTGGAGAGAAGCAGACAGATGTAATGGAACAAGAGACATGTCGATGGTGTTGGCTAGGATACACATCGGTGAAACCATCTGAAAGCATTATACAATAGTTTCGGTTCTGGAATCCCAAGGGCTAAATAAGTAGAGACAGACCGAACACGCATGTAGAGAAGACAGACCGAACACGCATGTAAATGAGAGCTCGAGACAAACATAACGGAAATACACGACGTGGGTAAAGCTGGGGCGGATGGCTCAGTACAGGAAGACTTGAGGTGTGTTTATTAAAGACATGTGCTCCACGTGGAGCTGACAGATTTTGATTGATTGATTGATTGAATTATGTTCCGTTTTATAGATAAAGAAATATAAATATAGTCGCATTCGATTGTATTTTTAATCAACTAAGCCTTCGAGTCAACCAACAAACAAAATGCAATCGTATATAAACATAAACAATTAATTATGTACTATCATGAAAACTGTACTATCATGCTTACCTTTTCACCTCTGGGATCTGTCCATCCAAACTTGAAACCAATAATCGTTCTCGCGCCAGGGACACACCAATCTGGGAACTAAGTTACTACTGAAGACACTGATTACTTGTTACGGAATCTGCTCTTTATTTATGTGAGATGGAAGTCCAGCAAACGGGGATACAGCTACAAATATCGAATAGCGTGCGGGTGTTGCCATCACAATGCGCGTGCTAGAGTTGTCAATCTCCGCGAGATCAGCCTGCGAGTGTCCGTCTGGTTCTTGACTACAAATCCTGTCTGGCCTAGTAGTATTTTATTTGTTCCTGATGTCAGACCTTTGTACAGTCCTCCGCCAGTTTTGTCCAGGCATTATTTGTTGTTCAACCCTAAAATACGTATCAACAAGACCGAGTAATTTCAATAATCGCAAGATATTAACTTATTGTCCTATTACGATTACAGATTTGGTACATAAATTTGAGCGGTGGAGTGGTTAAAGAGCTTGTTTCTCACAACAATGACACCGGTTTCGTTCCCTGTAGCTCCAGTTTACCCAGTTGTATATAGGTATCTAACTTTAAGGTTGGGGAAGGCGAAGAGGGAACTAGTCACCCCATTTGACAAAATGTTGAGAACTCGAATAATGAAATCTAACACGCCAACATTGACGGCATTGTCTGATATGATTTTTTATGTAACCAACTCGTGCTGAGTTGAGTTAACTCTTGACGTCGTTTCTTTGGTGGCAGGTTACAGTGACTCTTCTTACATCCCGATTCCTACTTGAAGAAGTTAAACTAGAATCCTCCTGCCTGTATTGCAATGGAAGGTTCCTCAGTAAGCTCCCACTATGGGGATTACAGTGTCAATATACACCTCGTTAACCAGGCTGCTGTTATACAGCCTGCTTCCAGGAATCTCGGCGTGTACGTCAGTTGAGATCTTGATTAATATAATTCACCTGGTACTTATGAGAATATTCTTCCTTCCACCTCTGCTGAATGTCTTCCATTGGATTTTATATAAACGGGATGTTTCATAATGACAGTGAAGAGTATACTGGGTCGTGTGAAACATACCGAACAAAATGGGAGTGAAGAGTATGCAGGGTCAGGTAAAACATACTGATCAAAGTAAGAGTGAAGAGTATGCAGGGTCAGGTAAAACATACTGATCAAAGTAAGAGTGAAGAGTATGCAGGGTCAGGTAAAACATACTGATCAAAGTAAGAGTGGAGAGTATGCAGGGTCAGGTAAAACATACTGATCAAAGTAAGAGTGAAGAGTATGCAGGGTCAGGTAAAACATACTGATTAAAGTAAGAGTGAAGAGTATGTGAAACACACTTATCAAAGTCCGTTCGTGCTCGTAGAAACACGCTGTGTCCCAGCAGTCTTGTCGACAAGGTGGTGATCAACATTATAATCACCATACTGGCGGGCTACTGAGGAGCTATAAATTGCACTTCAGCATGGAGAAGCATCGTTAACCTTGACAAGTATGCATGAGGATATAAAAAGAGCCTCTGTAAATAGCTTACAAACAAACTTCGTCAAGAGTTAACTCGGCTCAGTATGAGTTGCTACAAACAAACGGCAACATAGCTGGCACTACAGAGCACGATTACAGTCATACCTCTGATGTAGTTTTGTTGAATACACACAATGAGTATATTTACTCTTTTATGTGCCCTGAAAAGGGTGTTAGATGTAGTTCGTAGTAGCTTTCCTCACATCCCAAGCGTACTGATGAAAGTTTACCGGGGTCCTTCGGGCCGTTGTGCTATGATTGGTTTCATGTACGTATATTATGAAGAACTTGTTATAGTCTAATTTAACCTTTCCTGTGATTATCTTATAAACCTGTATTAAGTCACCTAGAATTCTTCTCTTTTCTAGACACTTTAAGCCGGTTTTTCTGAGTCTTTCCTCATAACTTTAATTCTGGAATTCCCCTATCAGCTGTGTCGTTCTTCTATGTATCCTTTCCAGCATGTTTATACCCCATCTACGATTAGAACTCCACACCTGTACACAGTATTCCAATTTAGGTCTAACTAATGTTTTATACAGTTTGACAATCACTTCCTTGCTCCTATGTTTAATATTTCTTTTTATCATACCTAATATTGCATTTGCCTTATTCACTGCTACCTGGACTTGCTCACTCACCTCACCTGTATGATCTATTATAACCCCTAGGTCCCTTTCCTTTTCTACATTTCTAATATTGTTCTCGGTCATTCTATAATTATGTTCCCTATTGGATCTACCATGTGGGTGGCTGTACATTTATCTATATTTAACTCCATTTGTCATTTCACAGACCAGTCTCGAATTGTATCTAAAATCCGACCTCAATATATCCACCTCTGCTTTAGATGAGACACACCTACATAGTTTTGTGCCATCTGCAAATTTTTCAATCATGGATCCTATATCAATGTCCAAATCGTTTATATATACCAAGAACAATGTCGGTCTAAAATCTGAACCCTGTGGCACTCTACTTTTTACTTCACACCATTCAGAATCAGAATACTCCTTATTTATGCATATTCTCTGCCTTCTTTCTGTTAACCAACTTTTAATCCATTCCGCAACCTCACCATCTATTCCATGGGGTTTTAACTTTTTTAAATATTCTTCGATGAGGTACTCTATCAAAAGCCTTTGCAAAATCTAGATAAATAACATCTACTGGTTCCCCCTTATCTATCATTTTAGTAACCGCCTCCATGAACTCCAATAGACTTGTTAAGCACGATCTCCTTCTAGTAAGCCCATGCTGACTATTTATGACTAGATTAAACCTATCTAGTTGCATTACAATATTTTCTTTGGTTATTGACTCTAACAATTTACAGACTATGCTCGTTAGACGTATCGGTCTTATAATTAGGTGGATCTGCCTTCTTTCCCTTTTTGAATGAGGGAATCACTCATGCATCTTTCCAATCTTTTGGAACAATCCTTTTTGTAAGTGATTGAGAACATAATATAACCAACGGTTTTGCTACTTGGTCTCGAATTTTAAATATAATTTTTGGATGGATACCATCTTCACCTGGGCATTTATATATACGAGGCGTGTTCAAATAAAACCGCCTTATACCAGTACCAAAGAAAGAAAAAGATAGAACAGATCCAAATGGATACAGGCCTATCAGTCTACTGAGCTGTGTAGGTAAACTGATGGAGCGTATGATAAACACCAGACTGATGTGGCACCTGGAAGCAAAACACATATTAATTCCACAGCAAGCAAGGTTTAGACAACACAGATCCACTTAGTACCAGATCACTCTCATAACCCTTGAAATAGGGGATGCTTACCATGAGAAAAAGCATACAGTAGCGGTTTGGATGGAATTAGAGAAGGCATTTGACAAGGTGTGGAAAGAGGGACTTAAAGTCAACTACGAAGAAGTGAAGTATCTGGAAAGATGTACCGATGGATCAGCCACTACCTCGAAAACAGAACAGCCAGAGTTCAAGTACAAGGGCAGATGAGCAAAAAGGTGACACTGGAGCAAGGAGTACCCCAAGGAGGAGTACTGTCACCCACACTTTTTCTGGTGTATATAAACAACATCATAGAGAATATACCAAGAAGAGTCCACAGCTCTGTGTTTACGGATAATCTGGCTATGTGATCCTCTGAGAAAAATCTCACCGTAGCAAACAATCGGATGCAGCAGGCCCTAACATCGTTGGAGGAGTGGGCGAAATCATGGCTGGTCAAAATAAATGAAGAAAAACAACATGTACGATATTCTCGCTTTCAAATAAACCACAGAACACCAAAATAAGTCTTAACTGCAAATATCTGCGGCCAAACGACAACCCAAACTACTTGGGCGTCACATTTGATCGGCCCATGACATGGAAAAGTCAGATCGATAGAAACCGAATGAGAGCCATACAAAGAATGGCAATCATGAGGAAACCTGCTGGCACAAGCTAGTGAGCAGACGAAAAAATACTGAAGAAACTGTACACTGGAAGAGTGAGACCAGTTCTCGAGTATGGCATTGCGGCATGGGCAACAGCAGCAAAGACGAACTTTGATAAAATTAGCAAACTTCAAAACCAAGCCATGAGAATTATAACAGGAGCCATGAAGTCAACGCCAATTGTAGAACTTGAAAAGATTACAAATCTGCAATCCCTGACCGACAGAAGAGACTGTAGAGCCCAGCAGCAAGCAGAGAAACTAAGAAGACTGACAGACCATCCAATGTACCAGAGACTAAATAGATTTGGAAAAGGGAAACTAAAGCGGAGAAACTTAGCAGAAATAGCCAAAGCAAAGATGAGCGAAGACCCTTTGAACACCATAACAACACCAAAGCCCACCCCTACTGTACGCAAACCTACCTGGAGGCAGCATATATTTCAGGAGGTGGTAGAAAATATACCAGGTATTGGAAACAAGATCCGCCAGACTGAAAAAGAAAAAAGAGACATAACCCTGAGGTACATAGCGGAAAACTACCCAAGCATGGACTGGACCAATGCATACACCGGCGGTTCTGTAACAAACACAACACAAAATGGAGGGGCAGGGGTATTCCTGAGCCTAACAAATGGTAGAAAAAATAATACTGTCAGTGGCAACTGGAAAATTCTCAAGCAATTTCAGAGCGGAGGCAGAAAGACAAGCTCTATGGCAGTGTCGACAGCCTCAGGATGACAGCTGCTTTCTTCAAACAAATTCAAGTTGACGTCTGACAGCGTACGATGAAGAAGAAGAAGAAGTCTGTCGACTTTTCAGCTTCTCACGATCATCTCTGGTGATCGTTCAGCAGTAATCAGTCAGTCAGTCAGTCAGCATTGAGGTATACCAGTTCCCCTTGTATCGTTTCTCGTTCGTCATAGTGTCCTGGTAAAAACGTTCACTGTGCTCATCACAGACCATGTGACTGTTGTTTTGAGAAGAAATCCAAGTGAGGATGGAGAGAGTTTATCTTTAAGGATATATTGCAATATATTTGCAATAGCTTTTGTGATATCCTCAACTAGTTATTTGGAGTTTTCGATCCTGTCCTTCCCAAGAAAGTTAATTGAGACCAAACGAAACAGCTCCACGCTTTTTTGTCTCGTATCCTTCAGTGCCAACTTTTTATACATCAAAATCTATTTTCTGCAAAACAAGAACGATTCGTAGAAGTCATTTTCGTTTCAAGCACAACAAAAATTGTAACGATTTTTTTTTTTTTTCATTTCAAAAGCAATTTGAGTGTTGTCCAATGTTACAAGAGAATAGACAACATAGAGTCAGCATTGAGTCATACGGAGAATGCATGACGAAATTGATCAAACTAACTTGTTTTGTTCTTGGACATGGGAAAATGTCCTCCGGATTAGATGAAAATTATTGTCCTTACTATGACACTCTGACAGTAACGAGGTTTAAGGGTGCACGTGTTGGTTGACAAGTTGCTGCCACATCCTCAAAAACAGACGGCGGGTAAATCACCCAGTTCATTTCTCGCGGTTAATTACTTTGCAGCATTGCTCAAAAGCTCAGTCCTGAACATCAATTATCTTGATCTTGATATTTATCTTGATGACCCGTTCCTCAACGTAGCTGCGGGTCCAAACTTCGTCCCCAGCGTACCCCGTCTTGCGTCACGGAAGTCTAGTCCGTGGTAAACCCTCTACTAGGGGCGCCTCAGATGTTGTGTACAGCAAAGGAGTTTCACCAAGGCACTGTAGGTCTTCACCGCGGTCTCTTTGTACCAGATTGCTCCATCGACCATCGATTCGTGGCAACATGTGACCTGCTCATCTATGCTGCCTTGTCTGCATTGATTACCGTATCATTCACCAGGGACAATCGTCGTATGTCAGAATTGGGCAGCTTTTGCAAATGTTGGTTCTGGAGCTTGATTCCGAACTAACGTCTCTCAATAGAGAACTGGGTCACTCTCAATTTGTCACCCAGCGATGTTGCTATAGTGTTGATGCCTCAGCACTGCAGCACATTGCAGGGAGAACAGTATAATTGAAGAGTGGCTTGTATTTTCTGGTCTTGGCAACTGTCCAGGATCGTGCTACTGGACGAGAAGGCTGACTATAATGAGCACAATGTCGATAAACCGGAAGGTGATTTAGGCGCCTGCCGTCAATATAAATGACAAAGGTGTCCCAGTTGTATTGGCTGATGACTGATTAAAAACATGCGAAGAAGAGGTTCGGTGAGATAGGATCCCTCTGGTGGACCCCTTTCTGAACTGTTATCATAATAGGACATTGAAATGGGCGAAATGTGGTAGAGCAGTTGGTGTAAATGTTGGAAAGAATAACCTTTTGTTCACGACTAGCACACAAGACCTTCTGCTGATGTCGTTGAAATCTTCTTCTGTGTGTAGTTTCCTGATAACAGCTTTAGCATTCCTTTTAATAATCGTTTTACAAATTGTGATGTTATTGTTTTAGTTGAATGTCCACAATGCGTAGATTTACTCTTTTGTGCGTCCTGAAAAGGACATTAAGTGGTGAGTTGATGTACATTTCCTCACATCTCGAGTTTGCTGATGAAGCTGGACCAGGGTCGTCCATGTGGTTGTGCTATGCTTGGCTTCGTCTGCGTTGTCGCTCACTACTACGAAGATCACGTCAATCCCTTACCTCGTTAGCCAGGCTGTCATGAAAACAGCCAATTTCTAGGAAGGACCACTGGGAAGTCGAGGTGAGGGTCTTGGCCCGTATATTTTGCCCGACCAGACGTTAGTCTTCCTCCCCTCAAATTGTGATAACAGTGTTGCCATTTTTTCTGAGCTTAGTTATTTTTAAACACAACGGCCTTCAATTGCGTAAAGCATCATAAATTGTGAAAATGGTGGTAGATATTGGATTTGCAGTGCATCTAATCAAATCATTTTATGAGGAACAACAAGCTGCTGTCAGAGTATCTGGTGAAACATCTGATTGGTTCGAAATACAAATGGGAGGGATGTTTCCTCACCGTTTACCTTAGAGTATTTAACATTTATGGAATGCATAATGAGGATCGTTAGAGAGGATGAGAATATCGAGAGTTACGCCCCCTTTTCAATCGACGGATACAAGGTCCCAGAGCTACCGGTACGCAGACTAATACTGAGAAAAGTATGAAACAGCGCAGAATGTTAGAGTAACTGATTGCCGCCGTGGACAGATACAGCGAATATTGAACCTCTTTGTAAACATTGAATAGAACAAAGATAATGACGATTGACAAAACAAGAGAACATAAATTAAAATTCGGGAGTGTGGAAATGAAACAGGTCACGAACTATGAGAATCTGGGCTCTAGACTTGACAACAATGGCGACTGCTCAAAGAAAGTCAGAAGAAGATTGGCAATGTCAAAGCAGACGATACACAAATTGAGGAAAACAGAATACCAGCAAACCAACAGAAGTGCATATTTTGATAAACTGGGGCAGCATAAGACTGCGAAACATGGACAGTTACCCAAACTTCGAAGAAGAGAATCGAATCCTTAGAGTCGAAATGTTACAGAAAGATTATCAGAATACAATGGACTCAAAAAAATTAGAATGTAGACATTCGACAAGAGTAGGAAATAGAGGAGAACTGGTTCATAAATTCCATTATGAACTGAAAATGTAAATACTTTGGCAGTATCAAAAGACACACACGTCTTGAGAGAGCGGTAATGGGAGGTATGGTACCGGGCAAGAGAGGTATAGACAGAACGCGATGGCACCAAGATCTCAAGGGTGAGGTAAGAAGAGAGGGAATGCCGAGATGAGAAACAAACAGAGAGTGAGGTAAGAAAGGAGGGAATGCCGAGATGAGAAACAGAGAGGGAGGTAAGAAGAGAGGGAATGCCGAGATGAGAAACAAACAGAGTGTGAGGTAAGAAGAGAGGGAATGTCGAGATGAGTAACAGAGAGGGAGGTAAGAAGGGAGGAAATGCCGAGATGAGAAACAGAGAGGGAGGTAAGAAGGGAGGGACTGCCGAGATGAGAAACAGAGAGGGAGGTCAGAAGAGAGGGAATGTCGAGATGAGGTCCACGTTTCTCTCAATCCTATTTCAATGTGACGTGATAAATTGTTCAACTTAAACCCATCCTCCTTTTTTAAGCATACTTGTCAATAATGTAAAGTAAATGTAATTTACAAACAGGTAGACAGAACAAAACATTGCTAAAATGACAAACAAATCTTTAACTTTTATGTCAGCTGCTTGTAGCTTATAAATAATTTGTGCAAACTAAATTAATATATTTTTAAAAATGAAATCTACAATATCTACCCCATCCTTAAATTCTGACTAACAAATACGTTCTATCCAACAATTTAATCTTTAGAACAAATCAACAAAAACTGTTATGGTTTAAAATGTCAGAGTATTTGTCAATGAATTATTTAATTTCTAATAATTCCTTTGAACGAACGAGAAATCCAGTTGTTTCTTGATTAGCATCGTTTATTAAAAATGTCTGCTCCAGTTGTCACGAGGTCATATTTATCTAAATATGTAGGTTAACTCAGAAAGGGTTTAAATTTTGCATTTTTGTAATGGAATACATACTTGTTTTTAAAAACAATTTAAGCAAGTTAATAGTTTCATCAATCTCCGAAATATTTCAGCTTGAGGCAATGACAGAAATAGAAGTTGCGCCTCTTTTCACCCGCAAACCCAAGACTTCTGTACTGCAGGTTTTGGTGCACTGTTAATGCCATGACCCGGGGGCCATTGCGGTCTGAAAATATATTTCCTCCTCAACTGGGGAATGAACCCAGGTCCACTCAAAGCCAGCTCGCTAACCACTGCGCTACGCGGCTCTAAAATATAATATAGTTTAGTATAGTATAGTATAGTATAGTATAAACTAGCATAGTAGCCCCTTTCAGTTATGATTGGCAATGTGATTATACGACCTCTGAATGGTAACTACGAATTTTTAAATTTTTTTTCCCTCGTGGTAATTGTCGCTTCACTTCTCCGTGTTGCAAGAGCATTTTTTCATCCAGTCAGAGGTGGTTCTTCAGCATATATCTGCACTTGAATCCGTTTGCAGCGTTGTCTTCCCAAGGTGCCAGACTCATTCCCAGTGCCTTCATGTCCCATTTACTTAGATCTTTGAACCTCAGCTGTGGTCGGTCGACTGTCCTTTGCCACCCATCAGTTGTCCATAGAGAATATCTTTAAGGATGCGACCATCTTCCATGCGACGAATATGTCCAAGCCATCGTAGTCTTCGTTGCCTAAGTAGAGTGCTTTAGAAGGGGATATGTGGAATTCCTGGACGAGAGTGTACATGCTTGGGAAACCCGTGCAGGAGTGCACCTCTGCATTTATCACACTGTCCCTACATGTAATTCCAAAGATGGATAGCAGGTGCCTCAGATGGAGGTTGTTTACTCTGCTCGTTTTGGCATAATGTGTCCAAATTTCGCAACCATATAGGAGCGTGCTGACAGCACTTGTAATGTAACCCATAAATGTTCTATGATTTGTTAAGGATTACTCCCTAAATTCTAAATAAAGGAGTTTTCTTTGTGAACTTTCCGTCAATCTCATGTAGCACATTTTGTTATTAATGGATTAACATAACGCGTGTGGTAATACTACTGCTATTGTTAGCGTTTTATCTCGATTCCTCGAGGCGGACTTTATCGTGACTTTATTGAAGTGCAAACTCATCCACCTGTTATGATGTCAAGCAAACACCTTCGTCTGCACTTTAGAAGTAGAACAGTCGCAAGCAGCCTTCATATCACGTGACATAAACGATATAAATATTAGGGAATTCCGACCTGTATCAGTTGCATAAATTAAATCCACACATTTGAACATTAAATCGAGACGTTTGATTGGCTGCCGGTCGTCAGCAGAGCCGGCTGTCATGTTGTGGTGTGGTGTGGTATGGTGTGATTAGTGAATGTAGGTCAGGCACACATGGTCAGATCAGGGAGGTATCATCACTCACAGCCGAGGAGGAGACTCACTAGAAACAATGTTAGATCACTTCTAGTCGGAGAAGTAGAAGGACGACCTTATTCCTTGTCAGGTAATTCTTATATAGAAGCTCAATTGGCGTGGTGTTTGTTGTAAGGAAACTGACGCTGATGAATTTGCTAGTTTAAGTTAGCTTAGTAAAAGTATCAGACCAGCAGAAAGAAGTGTAATTACTATGACTTATGAGTCTTGATACACTTCAGGCATGATTTTAAACAGATAGTACTTTAGTAGTATTTTCAATTAATATATTTTGTTCCTAGTCGAAATACTAAAATTATATTCATGCGCAGCCGCTAGATCTTCTAGATCTAATTATTGAAATATTTATCTGGCTTGTTAGATAAAGAGAAGTTTCACTTTGCGCATTTTGATGTGAAGTTTTACTGTAGCATAGCAAGACGATAAACATGTAATGTAGGGAGAAACCCACGTTGCCACCAAAATGCCTCCAGGGTTAACGGACAAATATTATATTTTACACTTGATTTTAATCCACAAAAACCGCTGCAACCTCGCCTTATTTTAATTACTATCTGAGTATTACGTGGTATAACTCAACTGTTTCATTTCTTGGAAATGTTCTGTTTAATGACTTTCCCCGGGAGATAGTTTGAAGTCCATTTGATTAGATAAGTTCAACCCCTTCACATCAGGGTAGAAGAAGGGTTACTTAAGTAAGTTAGTCAGCAGAAACGTTTATTTTAATGACTAGTAAGTTAGTCAGTAGAAACGTTCATTTTAATGACTGTTGTTTTACTGCTTGTGTTTGCCCTTTTCCAGCAACTGATTGAAGGCTCAAATTGGTCAGAGATGGGCTGCATCAAGAGTCCTGTAACCAGAGGCGTTGTCCTGTTTTTGACTGGAGTGTTTTTTGCACTGGTTTTAAATCTGCTTCAAGTTCAACGACAGGTGACAGTCTTCCCACCTGAAGTCCTTGCAAGCTTGTTTTCATCTGCTTGGTGGGTTCCACCTAGTTGTGGCACAGCTGCAGGTTCGTCCACGTTGTGTATTTATCTGATTTGAGTGTTCCTTTTGATCATGTCAGTGCTATATGCTTTGTTAGTTTTCGATCAGCTCAGCGAGGGGAAAATGAGGCTAGTAAAATAATACAAAAATGTGATAGCTGCAACCATCACAAAGTCAAGTGTATATTTTAAGCACTTTGGAAGACATCAACTGAGTGGCATCATACACACCAGACAACAGAAATATAAACCATACACACAGAAAAGACTTAAGTGAAAGGTAATGTGGATTCGAACCACTTCACCCCAGGTGATGAATGTATCTTGCTTAGAAAAATTGCATTTTTTGAGGTGTCTAGTTGGCAGAATTCTCAACAGGTCACATTGGTTAATAGGTGGATCATTGTTCAGATCTACAGTGCCTATCACTTCAATATATTTTCTGTTGTCTAGTGTATAAGTTCAGGTGTTCTTCAAATACATACTTATCTTTACTATTATTATTGCTGCCTTGTTAGTGTATTTTGTCTGTATCTATCTCATCTGAGCTTATGTGTCCACTCACTCTATTAATGTACAGCTAGTGATTATTTTATTTTGTATTCATAGCAAAGTATATATAATATATTCTCCAAATTTTGATATGAAATTTAATTACCGATATATTGATAGGCGACGTCCGCGAAAGCCACTTTCTGCTAGCACACAAATTGATTTTTCAGACACATCAATTACATCATTAGCAGCAATGCAAATCTTTGTGTTGCAGAAGTTTATTGATTGTTGTTCTCGAGTGTTAAAACACCCCGCCCCCCCCCCCCCCCCCCTACCCCCAGTCATTGCCAGACTGCTTTGGTAGTTGCACTAGTGATCAGCGATCATAACAGTTGTGATTCCTTCTCCTTAGCCAGTCTGCTCTATTGCAGCCTTTTATCCAGGATCGCCACATTAAGGTGTAGAAGGGTCTTATCAGCCGTGGTTTGCTGTCGCTGCAGCTCATGCACTGTTCAGCATCTTGATCCCACAAATGCGATGGAGTTTCTAATGGAAATCCCCAGAAATTCTTCCAGCAATTGGATCATGGCTGGGAAAAGTGTGTCAACTCCTGAAGGTGCTTGTTTTGAAGGGCATTAGGTTTTTATCAAATGGGATATGAATCATCAGTTTTGAATCATGGAACGGGGCGCCATGGATCGGGTTACATGGAGGGACAGGATTAAGCATTGAATACAGACAAAGGAGATACTGATAGCGGATAGGCTAAGGTCTCAGCATTTGAAAAGACACACCACACTGTGTGATGCCACAAACAGTCCTGACTTTCCTTGCACACTAGAGGTATTAAAATGTTCTATTAGCATTGCTAATGTGGAACTGTTTTAAGAACCAGCCAGTATCAGTGGAGCATTAGGTGAAAAGAAGATACAAACATCTGAGCGGTACGCCGGGGTCTTTATGTATGACAAAGACAAGACTAGCACCACAAAGAGCATGTTAAAAGTGGCAACTAACTGTGTGACATGGCATTACACCGGCCATGGTTAGCTAATTTGTTAAGAGCAGCATAGATGGTGCATATCAGGTTGTGAGCCTACTTTGCTCTAGACTCAAGTCTATTAAGATAGACTCGCACATTGGTTAACCACCCTCCAAGAAACTGGTTGCATACAAACTCTGTAGTCTTCTAAATCAGTATAAATATGTTAAGTTAGACGCAGACCAAAACACACATGGAGACATGAAGGGAAAACTTGATCAGAGCCGGAAGGAATGGTCAGGGACAGGATCATTTGGCATGTATATGTTCAAGACATGTGTGCGAGATAGAGCTGAAAGGTTTTGATGATGAAATGTCTGTAGTGTAAAAATGAAGACCATTAGAACATGATTGAAAGGACTACTTAGCTATATGTTATATTATTTGTACATTTGAGTAATTTCCAATTCCAATTTTGTTTTATCCTCTAATTGCAGCTGTGATTGGTTTGTTATATCCATGCTTGGATAGAAAGTTAGGAGAGGAGCTTCGGTACAAAGGGGAATGGAGCAGTGTGATGAGATGTGTGGCTGTGTTCGTAGGAATAAATCATGCTAGTGCTGTATCCTTTTTTTGGTCATTTTAACTGACATCATGTAGCATCCTTAACATAGATTTGTTATCCACAAAAAGGTTTTGGTGGATAATTTCTGCCTAAAGAGTTTGCATTTTTTTTCCATCCATGCATTAACGGGGCTCAAAAGCTGCGCAAAGAATAACCTGCCAGGAATTTTGTAAGAGGTCTGGCGACCCTATCCTGTAAAAACTATTATCAAGAAAACGAAAAGATTATGGCAACTTTGGTAGAAGAGGAGCAACATAGTGGCAGTTTTTTTAATTATAAAAAGTCTTCTAAGTAAATTATAAAAAATTGTAAATATGTGCTCATGAAAAATATAGAATATCTTATTTTTTAAAAGACACATGCAGCGGAATACATTTGCAAAAGTGATATATTATTGGTTATTTGTGCTCAATATCACATGATTATTTTTGTAAATGCAAAGAAACACTAGTTCTTTGACTAATATATTCAGCTATTTTTTTAATTGATATCCATGGCTGAAGTTGGTATCCTTAATGCATAAACAGAAAATTGATTTTGCTAACAACATTCAGTTGTCACTTTGCCTGGCAGCTATGTCTATAGGGTTGTGGTGGCTGTTTGACCGCTCCAGATCAGGCTTTGGGCTTGGAATTAGCATTGCAGCACTTGCCACATTTTTTACTCAGCTTCTAGTCTATAATGATGTGTACAGGTAAGCCTTATTTGTACACTTTTATGTTCAAGAAGGTAAAATGTGAAGTTTTGTATTTTCCTGAATTAGTTTAAATTATTTGCAAAAGGTTGATATTACATAAGTGAAATTTGACGGTATGTTTACATAAGTGTATTCAAATTCTATTAAATAGATATTCATGATTTTATTACTTATATAATTTACAACCAGATCAAAAAGTGATGTTTTGTAAAGTTAGACAATTAAAAGAAGTATGATAATGGTGCATAGTATCTCTTGCCAAATAAAGACGCCATGGCTAAATTCAAACTAAATCTGAAGAACAGACTTGAAATGCCTGGAAACCTCATGTGTGAAGGACAAGAAGAAAACACAAAACTGCATACACAATATTCTGAAATAAAATAAGAAAGCTGAAAAGAGTGCCAGGCAGGATAAAAGAAAACACAAAGATGAAATGGCTGCGAGACAAAGTTACCTAAAGATATTATTTAACACACCAGGGAAGTATAAGGAAGCACAGATCATCTGCAGCAAAGAGACTGGCATAGAATCAACAGAGAAATCCCTAAAGGTAAATTTTAATCTGCCAACAAAACAAGAGATCACACAAGCACTCTACTAAAAAGAATTCAGGGAAGCTACATAACTAGATGGAATCCTCCTTCTCCCCTCCCTCGCCAGAAGATATGAATGCAGACATATCAACCACTGCAGAGATGCTATTATCTCCAAGAGGCATTCCCATGTTCATAGACTGGATGATATGGCAAACAACAGAGGGAAGAAATACAGGAATACAGTGGACATTTCATAAGCGGTTGGAATACCTTTATTTTGCAGATGAATGCTGGTCACATAAGCAGCAGTACATGCAAGTAAAGGATAGATAGACTAGCATATAAAGCAACACAAATGGGATTGCAAATTGTGTGAATAGAAAAAAGGAAATTAAGTATAAATAGATCAACAAAGATAAATGTTAAGATAATTGAAGAAGTGCACAATTGTACATATTTGGAAAGTAAAATTAATAAGGCGGAGGAACAAACCAAGATGTTAGCAACAGAATTAACAAGGCCAGATTTGGTTTCAACTCTCTTTATGGTATTCTGCAGCATTATTCATGGAAAATAAGACTAGGTTGTTTATTACGAATGTAAAGTCAGTTCTGAGAAATGGCTTGTAACTAAAGATATTGCATGCAGACTGCAGATTTTCATTAGCAAGTTTCTTCAAGACATAGTCCATATTAGATGCCAGAGTTAATGACAAGGACAGATCTGGGAGAAAAAACACAGTAACAACCAATACAGCAGGATATTTGGGAGAGAAAGCAGGAATGGATGGGACACTTTAAGAAAGAAATCAGATAACATAACACACTACACAGAACGGAGGGGCAGGAGCATTCCTGAACCTACCAAATGGCAGAAAAATAACGCTGTCATTCGCTACTGGTAAGTACACAAGCAATTTCAGAGCGGAGGCAGAGGCACTGAGGGCGGCAGTGGAAGAAATGGTGACACACGGTGAAAATGAGAGCCATATAGTCCTGCTGACAGATGCTCTCGCCGTAGTCACAGCGCTAAAAAGCCAGAAAAACACTGAGCTTAATGACTTAAGAGCAGCACTCTGCAAACTGTGCCAGCAGTCCGCACCAAAAAGGGTAGTGGTACAGTGGGTTCCGTCACACTGCAACATCCAAGGCAACGAGGAGGCAGACAGACTGGCAAAAGAAGGTGCAAGACTACCACAAACAGATACCAGTATGACGTACGAAGAGTCAAAACGGCTTATCAAAGCCAGATACATGACCAAATGGGAAACCGAACATACTGGTTACACCAAAAACGATGCCTATTACCAGTTGAACCGAAGAGAGCAGGTCGTTGTCTTCAGACTTCGCACTGGCCACAATAGACTGAGGTACCACCTATTCAAATTGAAGATAGGGTGCACCGACGAATGCCCGTGCGGTACTGGTAAAATGACCGCTGAACATCTGCTGCAGAACTGCCCGACATACGAGGATCAGAGAGAGCAGATGTGGCCATTACCAGTGGAACTGCAAGACAAGCTCTATGGCAGTGGCGAGAGCCTCAGGATGACCGCCGCTTTTTTCGAAAAAATAATGGTTGCTGTCTGACTGCGTACGCAGAAGAAGAAGATAACATAACCAGCCTCAGGATGACCGCTGCTTTTTTCGAAAAAATACAGGTTGACGTTTGACAGTGTACGAAGGAGAAGAAGATAAGATAACCAGACATGACCTGGAAAGGAACCCATAGGGAAAGAAATGAATAGGAAGGACAAGGAATACATGGTGGCGAGCTGTTATGGAGGAAGTTAGTTCAGTTGGTCTCATGCAGGGTTGCCAGATAATTCTTAAAATTACAGTCCAATAACATCTCGAAAACCGCCCAAAAGTAGCCCAATAGTAAATGATTTGAATTGTGTTAAACGTTTTGAACTATTGTTAAAGATGAACATGATTATACTAAGACTACTAAGATTTATATTTTGAGAAACAAAAGCATTTAAATTTTGCAGTTTAGGGGTGCAATGTCAGATAAAAATAGATATAAACAATAAATATTAGTAACAATGTTATCAAATGGAAAATGTATGCTTTAAAATGATATATCAACATGCAATGAAAGAGTTAAATTATCATAGTGATACGTCTCTACCATGTAAAAAAAAAAAAGACAACCTAGAAATCCAAATCTTCAGGCGCTAGTTTTGTTTCACTATGTTCATAGATATTGGATGGTGGGCAGCATGTATCAGGCAGCTTAAGAAGATTTAGATCTCCAACATTTATGCATGAATATAATGTTCTGAATTTTTGCTGACGAGCAGTACTACGATATTTCCCCAATCTTTGCAATATCTTTTTCCCGTAATTTGCCCACATACTGATTTCAAATAAACTGAAACTAATGAATTCTGCACACTATTTAAATAATTTATTCGGATCAGAGTAAAAATTCAAATATTAAAAACGTGTAAAACACATTAATGCTACAATTTGCTGAAAATAAACACATTTAGCTGCAGGCGCATTTGTAACATCGGGAATACACATTTTTGTGCCAGGTAGCCTCAAAAATAGCTGTAAAAAATTAATGTAGCCCAAAATACCGCAACCAGCCTAAATTTCCAGCATCTCTCTGGAACTGGCAACCCTGGCCCCATATGCGGAACTAAAGAAGACGGCACAGAATAGAAACAGATAGAGCTTTTGTTGAAGCCAATGCTCTAACGGGTACCAGATGGATAAATGTTGATGATGGTACACTGAAAGCAGTATGTCTTTAGTTGATGTACTTTTTGGGACAAACTTAGCTCTTTTATGGTGGCATTCAAATGTTGAAGTTTGAAATGGAAACATTTGTTATATTTCATAAAATGTATTCAGGATTTTCAGCTTAAATATTGTTCATATTAATGACTTAACTTAACGTCTTTATACTGGTTTAGAAGACCCTGCAGAGTCTGCATATAACCAGTTACATGTTACTGAATGTCTGCAAGGGAACATAATCTCATGAATGAGAAACTACTGCCAGGACACCAAATTACACATTTTAACTGAGTGCAACATTTACTGCAATGGCTGAGACATTTGGGGAACTAAAGAATGAAGGGATTTGCCACTAAAGTAATGCAGGGCTTAGCTTTTATTTTACTACTATAACTGCTTGACTACCTGCTCCTCACCACAATAATAACTTTAATTTAAAGAGTGGAATGGTCAAACTAAATATTTTAGGCGCTATCACACAGCTGATAACTGCCTGGGATTAGTTTTGTCATGAACGCTTGCTGAATTGTAGCAATTATCAAGCTTGGCAGCTGTTCTTATACAAAGTTGTTGTGTACACAATTTTTAGCCTGTAGTTGGATTCCTTAAGAGCTCTCATTGCCATATCAAATATCAGTTTTATTCTGTTAGCAGTTCAGATGCATAACATTGCCATTTATTAGACATATTTAATAAATAGTGCCAAATATATTGGGTTGTGGACATTTTAACTCATTTTTATTCCATTTTCCTCAGATATACAGAGCCAGATTTCCTTTTTATACGATCATGGCTGCCGTGTGTTTTCTTCGCAGGGGGCATCACAATGGGAAATATTGGAAGGCAGTTGGCAGCAGTAAGTCCTTAGCTACTGTTTTCCTCAACCAAAGTTGTTTTCTGTTAGATGTGGCCAGGCATTTTGGTCCCATGTCCTTCGACCATCTTTTGTATAGTATTCCAACTGCCCCATTTCACTAACTCCAGTTTTTTTAAGTTTTCTCTTTCTTTCTGAAGTTTGTCATGTAGGAGGTTTTATAATTGTATCTTGGTCTTCAGCTAGTACATTGTTTTAGCTACTTACTAGTCATATTGCTGGTGCCTAATTTGTATGAAGGCTTGAAATCTTTTTTAAATAATTGTTTATGGTGTTCTTTAACAGTTGATTAAATGCTTCTATTAAAATAATTATCTATCCAGGTTGTGCTTCAGCACAATACTTGTATCAGCGTGCCTCTCTAGAGAATCTGGTTGTTGTCCTGCTCTTTTGCACATGTCTCAATTTTATTATTATTGGCTTTTTCATGAAATATGCGACAGTGACATCTATTGGTGAAGCTCTGAAGTATGACTGTGACACTGGCACATGCCAAATTTCTGAGCTTTAGAAAAGAACTGGCTTCACATTTCTGTTGAAATTCTCATTTTGCCTGGTGGAAATTACAGAATTGAAAGCAAATCTGAATTTGTTACACTTCACCTGTTCCTCCGACCTTCTTTCTAAAAAGATCAAACACCTCTTCATTGATTGCCTGGCTATTAATTTCCGTATGTTACCTTTATCTTTTATTTGGTCTCGCTATCTGTTCTGGTCATGTCAATCTGTAGTTCTATTTCCACAACTTTCAATGTCAGTCCTATACTTCTTTTGTTGTCTATGGACAGAAGACAGAGGTTGTCGGAAGTCAAGGACCTTCCATCTATTAACCAAATGTCACTTGTATTCTCATCTGCCATAGCTATGGAAAAGATTGCTAGGTATCATAGGCATCACTGTCTGAGCCTGATTTTAATTTAAAAGAGTTATTTGCCCTAATGGACATTTCTTAAGCTGACCTCTTCACAGAAATATTACATATTTACCTATATCTAGTATTACAAAATGTCTAATGGTTTGGCATATCACTGTAAAGCCCACACATCAAATCCTTTTTTCAGGTCTACAGAGTTCATATATTGAAACATTTTCTGTTTGTGTGATTGCTTTATGATAATTTTGTATATAATGATCTGTACAAGTTCTCTTTTCCAATTCCTGCTCATAATTTGTTCTTTCTTGTCTTCCATCGATGGGCAATGGTTTTGCTCATTCCTTGACAGTAATTCCAACTATATTGCTGTTGCTTAATGTATTAAGTATTCTTATATTGACAATTTCAGTTAATGCAGATTTAGTAAAACTTCCAATTTTTCACATTACATACACATTTGGCTCTTCTGTCCCATGGTCAGATGAACAATAAATTGAAGCACACTTGATGAGTAGTCCCAGACTTTGGCAGTCAATGCAACTATTGATGATCAGGTTGTTTTGAGTGGCATCCTCCAAGATGTAAGCTCCTTCACACACAATTGGCAGCAATATAGGCACAACAGGAGGAACAGATACAAAAAGTTAACAGGTGTTTTCATTGCATTGGGAAACTTATGGAATTCAAAAGAAATTAAATCCAACACAAAAATAAAAATTGTAAACCTCCAATGTTAGATCGGTTCTATTGTATGGCTCTGAAATGTAGAGGACCACAAAAAAGATAGCGGCAAAGGTGCAGACTTTTATAAATGGATGCCTGCACAAAATAGAAGGATAAAAGTGGTATGGTGAGATGACCAATGTGGATCTGTGTGAGAGAACCAGACAGATACTGAAAGAATAGAACATACATTTAAAAAATCAATTGATAACATTACAAAGCAGTTCTAGAACCCCAGATACAAGAGAAGTAGAAGCAGGCCTACTCATTTATGGTAGAAAGAGCTTGGGGCAAATATCAGAGACTGTTAAGACTTGGCATGTAATTGTTGAAGAAGTATCCTCCGCAGGGAGCAGTAAAACTTTTGATTGATGATTGATAGACATTTGTTAAGTTAGTCATTATTTACAATGTATGTGAATATCAATTGAAATAAGTTCTTATTCTGTTTTGTTTGTTCTACAGTATGATAGTGATTCCACTAATGAGAACAGAGTCAAGCGAGACTGAATTTAGATTGTTTTACAAGTCATAAATAACATCGACATATCACATAAGGTAACAATAAGTATCACTGCATGTCTGAAGTTACCATATAGCTTCTATGCAATATCATCTAATAAACACTGTGGGTCTCACATGTTTTCACATCAGTCCAAACCACAACTAATCCACTTCCAGCAGTGACATTTATTCTTTTTGTTATTAATTGATGTGAGAAATGTCAGCCTCTTTACTTAACTATGTTTGACTGCCCCCTAAAAAATACTAAATGGATTTTATTTGGTCGTATTTGTTCCTAACACAATTGTTCTTAATTATGAATGCTCCTTGTTATTCACTCTTATGCCTGTCAGCTTTCCCAGATGAAATGTTTCAACAATTTTTTTTATAGTCAAGCATTAAAAATGAATGCATTTGGATACATTTTTTGTGGACAGGTCTTATCAAGTAACTATAAGTGCAGCTATAACACATTCAAAGTCTTCAATTACCAGTGTATGTCACTGGGTGCCTTGTAATTTATAATCAGGACTAGTTGCAAAACTACAAGCTATCCATTTTCAATAGCGAGACTATTTTCAAACACAGAAAGTAATTATGTGGTTATTGTTTCAGGATAACTGATTTCTAAATTCTACCTTTTTTTCATGATGTTGTGACACCATGGATAAAGTATGTGTACATACTTTGTATTAACAAAACTCTTAGAGAGAAAAAAATTAGTAACTTGTACAGATTAAGACGTATGCGTTCTGGTGTAACATGTAAATGTAAAATGTTTGCCATAATAGGGCATGGGCTTTTGCTGAAACTGAAATGTTTGCATCATTCAGTGCCTATACAGAAGTATTACATTATTCAGTGCCTTTAGACATTGAAGAAAACAAAGATAAGGACATCTTAAACTTAGATCTATTATGGTGTGTTCATTTTAAGTTCTTCAAAAACCACAATCTGTCATTTAGGTTTGCTTTGTTACCTTCAATGATGGCAGTGTAAATCTTTCAACTGAAGCACATATTTAGGTGTAAGTGTGCAGATAGATGTTTGTAATGAAAAAAAACAGCAAATGTTAATAAAAGTGGGAACATTATTCTGGATTCTTGTCAGTTCAAAAATACTTTCAGATTTTCTACAGCAAATACATATTGAGAATCACAAAAATAGAGAATTTATCAAAATTAGAAAATGGATTGTAGATCAAAGTCATTCCAGTCAGGTAGAAGAAGAAATTAAGAGTCAATGCAGACAGATAATAATAGCAATTTGTGTCAAAGGGTATGTTTGAAAGGAGAGAAACATGGCAGCATTACCTACAGCTTTACAATCAATTCCTGTTCTTTGAGAAGAATGGTTGGTTAATTTATCAACTCTATGCTGCAACTTTTCTGTTTAAAAAAGTTATGTTCAGAAAGATGTTGGATTGAATAAGCAAGTAAAGACTGTCTTCCTTTCTTTCCATATTATATTGTATATTTCCACAAAAGTGTTTGCAATTTAAGTTTAAGAAATATTTGGTGCAGTGAAACCCTTTGATAGTGTTCTGACAATATCAATACGGATATAATATAGTCATAAAATGTTTTTGCTTAACTGGCTAGAGTGTTTTTTTGTGCTGACAACTCAACTTTAGTGTTGTTTTATTTTCCAAGATGAATTCAGTGCAGTCTTGTAGGTTGTTTCGTTTCTTTGCAGTTTGTTTCAAAATGTACTTGTATATTACATTAATAGCATATGTTTTATTTCAATAATTAAATCTTTGCATTGAAAATTATATGTGATGGTGGTGTTCATAACAAAATTAGCCATTGTCAAACACTTTGTAAAAATGGAAGCTAAACACAATAACCAAACTTCAGTCTCTGGTATCTATACTACTTACTTTATATTTTAAACTGATATGAACACAACCAATGTTGCTGAATGTAGACAAAGAGATAAGATATCACTTTAGAAACCTTCCACTATAACCAAATGCCCTTGACTATAATTCACAGGAAAAGAATTTGGAAGCCAAATTAGAGTGGAAGTAGGTAATCCAAAGCATCTTTACAGCAAAACCGAGGTAGATGCACCTTTCGGCTCGACACATTTGGTTTAATTAGGCGCAGAACATATTTAGAACCAAGTTTACCTTTCCTCTTTGATCCAGGCTCTGATTTGCTGCACAGCTGCAGCCATGTTTTTAATGGCCCTCGCTAGGGAGGCAGAATATGGTTTTGGACAGATATGAGTCCTGACTGCTGTCAATCTCATTCGACCCATCTTCAGTCTCTAGAAATTGTTATAAAAAAGAGCTCTAGACACATAGCCCAGTGGGTGTTGGTAGTGAATTCAAAAGCATTTAAGCATATAGGTTAAAAAATCAATTGTTGAAATCCCCACGGATTGATGTGCTTCAAAAACTTTGTAGTGTGGTTTATACAAATACGATATTATATATTTAAAAAATGTAAATAGCTTTGTTTCAGTTTGGCATAGATTTGTACATATGAAATATGAGACCTGGTCATATTTCTGAAATCCCGTAGAATATTTGCTGCTAGATGTAAGGGTTGACTGCATGTGGCTTACACCCTCATCAGGTATATCCATTGCTATTGAAACCATCATTACAGAGGCTCAGATACAGGTTTCCTGTTGCAGTGGTCAGCTGTGGTGGTGGCCCCATGCTTTGTTTAAAGTGAAAATGTGAATTAATCAAATGTTGACTGTTGAAGAAAGGTTATCTGGGAATTCTGATTGCGTAACTATTTTTTCACCAGTTATGTGTGTGTGTGTATATATGTATATATAAATATGTGTGTGTGTGATGCTTTGGCAGTGGTTCTGAAATCTTGTGTCACAACCCCCACAGTATTTGTGTTTGCTCTTGCATCTGCTGCAAGGCATGGAGAGACCACTGTTTTGTGTTACAGAATTGAACAATTACTGTTGCTCAACAAACTTCTATTAAGGACATCCAACTATGGCATTGAAATAATGATTGGAAAATATTGTGGTTAGTTGAATGACAGATCTGAATAAACATTTGATAACAGATTATATTTTACTTTGTAATAATCTAATAGAAACTTTGTGAAATGTATCACTCTTCAGCCTAAAGTTCCTGGTGATGTGAATGTTGAAATTTAAAACAATTGTTTGTAAAGAAGATAATTAAACTGCCCATTCAAGCTCTAAATGCAGTTGTTAGTTCTAAATGAGTAACATCCTTTAGATATGAACTTACTTACATGGTGCTTGTAAGTTCAGATATGATTGTTTATGTGAAGATACATTTGGTGTGATTGTTTGTATAAGTATAGCTTTGTGTGAATACTTGGATGGGTATAGTTTCATTATGTATATTTTCTTGAATTGAGTGACTAATTGTTTGCTTAAGTACAGATTCAGTGTAATTATATATGGTCATTTCACAGTGGCAAATGAATATGTTGTAAAAATGAATCTCACAATATCTAAGTGGACATTGGTTTAATTTTGTTTCCTAATAGAACCTGATGTTTCCTAAGCCACACCTGTCTCATTTATTGCGTGTTGTACATCACAGAACTATTAAATATTTTGATCCTAAAACTATTACATAATTGTTAGTTTAACCTTTTGATTATATAATTTCTATTTTTGCCAATCGTCTTCAGATAAGGTTTTAGTAGTGCTTGTTTTTGTGTTATTTTCTATATAATTTCCAATCCCATTAAAAATAACCACAATTTTTACTTAAACACATTTGTTCTTGTGATGGTTTTTCTTAAAATCAATACACTTTTTTTATATCTGCAGTTTGCCTGACTTTTTCTCTAGCGCCATTGTTTGATTTGTTGTGTTTCTGATGAGTAAGAAGTTTACACTCTGGAAATATGACCTCTACATTTATATATAAATTCTCTAAATGATTTATTGTTAGTTAAACATACATTGTGTGTGTTTATATTGTTGAAATATAATGATGAATAAAATTATTGTAAAACACTCAGTTGTTCTTGGTTTTCTTCCATTACAATATTTTTGACTGTCTAGAATCGTACTTCTCTCTCTCTCTCTCTCTCTCTCTCTCTCTGTCCTCCACCGTCACATTCCCTGGCATTACCAAAATGGTACTAATGCAACTCGTACTTGAGTTAGAAACTCTTGACGACTTTCTTTGGTGGCTGGTCACATTGGCTCGCCTCACATCTTAAGGCGTACTTGATAAGATGCACCTGGGTCCTCACAGCTGTAGCACAATGCTAGGCTCATCACACTGCAAATCTCACCTCGTTAGCCACACAGCCGTGAAATAGTCTTGTTCCCTGAGAGAACTGTTAGGAAGTCGACTGAGAAATGTATCTGCACTAACATATCCAGGTTGAAAATAATAAGACTACTGTTATCTTCAAAGCATGTCGTGAAAAGTGGCTACATAGAGATGTACATGATGCTGGCAACCTTATGTACAACCATTGCTATTGAAACTGCAAATACTCAAGATGCATGCTTTCTGTGAGGGGGGCCAGTTGTGTTGGTGGCCTGATGTTTACACCATTGACCCTATCACACAATATACATTGTTTTGTAAACGAAATTGCAGAAAAGATGGATTTATCATTGTAGGCCTCGTAGCTGTCAGATGACTCTGGACTGCGACCCACAAGGTTTATGTGGCACTTTGCTAAAACTAAACCATAAAAATAAAATTTAATTCATCGTAATGCATAAAATTATAATGATTTCTAGATAAACCTCGCTATTTGAGGTTATGTCAGCATATGGATTAAAATTATAGTACGCTGCATGCGGTTCAGGTTCAGTGAGCATACTATCGCGGCGTCCAAATTTAGGGGGGGGGGGGGGGGAGAGACTAGGTGGTCTCGAGGTAAGATGTCCTCCTCGAGTGCTGTAGGCCGCGGGTTCGAATCATGGTGGAGACCGGGATTTTTTTCACGTGCCACCGATAAAACACAATGTCAGCATAAATTTACAGTGGGTGGTGAGGAAATAGATCAGGTCACACATTTTGAATATATGGGCTCCAGAATCGACAAAAATGGTGACTGCTTGAAAGAAATAGAAGACTAGCTATGGCAATGCAGAGACTGAAGAAATTATGGCAGGGCACCAACAAAACGGTAAAAGTCTTGAGAGCCTGTGTTTTTCCTGTGGCAGCTTATGTCTGTGAAACATGGACAATTACCAAAACTTCTAGACAAAGAATCAAATCCTTCGAGTCAAAATGTTACAGAAAGATCCTCAGAATACCCTGGACAGAGAAAAGAACAAATGTGGACATTCGGCAAGAGTTGAGCATAGAGGAGAACTGGTTTATCAATTCCATTTTGGCTAGAAAATGCAAATACTTTGGTCACATCAAGAGACACAACGGTCTTGAGAGGACGGTGATGGAAGGTATGGTGGCAGGCAAAAGAGGAAGGGGTAGACCAAGAAGACGATGGCACAAAGATATCCAGAAGTGCCTGAGTATGACAGTGGCGGAAGCTGGTGTTTTGGCAAGGGAACGAGTTTCTTTCAGACAGACTGTGATGGGAGCGACGTTCTACAAAGGACATGCTACATGATGAATGGATCTTCCGGTAAAAATTATATCTCTCGGTAGTGAGATCGGTTTCCCGTGTTCAGAGTCGAGCACGTTAAGAATCCCTTGGCAGTTGGACATCGAAAAGAGTAGGTTAACGGCCGATATCCGGACAAAATTCAAGTTATAAATCTACCCAAGTTATTTGTACCTTTCCACGGGTACTTTGTTAGAGCAGCTATAGATGGCGCATAACTGGCTGCGGGTCTACTTAACTCTAGTGTTTGAGACTATCAAGATGGACTCGCACATCGTTTAAACCACCTCCCAAAACCCGGTTGTATGCAGACTCTAGAGTTTTATAAACCAGTATAAAGACGTTCAGTTGGTAAGCCACCTTACGCAATATTGAAGGCAATGAAGCTGCAGACAAACTAGCAAAGAGTGGAGGAGCATCCCCACAAACAGATCTGAGTATCACATATAATGAGACCAAGACCATTATTAAAGCCAACTTCAGGGTAAAATGGGCTGATCAACACCCCGACTTCCGAAAAGAAGAGCGCTACTATAACTTAACTAGAGAAGAGCAAGTCATCATCTTCAGACTGAGAACTGGGCATAACAGACTCAAGGGTAATTTTTACAACAAAATGAGGATTGGGACAGATGACAGGTGCCCATGTAGGGAGCATATCATGACCTTGGAACACATCCTGCAAAGCTGCACGCTCACGCAGGAAAAGAGAGAACAATACTGGTCTTATGAGACAAAAAGCTGTATGGAGACGAAACAGCCTTTCAAACAACGGTGTCCTTTGTAAGAGAAACCGGAACCTTGATTTGAGGATGAACTAAGTAGTAAGCCACCTTACAACTTGTCTCAATTCTGAACTCGCCTGTCAGGTCTGGAATCGTAGATTATTTTCGAACAGGCAGTTCGGAGATTTGAATTCTAGTCTTGCATTACCATTCACGTGTATGAGATATCAGGAGGCGATATTTCCATGCAATAAATACATAGTAACATAAATGTTCGCTGCAGAACATGAATGGCAGCATGCCAGCTAGTTTTATGTGGCTACTCCTTCAAATGTCTTATTGTTAGACCATCTCCTCAGCAGTGATAGAGCTGACAACAGTCTGCAATTCATTGTGCATCCTCTCGGTAAACTACGACACAAGGTTAAACGTTACAAATATAATTTTAGGGACGAACGCTGAAGAAGAGGAAGAAAATCATCTCCAAAATACATATAGCACCAGAGATCAACGATGTTTTACATGATAATAAAACACACTTGCAGACATGGCGATAGCGTTTGACAAAGTGTGGGGAGCTGAGATAAAAGATAAACAATGTGTGTACAAATATGTCGATCGTTTCCTGGAAAAGAGATACACCAGAATGAAAGTACAGGGTACATGAACCATATAACAACATTTGATCAAGTACTCCGAGCAGTGTGCTACTACTCGCAATGGCGACAAAGTTCATGGCATCCCAAAGAGAGTTCACGGTGCTGCACTTGTGGGAAGCTGAAGAGACGATGAAAACTGCAGGAAGCTACAAAATGCAGGTCAGTGGACATGGCTCTTGAACATAAACTATTGGCCATAGAAAATAACTGAAACACGAAGGACATGAACTAACCAGGAGAAATGGACATACCTTAAAATAACATTGGATAACAGACAAGTTAAATTGATCAGTGCTATCCGAAATCTAAACGACGAATCAATCTAATGAAATCCAGGCAGTATCTGGTGCAGATCATCAAATAACGAAATTAACGTGCACAGGAAAAGTCAGACCTACACTAAAATATGGAATACTCCACAGCTTAAAATCCAGCTTCGAAAAAACAATTACTAAAATAATCACGATAAGAGAATAATTACTCGAGCGATGAAAGCAACACACACACAATCAGTGGTAAAGTCAATAGAGGAACTCAAGACAGACCCGTCATGGGGGGAAGTAAATATGATTATTAGAGGGTAAGTTAAATCGGGTGTCTGATTTTCAAAATGGTTTGTTGGTTATTGATCCAGCGGTCTATGAGCTCCTGTCCTTTGGCCCAAATCATAATGGTAGAGCGCTTGTTTTCTACAGAGTTCAACTCCCGCTACCTGTACGATCCAGTTGATCAAGAAGTTAATAGAGACCTGACACACGATTAGGGAAGGAATGCAGAGAGTAATTTCTAATTTCTCTAGTGCTATTTCTAATGATATTTGAAATTAGAGACCAACTAGCAGGACCATTGGCTATATTATGTTCTCAATCACTTGTAAAAGGTATTGTTACAAGAGATTGGAAAGATGCAGGAGTGATCCCCTTATTTAAAATTGGAAAGAAATCAGATCCAGCAAATTATAGACCTTGAGTTTAACGAGCACAGTCTGTCAACTGTTGGAAACAATAATCAAAGAAAACATTGTGATGCATCTGGACAGGTTTAATCTAGTCAGAAATAGTCAGCATGGTTTTACTTGAGGGAGATCGTGCTTAAAAAAATCAATTGGAATTCACGAAGGAGGTTACAAAAATGATAGATAAAGGGGAGCCAGTAGATGTTATTTATCTAGATTTTGCAAAGACCTTTGTTAAGAGTTGCTCGTCGAAGATTATTTAAAAAGTTAAAATTACATGGAATAGATGGGGAGGTTGTAGAATGGATTGAAAATTGGTTAACGGGAAGAAGGCAGAGAGTGGGCATAAATAATGAGTACTCTGAGTGGTGTGAAGAAAAAAGTGGAGTGCCACAGGGCTCGGTTTTGGGACCAATATTGTTCTTGATATATATAAACGATTTGGACATTGACATAGGATCCATGATTGAAAAATTTGCGGACGACACAAAACTATGTAGGAGTGTCTCATCTATAGCAGAGGTGGATATATTGATGTCGGATTTAGATACAAATTCGAGAATTTTCTGTGAGATGGCAAACGGAGTTTAATATAGATACATGTACAGTTATCCACATGGATAGATCCAATATGGAACATAATTACAGAATGGGTGAGAGCAATATTAGAATGATATATAAGAAACGGGACCTATGTGTTATAATAGAGCAAACAGGTCAAGTGAGTAAGCAAGTCCATGTAGCAGTGAATAAGACAAATGCAATGTAAGGTATGATCAAAAGAAATATTAAACGTAGGAGCAAGGAAGTTATAGTCAAACTGTATAAAGCATTAGTTAGACCTAGACTGGAGTATTGTGTACATGGTGGAGTCCTTATCATAGAAGAGATATAAAAATACTGGAAAGGATACAAAAAAGAGCGACAAAGCTGATAGAGTGATTCAATCATTACAGTTATGAGGAAAGACTCAGAAAAACCGGCCTACAGTGTCTAGAAAAGAGAAGAATTCGAGGTGACAATACAGGTTTATAATATAATCAAAGGATAGGTTAAATTATACTATAACACGTTTTTTTTCTTCAAAATACAACCACCAACGAGAACAAGAGGGTAGAGATACAAATTAGCTAGACAAAGGTCCAGATTGAATATTAGGAGATATTTTTTTTAGTCAGATAGTGGTGAATGCTTGGAATGCATTGCTACACGAAGTAGTGGATGCTGGGACAGTTAATGCATTTAACAATAGATTGGATGTGCAAAGCTTTTAGAGCATGGTAATGCGAATGTGACTGGTTGTCTACAGTCTCTGGTGAGTCTTCTAAACCAGTATAAAAACGTTAAGTTAGTTAAGTAAGGAAAAAAAAATGAAGTAAGGGAACGGGCACCCTGCCTAGCAGTACAAGCTGTGCTTTAGTATACTGAAGTTTCGAACATTTTATTCCTGACCATGACCAGCAGTTACGTCTGCTGCGGGACTCGCTCTACCTTTTCTGAACTATACGATGACGAGAACAATCTGAAATAGCCCAGTTGTGGAGGTTGTTTTTGTTTGTTTGTTTTTTATTGGAAGGGGGGGGGGGGGGTGTATTTAAAAATACGTGTGTGTTTGTGTGTGTGTGTGTTTATTTTGGGTTTTTTTTAGTGCGAACATCGAAGAACAAGACAACTCGGTGGGAAGCGAAGGCCATTTATCGTTGTAACGTCCTTTAAAACATGTAGTCCAGTTGTTCACGATTCAACAGAAGGGGCCCTAGGTGTTATACTGGATCATATGCGTATGGTGCGGGTGCAAGTCTAGGTTGCAGTGAAAAAGGTCAATGATTGTGTATATGATAAAAGGAAACATTACACATAAGAGCAAGGAAGTGATAGTCAAATTGTATAAAGCATTGGTGAGACCTAGATTGGAGTGATGTACTCAGGTGATGAGTTCTTATGATAGTGGATATAAACACGCTTGAAATTATACAAAGGGGAGCTGTAATACTGATCATGGGATTCCAGAATTATAGTTTCGAGGAAAGACTCAGAAAAACTGGCTTAGAATAGATAAGAATTCGAGGTGACTTAATACAAGTTTATAGTATTATTAAGGGTAAGTACACATTAGACAGCCAAGTTTTTTCAGTCCCGCCGGTTACAAGAAGAGGGCACGGCTTCAAAGTGTTTATATTTTGTTAGTCAGAGCGTGGTGAATGCTTGGAATGCATTGTCATAGGATGTGGTGGAGGTAGGGTCAGTTAATGCATTCAAAAATAGATTTATGATCACAATCATTTTTAGTATTGGAGTGGAATAAACTTGTTGCATACAGACTCTTGTAGAGTCTCTTGTTTAATGAAATTATAATAGTTAAATGTGCAGGGGAAGTAATCAAAACCTTGTTGTTGTTGAATGCCCACACTGAGTAGGTTTACTCTTTTGTGCGGCCTAAAAAGCACGTTTAGTGGCGGGTTCTCGTAGTTTTCCTCACACCGCGATCAAAACAAGCTCCAGATTGGAAATTAGGAAATATTTCTTTAGTCAGAGAGTGGTGAATGAATGGAATGCATTGCCCCAGAAAGTAGCGGAGGCAGAGACAGTTAATGTGTTTAAGAATATATTGGATGCGCATAGCTTTTACAGCATGTTAATGCAAATGTAACTGGTTGTATACAGACTGATGAGTCTTCTAAGCCAGTATAAAAACGTTAAGTTAAGTTAAATCTAAAAAAAGAAAACGACCCAAACCAGAATGGTCTCCCTTGACAAACTTTTACCCTACAGCCAAGGTCAAGGTCTTCACATCTGATTCTAGCAAGGTCGTGACAGAAATTTGTCTGAAGCTCAAGTAAGGAGACTTTATACCTACAGAGATGACGGCCAAGTACAAGATTGTTCTTGTTAGACACGGTGAAAGTGATTACAACCAGAAGAATTTTTTCTGTGGATGGCATGACGCCGATTTATCAGATACTGGAATCAATGAGGCAATCTATGCAGGCCAGGTTGGTTGGCACATTTAATAATATAACTGGAGTAGTCTAGTTAAATTAATCACAGTCACACAAATATAATTATTACACTATACTATAGTCTATAGTCTATATGTTAACCATTTTTCAATGTACTGACTATATCAAGTATGTGATTTGTTTAGCATGGTATCAATGTTTATTTTATTTACAGTGATTGTCGATCATGAGACCTGTATACAGTGTATAGCCTAAGTGGGGTGTTCAAATATCTACACCCTATCCCTTGGCGTCCTGTTGTTGCAAATACTTCAAATAGCGAGAAAGGAAACCATCACTTAGTAATGTAGCGACAACTTCCCACGAAATGAGACATTTCTTTAATAAGATCAGTATTACTGTAAAGAAACTAACATAGGACAAAGTAAACAAACTAATATAGGACAAAAGAAAGGAAGCAGGGATTTGTGCTTCTTTGGGATCTTCTCAATGCTCCTATCCTACTCTTATGACACATCTGTGGACGGTGTTGATCTGCACACCAGGCTGTTTAACCTGTCCCGACTGGGTGAGAGGACCAAGCCCAAGGTGAGGACGGTGATCATTAGGGAGATGCTATTTACAGATGATGCAGTTCTGGTGACAAATAGTGAGGAGGTCTTGCAGAGACTGTGGTGCAGATTCGCTGAGGGGTGCAAGCAGTTTGGTCTCACTATATGTCTGGAAAAGACAAAGGTCTGCGCACAGGGCATTACCACTACACCATCTATGAAGATTGATGGTATCACTCTGGAGGTCGTCAGCAGTTTCACTTATCTGGGGTCTGACATCAGCAACAGTCACTCGCTCGAGGAGGATATAGGCAGTAGGCTTGGCAGGGCAAGTACCGTTATAGCTCGCCTGACGAAGAGAGTCTGGGTCTATCAGACCTGCGTTCTTGGCACTCGTGAATAGAAGCGAGACTTGGAGGACTTACACTAAACAGGAACAGCAGCTAAATATCTTTCACATGAGGTGGCCACGGCATATATTGGAGATTGGGTGGCAAGAGAGAGTGCCACATAATATGGTTTTACAGAGAACAAACACTCAAAGCATGGGCTCGATGTTGAGCCAGCGATGTCTACGGTGGTTGGGAAATGTTTATCGCATGGAAGACGAGAGGCTGCCAAAGGATATCCTTTATGGACAGCTAGTCATTGAGGTTAGAAGAATCGGCTGTCCTACACAGCGATTCAAGGACCTATGCAAAAGGGACATGAAGTCATGCGACATCCCATCCGAGGACGGGGAACAAATTTGCTCAGGATTGAGCTATCTGGAGACAGTCAGTTAGAGGTGACATAGTGGCTCCTGGCATTAGTAGAGGTCTTCTGGCTGCAGAGAAAAGGGAAAGACTGAAGAAATCAAGGAACAGCCAGGTGAGCCAGCCTTCTCAGTATGGTTGTACGATCTGTGGCAGGGTCTGTCACTCGCGGATCGGCCTTTACAGCCATAGCAGACATTGCCATACAGGATACAGAGCTGAACAAAACTTACAGGGCGCCATGCACATGGTCTTTAGAGACTGAGACACCTATGATGACAGCAAATACACCGTAATGGTGTTAACAATTACAAGAGAGAACCAAATATAACTATCTTATGTGTTATACCAGGGGTCTCACAATTAAATCATCCACATGAACATATTTTGGATTGCAATCTGCATGCCCCAAGGGCAGCACCACAGAAAAACCTGCCTAAATGTCCTTTTATGTATAACTGTTCTACAAGTGTTCTAGTTGTCATTCATTATCTTTTCTCAAAGGGAACTAGGTCCGAGGACACCGTTCATTATTGGGCAAAAGAGGAATACACTCCATATAATGTACAATATGTAGCGTACCAATGACACTTTTACCTGTCACAGTTTAGCTCAGTTCAACCAATATACAATATTTAGAAATGGAATAAAGAAACATATATTCTATACATATTTAAACAAAGTATATTATGGTTTTCCCCGAAAGTTTTTAATTTAGTTATTACGGATAGGTTGTAGGGAGTCTTTTGAACTGAACTGGGAATAATCGGTTGAGAACACAGCATCGTGACACTTAATTGTGCTATATACCACTGACCTACTAACACTAACCCTGTTACTTGTCTCTGGCATGCTTTGTTGGGAGGCAACATTTTCCAAATCCGAGTCCCTTCCATATTTCACCCTTTGAAACACTGTCAAACTATATTGACAATCGAACACTTTAACACTTCACAAGATCTCTTTCATTAAACAGAACAATTACATAAGCTTACTAACCACAACACTACTCTTCATAAGAAACAAACCAAAATTACATTTACTTATAACGGAAGGTCAAGCGGTTATCTTGTGGGGGTGGGGTGTAATAGCGGAAATATTGTTAAGTATTGTGACACAAATTGAGACTCAGATAATGAGGAATACAAATGCTGTTTATTCAATATTTTTATGTCCCGTGAATATTTAACTTAAAATAGTTTTGCTAAAATGTCTAGGGATAAGCCTAGTCCTACTAGTCCATTTGTGGCACACCACTGCACTTGAGTCCTGGAGCCCAGAAGAAGAGCAAAGAATAGTAACACTGTATCTTTCCAGACATGTTGTAAGAGACAACTGAGTTGTTTTGGAAAGGGGGAGAGTGAGGAGCTGCTATATCCTATAGAAACTTGAAGCATCAAGTCTGCTAAAGGTTATGTTGGAGGGAAGAGTGGAGGGCAATAGAGGTAAAGAAGGAAGGCAAGAGACAGACAACATCACGATGTGGTTGGAATACAATCTGACTCAGAGTTCTGACCTGACAAGGGAAAGAGACAGACAACATCAAGATGTGGTTGGAATACAATCTGACTCAGAGTTCTGACCTGACAAGGGAAAGAGACAGACAACATCACGATGTGGTTGGAATACAATCTGACTCAGAGTTCTGACCTGACAAGGGAAAGAGACAGCTGCAGATCCATTACAATTAACCACCACTATGACACTTGATGATGTTGATAAAGATAACTATCTGCCAGTCCTTTGGTATAGCTTTGTGGTATAATACTGCATGGAGAACCGTCAGGAACAGCAGTTCATCTGCAGCTCCCATATACTTTACAATTTCAGGTGTTAAAATCATGATGTCCAGATGCTTTGTCAACCTCTGTTTTATCCAGTGCTGCATTCAGCTCTTTCATTGTGATGTTTTCTTTGTAATTGATTTTTTTCTCTGTATTAGAGCCTGTCGTATTAGTTTCAATATATCAAAGTCAAAATGAATGCAGTTAGAAATTTAAAATTTAATAATCTTTTGGTCTGTTAGAAAAATTAATTTCTAAGCCAAATTTAACAATCACAGTCAGGTTTAGATATCCTAAAGGTAAAATACTGCAATTGTAGTTGTCTGTTAAAGTTAGCAGTCAGTCATTTAGTTAGTCAGTTAGTTCTCGGTCCGCTTGTACCCTGGGGAGCCAATCACATTAGTCAAATAACTTTCTTTCAACACACAGATCTTGCCATAAATTTATGTATTATAAACAATGCACATTTATAAGAAAAAATTAATTTACTCATACCCATATGATAAATGAAGATACATCTGTGGATACTAGTGTACTATCAATTAACAGAAGAACTGTATAAATGATAACTATGGGCCACATGAAAATAACAAAGAAAACATTTGTTTTGATAAATCTTTGCAATCTACATGATATTTATGCATTTAACATTGTTGTAATGAAAATAGGGGCACATACAAACATTAATGTTGGTAGGTTAATGAATTATTAAAGTAATGTATCAATTCCAGCGACATGTATTTCTCAGCGCACTATGATTTGGGTATGTCTTTACATCTTGTACATACATTTTCTAAAACACATTTGAATTCATCTTTTGTATATCTGCTCTTTTACAGCTGCTAAAGAAGGGCAACTATGAATTTGACATTGCTTTTACAAGTGTTCTAAAGAGAGCTGTCAAGACCCTGTACCTTATACAGGAGGAGCTGGATATGCACTGGCTTCCAGTGGTGAAGTCCTGGCGACTCAATGAGAGACATTATGGTGCACTGCAAGGGTTGAACAAGTCTGAGACAGCTGCTAAATATGGGGAGGACCAAGTCCAGGTTATAGTTCACATTTTTACTCATTTGTTCCTTCGGCAAGCAGTGGTTGATTAACTCTTCTGCTAAAAAATACAAATGTGCTGCCGTACACTGAAATAGTAATATGACACGATGGATAAATGATCTGCTACCAGAACTCTCTGCTAGAACATATGGATGAACCATTTACAGCTGGTTATTAGAAGTCACATGACTTTAAAAGACATATAGATTTTGGCTAGTGGAGCTGTTGACCAGCTGTTGATGAACCATTATAATGCTTGCTCCATTGTACAGCTTAGTTTCATTAACATCCACTCTTCTCATTCAAAAGACTGATTGTTGTTCCCACGTATATATGTAGGACAATTTTTGTCATCACTGCTCCTGAACGTATTGCTCCTTCCTACCTCTTCTGCTGGTTTTCTTGCGGTGTGTGTTACAACGATTTAGTCTGGTAGAGCTGATAATATATTACTGTCACTTTTCTAGCTCCTACTTATTTGTGTTCTCAGTAATAGACAGTGACTTTTCTATAGTTTAATTATTATGTATACACTTCCAGATCTGGCGCCGATCTTATGACATACCACCACCACCACTTGAACGAACTGATCCCAGGTGGTCTGGAAAGGGAAAGCAATACGCAGTAAGTTTATTTCACTTTAAATCAATATCTTTTATTAGTACAAGACAAAATTCATAATTCAATTTTTTAAATCATGCATAACTGTTGAGTTACACACCTGAAAGTGCATTAACAAATACTGTGTTTATGATCAAGTTGTAATATGCTGCAGTTTACCCAGCTGTAAAATGTGTTTCTGACTCTACTTTGAGTTTGAAATGCAAGGCAGTGTTGAAGACAGGAAGAGAGCTGTTACTTCATCTCGTACAACTGAAAATCTTAACACAATGAAGTTTTGAACTTGTTTATCTCACTATGACAGGATTTCAAACAGGCATCCCATAGACCATAGTCAGCAACATTTTAATTTCATGCTGCACTTGGTGCTTGTCTTCATGCTGTCCTTGGACCATGGATCCTGCCATCATGCTGTCCTTGGACCATGGATCCTGCCATCATGCTGCACTTGGGCCATGGATCCTGCCATCATGCTGCACTTGGGCCATTCATCCTGCCTTCATGCTGCACTTGGGCCATTCATCCTGCCTTCATGCTGCACTTGGGCCATTCATCCTGCCTTCATGCTGTTTTTTGTCCATGTATCCTGTCTTCATGCTGTTCTTTGTCCATGGAATCTGTCTTCATGCTGTTCTTTGTTCATGGATCCTGTTTTCATGCTGTTCTTTGTCCATGGATCCTGCCTTCATGCTGTTTTTTGTCCATGTATCCCGCCTTTATGCTGTTCTTTGTCCATGGATCCTGCCTTCATGCTGTTCTTTGTCCATGGAATCTGTCTTCATGCTGTTCTTTGTCCATGGAATCTGTCTTCATGCTGTTCTTTGTCCATGGATCCTGCCTTCATGCTGTTCTTTGTCCATGGAATCTGTCTTCATGCTGTTCTTTGTTCATGGATCCTGTTTTCATGCTGTTCTTTGTCCATGTATCCCGCCTTTATGCTGTTCTTTGTCCATGTATCCTGTCTTCATGCTGTCCTTGAGCCATGTATCCTGTCTTCATGTTGTCCTTGAGCCATGGACCCTATCTTCATGCTGTCCTTGAGCCATGGACCCATGCTGTCCTTGGGCCATGGAGCTTTCTTTCGTGCTACCCTTTGTGTGTTTTTAGTTACAGCCTCATGCTGTACAGCTTTGACATTTGGCAATACTTTTATCATCTGATATTCCAAATCTTTATATCATCTTTACATCTGAGAATACAATGAGGGACCTGCTTGTTATAGTGATACTGTTAATAGTTTTCTAATGATGAAACAACAAAATGTCTGCATATGTGAATCCATTTTTTGATCGGTAACTAAACAAACATTAATGGTTTAGATCAGTGTTTAGCAATTTCAGAGCGGAGGCAGAGGCATTGAAGGCTGCAGTAGAAGCAATGCTGACAGACGAAAGCAATGAAAGCCAGATAGTCCTGTTTACAGATGCCCTGTCCGTGATTACAGCACTAAAAAGTCAGAAAAATACAAAACTTAATGATTTAAGAGCAGTACTCTGTAAACTATGCCAGCAGTCCGCACCAAAAAGAGTAGTGGTACAGTGGGTTCCATCCCACTGTAACATCCAAGGCAACGAGGAGGAAGACAGACTGGCAAAAGAAGGTGCAAGACTACTACAACCAGATTCTAGTGTGACCTACGAAGAGTCCAAAAGGTTTATTAGGGCCAGATACATGGCCAAATGGGAAACAGAGCATACTGGCTACACAAAAAATTATGCTTATTACCAGTTGAACAGAAGAGAGCAGATCGTGGTCTTCAGACTCCGCACATGCCACAACATACTGAGGTACCATCTATTCAATAAACTGAAGATAGGTGCTACTGACGAATGCACCTGTGGTACAGGGAAAATGACTGGTGAACATCTGCTGCAAAATTGCCTGCCATACGAGGACCAGAGAAAGCTCATGTGGCCATCACCAGTGACAACACTAGATAAGCTCTATGGTAGTGTCGACAGCCTCAGGATGACTGCTGCTTTCTTCGAACAAATTCAAATTGACGTCTGATAGCTGATAGCGTACGAAGAAGAAGAATATTAAACGTCTTTTTTGATTTTATGTGTTTGCCTCACTAGTTTCTACTGGTGGAGGCGCACCTATTCCGCCCCAGACCGTAGTCAATTTGGACGATACTAAGACGCATAAACCAGAGCTTGGATGCATGTGTGTATCTGTTTGTACCTAGCCTGGTATTTCCGTGATGCTCCTCCCGTTGTTCCTTACTTTTGATGATCCTCGTTTTCCTTCGTAGGTATTTGCATAAATATGCACAATTGTTTTCCTGGGACCATTTTGGGAATGAGTATCTTTATTTTTCTTCATACTTGATTCGAATCTCTTTATTTTATACATTTTATAAAAAATTGTGAAGATAGCAGTGTAGTGAGGTGTACAACGAGAATGAATGAAATGGAATGATTGGGAAATATGACAAACAATATACTGGATACATAAGAATTTACAATATAAATTAATTGAAAAGGGTCTTCCTTCTGTTGTGAGGCCCATCTGTGTTGACTTCCTTCCGTCTAGTGTTGGTGTATCAGGTTTTTCCTGCTCTCATATATTTTTCCATCACAGCCATGTAATCCAACTTGTAAGCGATTTATTGATTTGTGTGCCACTTTGTAGATCCTTCGTTTCACCTGTGCCCTCTAGCTCTTGCGGTTAATTAGATGTTGAATGCATGGTAGGCTCAGGAATAGACCTTTTACTGACTAGCTACCCCCTTTTATAATAGCCATGTAGCTTGCAAAAAAAGGGGGGGGGGGGAAGGGGGAATTTCAATAAAGTGTAGAAAACACATTAAATTGAGATTTATGTGAATATAATTCAAACTTAATCTCATCAGGTTATTGTATCTGGACATCCAGCTTCAAAATTGGTGGCTTATTAATGCACCCTCAAGTCATCTTCAACATTTAGTCTGTTTCTTGTTCTTGTTTTTAAATCAAGAAGCGTTGAACATTCACTTTTACTGAAATATGTAAAGGCAAATGGAAATAGGTATACTGCGTCGCCTAGGGGGGATGCGTCAGTTTCACAATCCCAATGCACCCGGTTCAAATCATGCTCGTATCTAGTTTGGCAGACATGGGTTTTTTCTGCTCCTCCACGTATGGAAAGTAATGATAACATACCGTACTGCACACTTTCCAAGAAACATATAACAGCCAAATAGGTCGGCTGTTGTAAGAAGCGACGTTCTGCAAAGGACATGCTACTTACTTTTAAATGAAAATAAAACTAGAAAGACAAGGATAGTGACATTTGGATACAACTGATACATAGCACATCAGAGCTGAGTATGCAATTTTTCATCAAACATGTTACGTGCTGAGAAATACATTTTTGTTAAAGGAACCAATTTTGTACCATGATGGTCAGGATTAAACAACGTCTGCAAATCATAAATTCAAATCTCCTGTCTCATATTGGGCCAGGTGTCTGAAGGTTGCATGTCACAAATTGTACCTATATGCAAAATTTATGCAAACTGTTAACATAACTATACCAATGATTTTAAAACATAACGTAATTAATATATATCTTATAGCGATTGTTTGACAAGTGTTAAACAATGCAATCATAAGGATATAGTAAATAAAATATGAAGCATTAAAAGATGCCTGCAATCAAATTTGTGAAGTGGTACCTAGATGCAGTTTAAAGATTAATAATAATATTTAGCATTAGTTACTTTACTATTTTAGTAAAATAATTCACCTATCAAAACTAATAATATAACATTAATAGTATAACTAAATAACTGCTCAAATAAATTGTTTTTTTGTTGGTAAATGATAATGTGATGCAGAAATAAACAAAGAACGAAAGACAAAAGTAGGGCCTCTCATAAACAGTACAGGAAAAATAATGTGAGAATAGGGAGGCAGCTAATCTACTCAATCAGTACTTTGGCACAGTCTACACAAAAAGAGGACTGTTCCAAGATGCCAGAGCCTATAGATATTTTTCAAAGAGACATGGATACAGCGGGATTAAGATCAATCTGTATTACAGAGGCAATTATTTTTACAAAATTAGAGAAGTTGAAAGTGGATAAATGTCCAGGTCAAGATGGTATTCATCCAAAATTGCTGTTTGAAATTAGAGACCAACTAGCAAAACCATTGGCTATATTAAATTCTCAATCACTTACAAAAAGGATTGTTCCACGTGATTGGAAAGATACAGGAGTGATCCCCTTATTCAACAAGAACAAAACATCGGATCCAGCAAACTATAGACCGGTGAGTTTAATGAGCATCGGTGAGTTTAATGAGCATAGTCTGTAAATTGTTATAGTCAATAATCAAAGAAAACATTGTAATGCATTTAGACAAGTTTAATCTAATCAGAAATAGTCAGGATGGGTTTACTAGAGGAAGATTGTGCTTAACAAATCTATTAGAATTCATGAAGAAGGTTACTAAAATGATAGGTAAAGGGAGGCCAGTAAATGTTATTTATCTAGATTTTGCCAAAGCCTTTGTTAGAGTACCTCATGAAAGATTATTTCAAAAGTTAAAATCACATGGAATAGGGGGAAGTTACCAAATGGATTGAAAATTGGTTAACGGGAAGAAAGCAGAGAATGAGCATTAAAAAGGAGTACTCTGAGTAGTGTGAAGTAGAAAGTGGTGTGCCACAGAGCTCAGTTTTGGGACGAATTTTGTTCTTGATATATTTATAAGCGATTTGGACATTGATATGGTATCCATGATTGCAAAATTTGCTGATGACACAAAACTATACAGTAGTGTCTCATCTAAAGCAGAAGTGGATATATTGAGATGGATTTAGATAAAATGGTCTACTTTGATTAAAGGTTATGGTATCTATATAAAATACACTGATGGATCCTTGTATGAATGTGATTCATGCTGCAAAAACTGTTCACATGATGAAGTGGATGCCGAGTTTATTGAAACAGCTGTTGAGATTTTGCACCAACAGTTTGATCTAAGAGAATTTGTGCTGCTGGACATGGGGATTTTTATTGACTCCATGTTGGTACTGGAAGCACTGTAGTGCACCCCATACAACAAAAAAGAGATATCTTTAATAGGAACGACAATCAACAACATCCCTGGACACAGCAAAACACCAGGAAATGAGATGGCTGTTGGACTGGCAAAAACAGGATTGACCCTGCAGTAACTTCACAGTTAATTGAATCATTAGGAATAATACCAGGGAAATCTTGCTGAGCAGGTGGTCGTCGGGGACATCTGGTCGCAGTGTATTTAGCAAAATGTCACATCCAAAAAATAATGATGACATAAAAAGACTGCATAGAAGATATCAAAGTCTCATCTTTCTGAAAAATACACACTAGAGTCTAAGCTACGTAAACCACATCAACCCTCAGCGCCTGACCTTGTGCAGACACTGCACTCATCTCATCATGATGAAACAAGACATTTACTCAATGGGTGCAAAGCACTTGCAGTCATGATGAAGAACAGACAAGTGCGGCTGACAATCACCAATGTACTGTATGACACAGTGGAACAACTGAAAAAGACTGTATTTATATAAGATAGGCATTGGGCTGTCAAGAGCAGACTTAACAACAACAACATTAACCCTTTGAGGTTCATCTACCCGATCAACCCTGCCAAAAAACATCTTGCGCGGTCCAACTACCCCGAACTACACTGCTAGACATTGGCTTCTCTTGCTGTTACATAGCAATGAAATCTCGCAGCACAAGATCTTAACTATGACATACTTCCGTTACACAGGTGTGTATACCTAATATCGCAACCTGTTTAAAGTCTGTAAATATTTATCATTTCTGTGATTTTTTTTAAACTACGCCATTTGAAACAATTGAATCTTTGCTGCAGTCGCTGATAGATAACGCGCTTGATGGGTGTTTGGAAGATTTGGCTGAATTCGATGGGGAAATTGAATGCAGCAATTTAGAAGACACTTAGACAGCGAGTTGAGTGAGGCTGGGAATAACGAAATCGACGAATGTTTACTGGAATTAATAGCGACTTTACTAGGACTGTGCATAGTTGTCTTAATGGCAGATCGACAGATGAAGTCTGGTCAACACAGCATACTGCTGTAGGAATTTCTGACTTTATGGAATGTTCTGGACCTAAAGACAATTGAAATACTAATGCTACCCATAATTCTACTTCAGTTTATTTATAAATGAACAGTTTTACCTATTGTGCGCAGTGCAAACTAATTTATATGCTGAGCAGGGACAACGGACCCTGCTCAACAGAAGAAATACCAAGTTTCTTCTACATCAATTTTATATTTGGCATAGTTGCACTGCCTGAAACAAACCTATATACTGATCATCTGATATTATCAGATATAGACACAGACAATCTGAAACTGCTGATGTGATGTCAAAGAATATATTTTTTTTAATGAATGACTCTGAGAAGGCTGTTCCTCGAGGTCAGCCAGGTTGCGACCTACTCCATAAAGTTTGACCGTTGATAATAATGAAGATAGTCAGAATAACTATTATTCTGAGAGAGAGCTCAGCATTGACAAGGCAATGATTGGCTTCAGTGGAAGACTATTTTTCAAACAGTAGTGTGCCAAATAGGGTATCTGTTTTGTCAACCAATTATTGTGCAAAAATGTGTTCTGTTTTGCATCATGCAAAGAAAGGCAGACGAGACCACAGCATACCCCTGCCAATCCATTCCTATAACTAACATATGGGTGGTATTGGCAACACAGATCATACTACCCCTTGGTAGGACATTGTGGTTCTATTGTCTGTGGTTTCTGATGCGGGTGACAACTATCAACTACTCCATCCTGATGAAGTCGTCTCGCACATTACAACGCAGAAGCAAGACACGCAGCCATTTGCAGTTCCACCTTGGAGTTCTGGACTCGATGGCTTGAATGGAGTGTCTCATAGAAATAGGACTGTTAGAGACGCCCCAATCGTCCAAAAGCAATATCAAACATAACCTAGTCCAAATGCAGAAATGCAGAAAATGTGTTTTGTCAAAGACTGCTCGTGGATATGGTATAGAAACTGTTTTTGCCTGCTCAATTTGCAAAATTCACCTATTCAGAAGACTCTGCTATTCAACATTCCATGAACAATTGTAATTTGTGATATTTATGTGTGATTGCATAATTTGTGATTGATGAATAAATAGCACAATACATTTTTTTATTTTTCATAATAATGATGTTTTTATTTTATTCTACGATTTTATTTTTACACATGAATGCTGTACCTTATACATAATTCAATTAAGTATGTTTAATATCAATCATCATTTTAGCAGTAGCAGTATTTTTTATGTTAATCTTTTTTACTGAAGTCTATATGTAAAAATACAGAGTCACTTCCCATTCCCATGTCATGAACTTTCAGGTACAAATTGCATAAATAAGGCTGGACTCTAACGGGTTAAGAATGTGGAAAATAGTCGGATAAGCGTAATTTACACATAAGATGAAAGCCATATTTTGCTTGTTCAAGGTTCGATACATAGACAGAGTTGTGACTGCAGTATAAATGTCTGCGCTGTAAGTGTAATTACGTCTTATTCTTTGCAATAAATGCTGGCTGATGAGTTTCTCATTAAAATAGAATTTCTAGACATGGCTGTTGAAGCATTCTTTCATTCTCTCTGTCTGATGTTCATCCTGAAAAGGATATTATGACATTTATAATTTGTATTGTAGATTACAGCGAGCCTGTGATACACCCGTCTTTTGGCTTGACACATCCGGTTTCAGCACTGCATTTTTAGGACCGAGTATGCCTATTCCCTTAGTCTATTCAGGTGAAGCCTGTTTCCGGGGCATTGACAGGGACGTGGAATAGGGTCTTTGTCAACTATGAGTCGCTGACTCAGCTATTGTTTGCTGACTCACCTATGAGTCGCTGACTGCTGTCTTAACTTAACGTCTTAATACTAGTTTAGAAGATGTTGCAGAGTCTGTATACAACCAGTTTCTTGGAGGGTGGTTAACTGCTGTGCGAGATCTTAATAGACTCTAACACTAAAGCAAACTAGACCCGAAGCCTGTTAGGTGCCATCTTTCCTGGTCTTAACAAACCATCTAACCATGGTCGATGTTATGCAATGTTACACAGTTAGTCACCTCTTACGACATGCTCTCTGTGGTACAGTATTGCTATTCTTGTCATCGCATACATAGAAAACCCAGCAGACCACTCATGTTATTCACAGGTCATTCACTGCTACATCTTCAGGCCCTTTTGAAACATTGGGATTACTAAACAAATTGATGATAAACACTGGTTTAATGATTTGTTTGACAGCAAAACAAACTACCTCCAGCATTAGGTCAGATGTGTTTTACTTATATGGATGTATTGATTATGTTTAGAATATGGATCAAGGAATGATCCCAGCTTGTGAATGCTTAAAAGATACAGTCGAGCGCACGCTACCTTTCTGGTATGATTCTATTGTTCCAGCCATTAAGGTGAGTCGTGTCATAAACATAGGATATGCTGCGCATGTTATTATTTGTGAAAGTTTTGTATTTAGTGTGTGGATGTTATACATTTAATATTTTATATTAGAACATTTTGGTTGCAAATTTATGCTCAACTGCTCATACACAATACTACTGTTCATTAATTTACCATTTTTTTTTCTTTTATTTATACATTTGGGTCATCATGTAATAATCCTTTTTTTCACAGGTGTCTGTCACTGCTTAGTTGCTCATTCTTCACACATTTCTGTCTTTATTCACACTATTCTGTTTTTTGTTTCCACTTTTCTCAATGCTCTATGTTAAAAATTGGTGTTCTTTTATTCACCCATTCCCATATACGTTTAGACTATTTATTTGTTAGACTTTAGTATATTCAACTAAAGATTAAGGTAAAAAGAACTGAACTATCTTGAGTTGCTGACAGCATTAGCGAAGTTTATTCCCAAACCAAGTCTAGTGTAGTAACTAAAGGAATATAAAATGTACTGAAACACATCCTAGGGTTTAATTTACTGCAACTTAATTTATAAGCTCACTTTTGGTGAAAAGGTGGAAAACATTGACACCACTGCATGTTTTTTTAATTCAGTAATTTAACATTGAACATGTAGTTTATTTTTATAAACGGATTCTTGATGTATGTGTTTTGTTTGCCTAAAACTAGAGTGGACAAAATGTGCTCATTGCTGCCCATGGGAACAGTTTAAGAGGCCTCATTAAGTATCTGGACAATGTTTCAGATAATGATATTGTAGGATTGAATCTGCCAACAGGTAACAACCAAATCATAATTTATCCTTTCTGTCTAAACTTCAAAAGTTCACTTGTTATTCACTTTTGTGTACATAAAAAATGTCATTCTTATCTGATTCTATTGATGCCTGTTGCCAAAGAATTTGTTACAGTATTTATAATCATCTGAGAATACGCTTTGTCTCACCACAACATGCCCTGCGTAACACGAGTAGATCAGTCTCTTTCAAACACTTTTTTTGTGTGTGGTTTGTGCATGTGTACAAACTAAAGTTTCAAATTTAAAAAACCTCAAAATCCTGGTAATAAATCAGGCACTTGTGTCTGATGCCAGGTAGCCAAATATTGAGTAAACTCATTTCACTCTTCTTCCTTGGTGTAGAATCTTGGGCACAGGACCTCCATTATGCCAGCTCTCTACCTCATCCTCGGCTGTGTGCGAGGGCAGCTAAAGTTGTATGGCCGCCATGACATCCCCTCTATGTGTCCATCTGTTATCTAACATGCGCACCACATGGCCTGTCCATCTGTATTTTCATAACAGCACGACATCTATGTCAGAGAAGGAAGTTCCATGTCTGATCTCTGCGCTGTGGATTTGGTCTGGAAGGGAAATCTTACTAAAGTTTATGCACACATATATTTTTAACTGGTTCCTAGCAATGTATGATTTTGGCACATTTTCAATATAATTCTGGGAAAAAATCTTGCCACTTGTTATTAGTAGCAGGATTATTCAATTTAATATATTCTGCTCTGTTCAGAATATAAATTATGGCACTTTGGGGTAGACACATAGGTGCTCAGTCATTCTCAGTAAATAGGGAAGTGTGCAGATACTGATGATTTCTGTAGTTTGATGGTTGTACACACTCCTATATAAATAAAAACACGTTGCTAGGCCAATTACTACGCATTAATTATGTAGTAAGCATGATTTCTGGGCTTCATTATTTTATTATAGGTGCTTGTTCATATTGTTTTGAATTAATTTAATTGTTTATAATATATTGCTTCATTGTCACACTTTGAACCTATCTATGATGACCTTCCTTTCCCAGCCATCCCTCTGGTGTATGAGCTGGATGTCAACCTTCGCCCCATTAAGCACTACTACTTGGCTTCAGAGGAGGAAGTTAAAGCGGCACAGGCCAAAGTTGCTGCTCAAGGAAAGGCTAAATAATAGCTTGTTCATTTTTATAACAGATTCAGTGAGACATAAATATTTGTTTGTAGGATAATCAGTAAATCTGGATATGAACTGCGTTATTCATATTTGCTTCATATGTTATGTGTCATTGAATGTATTACTTTCTTAGCAAACATAACAGCCTAAGGGCACTTACAACAAAATGATTATCATATTGAAGTTAACAGACAGGATGATATACTCATTTCTATTTCATGAGGAATGTCCTTTGCCTAGCACAAGCAGCTAAGAAAATCAGTGAAGATATCACTAAACAATAGTATTAACAGATCTATGATAACTAAAATAGAAAGATGACATGCTTAATTCTTTGGACACAAAACTCTAAGAATGGGAGGGCAGAGAAAACTGACGAGAATGACATGAAGAAGAAAAAAAAAGATTTGTGATGGCATAACAAACTTCTAACATCTAAAATGCTTAAATGGGCAAAATTTGGATGGTTGGAATGGGAATTGATCACATAACGATGATGTGTCAAGATGACATGTTCGTCTTTCCTTTACATTCTGTTTCTCAAATAATAATTTTCTTAAAGTAGTCAAAATGTGACACCATTTCTGGACATAATCTGGTCACTTGTTTGCCATTTTGAGCTCTTTGAAATGGCTTATCATCTAGTTGACATCTGTAAACAAGGGTGACTTTAAGTTATGTGTTTTAGCTTCATCCTACCTTTTTCAATTCAGTTGGAGCATGGGACTACCACAGCTATTGGCCTACTTGTGCCATAGCATTGGTGTAGAACCTTATTTTATCTGGGGAGGTTGCTAGTCCCATGCACAACTTTCATTAGTCATCTGTTACATCATCCATAAAAGGGTTTGGTGGCCCTATTGTTTCCTCTCTAAAAAGGGGTTTGGGATTAACTAGGGAGTACTAGGTGTTTACTTCCAGATTTCTCTAGTGTTTTTAACTGCCATAGAGAACTGCCACAAGTAACTATTTCTTCCTGGTATGTCAGGAGTAACTAAATGCTAAGGCATGCAACAGAAAAACTTTTTTTTTGTTTATGTGAAGAAGAATTATCATGAGATAGAAACTGAGTACCAGGGTCATGTCTCTGGATGTTTGTCCTTCCTGATGTTAAAAATACAATATCAGTTAAAGTAGTTGATTTTTTTCTTAATTTCTCCCCTCTTCAGCGTTATCAAGATATTGTGTTGCAAGAAATAGATTGAAATATTTATTACTTTGATTTTATACTGGTGTGGCATTATTTGTTTGCTGTTTTAAGTTTCTTAAATCTTGGCTGTATGATGTTAAAGGTGCTTGCAATCCGGATGGTGAAACTGTTCAGATGACACTGTATCTTTGTGTCACACTTACTTCTTATGATTCCAGCTTGTGCTTGCTAGTATTTTGAATCTTGTATATTATATATTTTCTTATATATATATATATATATAAAGAACTACAGAGAAATACTTGAAAGTTCCAGAAGCAAAACACTGACTCAGTTGACAATATACAATTATAGATAAACCTATAATTACAGCTTAAATAGCCTATATACAAGTATTCAAAAATTGTCAGGACAACAATCATATAGATCTGTCTGTCAAGCAGAATTATTGGGAACAAATTATGGTCAGGATATATAAGAACCTAACCATCAGTACCCATACCCTTCACCGTTTTCTGAGAGTGAACACCTATGGGTCTGCCTGGAGTTCAGTGATGAAGAATCTATATAATATAAGTGAAATCTGCAGTGAGGAAAAACGTTTTCTCAGTGTTTAATAATCTGATGTTCTGTCACATTTTTTGTATGCTGCAAATCTACTTCTCTTTAGTCAGATCAGTGCAATGCTTGCAGGAAACGTAACCAGGAGTATTTAGAAACTGACAATTAACTTATTGCATATCCAACAAGTTAGATCATGGAAATATGCTGAGGATGGATGTGTCTAACTGAAAGGTGCAAATATTGCAGTCAAGCTGTAAACTTGCAACACTATGACAACATCTAGCTACTTGCAAATCCCTATTCAGGGCTTGGTAGCGGGAGATTGAGAACGAACGCAGCAGAAGAAGAAGATCATGGAAAGTAGTGCACTAGGGCAGCAATGTTTGCACTAAGCAGTGGAAGGTTCAAGAAGGCAAATATATGTCCTATGGCCCATAAGAATATCAGGAAAATGGCATGCAGTTTTTCAGGATACTTAGCACATTGAACAACTGGAAAATGATGATGAAACATCAACTCAGACAGAAGGTTGTCTATCTGCTGTTGTTTGTTTCCATAGCTTTTGGTTTTTTACAAAATATTTGTGCATTGATCTTTAGGATAAAGTGTTTTGGTTGAATGTTGAGTCATCAAAACATCAGTGTTTTGGTTGAATGTTGAGTCATCAAAACATCAGTGTTTTGCTTTTGTATAACAATCTGGAGGAGAAGATAGAACACCTGAAGTGCTGAACTGCTCAGAGGACAGATGGTTCTGGATGATCTTTGTCATCAACACGAGGCACAAACCATGAAACATCATCTTAATAATCAAATATTGAGAAGAGAAAATGACCTATTGAACTTTGTCAACAACAAAATATGTCTTTTTGCTGTATTACGTTCTGATGGGACAGCCCGAGAACCTGGACTTTACCGACAACTTGACTCTTCATAGTTAGGGCCAATTTTAAAATGAGGCTAATATATTAGATCTGTTGTGGAAAGTAAGACTTCATATTTTCAGTGACAAAACTGAAGGTTATGAGGATAAGCACGAGTAACAATTTATGGTGCTGAACAATGCTTCTTTACAGGCTATCGAGTAGTCCTTCATTTATCTAGGTAATGTCATAGGGGAGTGTAACACATCAAAACATCAGCGTGCAAATTCAAAGCAAGAGGAATGCTTTTTTAGTTCTGCAGAGCTTATGAAGTCTGAAACAAGAGATTGGATCCACCATTAAACTTAGAATTTTCAACTTAAATGGTGCCAAAGCGGGACTCAGGATGATGACTGCTTCCATAACAGTACAGACTTTCATTAATAAGTGCTTGCGCAGTATACTCAGACAGCATAGAATGGCAGGCTTTTGTATCTAAGAGGACAATTCCCAGTGAGTCAGGACATAATGCAGAGGACATGTAGGTTTCTGGAACACAGGAGAACAAAAAGGAGAACATCGAACAGTATTACTCTTCATTCTCTGTTCTGGACCTCAAAAGGCAAGAGGAGTCAGTGGTGGTCCAGGCATACTTGGATGAGGGAAGTAGCAGTAAACATTGCAGACGCAAGATAGATGCAAGGTCAATTGTTGGCTGGAGACAGAAAGACTTAGTGTGTGTTTGTTAAAGGTCTGTGCTCCACTGGGGGTAAAACAGGTGATTGATGACGATACTTATGTAAGGCCTATTTTTATTATTCGGTTTTTGTTAAAAGATTAGATATTTAATTGGTACAGCAACATTTGCTAGAAGTATACGATATACATAAAATATTGTGTAAATAATTATATCAGATGGACGGACAATTTAACATGTACACATGAGCATGTACTTTTTAAACTTTTGCTGTGATTGTTAGCTAAATCATAACACAATGGCCAGGTGGCTCTCGTGTCTATGTTGTTTTTGTGGTTGATTTATCTAATAAAGGCTTATACATTTTTGTGTAAGATTTGTTGTTTATAGATATAGTTTATGAAGTGTCTGAGATATTTACCAAATAGTATTTGGATACAATGGCATGGTACTATGGATGACAGTGTAGGGCCAATGTGGTTATATTGTGGGGACTACATATGGTTATATTGTGGAGAGGGTGTTATTTGTGGTAATTTTGTTGAAAGCTACATGTGGGTTGAAACATCCATTTCACAATCCCAATGCACCAGGTTTGAATCTCGTCATGTTGAGTTTTTTACAGACACGCTTTTTTAACTTAACATCTTTATACTGGTTAGAAGACCCTGCAGAGTCTATATACAACCAGTTTCATTTACATCACCTTGCTCTAAAAGCTATGCGCATCAAATTTATTCTTAAATGCATAACTGTCCCTGCCTCCACTACCTCCCCTGGCAATGCATTCCAAGCATTCACCACTCTCTGACTAAAAAAATATTTCTTATCTAATCTGGACCTCTCTTTAGTCAACTTGTAGCTATGCCCTCTTGTTATTGTGGGTGGATGTATTTTAAAAAACTTGTTATAGTTTAATTTATCCATTCCTCTGAACATCTTATAAACCTGTATTAAGTCACCACGAATTCGTCTCTCTTCTAGACACTGTAGGCCGGTTTTTCTGAGTCTTTCCTCATAACTGTAATTCTTGAATCCCACTATCAGCTTTGTCGCTCTTTTTTGTATTCTTTCCAGCATTTTTATATCCCCTCTATAATGACGACTCCACACCTGTACACAGTACTCCAATCTAGATCTAACTAATGCTTTATACAGTTTGACTATCACTTCCTTGCTCCTATGTTTAATATTTCTTTTTATCATACCTAACATTGCATTTACCTTTTTCACTGCTACCTGGACTTGCTCACTCACCTTACCTGTATGATCTTTTATAACCCCTAGGTCCCTTTCCTTATCTATCTTTCTAATATTGTTCTCTCCCATTCTGTAATTATGTTCCATATGGATCTACCCATGTGGATGACTGTACATTTATCTACATTAAACTCCATTTGCCAGCTTATAGACTATTCTCGAATTTTATCTAAATCCGACCTCAATATATATCCACTTTTGCTTTAGATGAGACACTACTGCATAATTTTGTGCCATCAGCAAATTTTTCAATCATGGATCCCATATCAATGTTCAAATCATTTATATATATCAAGAACAAAATTGGTCCCAAAACTGAGCCCTGTGGCACACCACTTTTCACTTCACACCACTCAGAGTACTCCTTATTTATGCCCACCCTCTGCCTTCTTCCCGTTAACCAATTTTCAATCCATTTGGCAACTTCCCCACCTATTCCATGTGATTTTAACTTTTGAAATAATCTTTGATGAGGTACTCTATCAAAGGCCTTTGCAAAATCTAGATAAATAACGTCTACTGGCTCCCCTTTATCTATCATTTTGGTAACCTCCTCCATGAATTCCAATAGATTTGTTTAGCATGATCTCCCTCTAGTAAACCCATGCTGACTATTTCTAATTAGATTAAATTTGTCTAAATGCATTACAATGTTTTCTTTGATTATTGACTCTAACAATTTACAGTCTATGCTCATTAAACTCACTGGTCTATAATTCGCTGGATCTGATTTTTTACCCCTTTTGAATAAGGGGATCACATTTGCATCTTTCCAATCCTGTGGAACAATCCTTTTGTAAGTTATTGAGAACATAATATAGCCAATGGTTTTGCTAGTTGGTCTCTAATTTTAAACAGCAATTTTGGATGAATACCATCTTGACCTGGACATTTATCCACCTTCAACCTCTCCAATTGTTTATAAACCATTTCCTCTGTAATACAGATTGACCTTAATCCCGCTGTATCCATGTCTCTTTGAAAAATATCTATAGGCTCTGGGATCTTGGAGCAGTTCTCTTTTGTGTAAAATTTGCCAAAGCCTTGATTGAGTAGATTAGCTGCCTCCCTATTCTCACATTATTTTTCCTGTGCTGTCTATGAGAGGGCCTACTTTGTCTTTCGTTCTTTGTTTGTTTCTAATATAAGAGAAGAAGCTTTTACTATCTAAGCAAGTGTTTTTTCGAAGTCTATTTTTGCTGTTTTATTCGCTTTCTGAGATATGTTCTGCTTGTCCAAATATTTAAAATGTTTCTTTTGATTTTCCTGCCTCTATATATTTTTTCCATGCTTTATTTTTAGCTCTTCTGCATTTAACTACAAATCAAGTTATCCACTTTTTATGCTTGAGGTTCACTTCCATACATGGAACACTTGCCTCTTTTAGCCTTTCTAGAACTGTTTTAAAACTCTCCTACTCCTGTTCAACATATGTTTCTCCGACAATATCTTTCCAGATTATGTGGTTCGCTGCCTCTTTCATTCTCTTAACACCTGCCTTAGAGTAGTCGTATGTTCGTGTGTTTATGTTTACTTCTTTCCCTGCAATAAGATCCCAACGGATGATTTGATGGTCACTTGAGCCAAGCAGTTCCCCAACAGTAACGTTTTCAATTATATTTTCCTCTGTTGTAGTAAAAACTAGGTCCAGTGTGTTTTTGCCTCTGGTGACTGCTTTTACATGTTGAATTTAAAAATTGTCAGTTATGCACTTAACAAAAGGTTTTGACTCTACAAGTGCTTCTGCCATATCCCATTTTATTTCTGGAAAGTTGAAATCCCCCATTAATAATAATTTCCCTTCACTTGTCTTTGCTATGCTACTAATCAGCTCCTCATCTTCCTCTTTTTGACTTGGACATCTATAGCACACTCCAATCACTGTTTTTTTAACCCCCACTTTCTGTTTCTCCCCATACACTTTCATTTTTATTACCACATGAAAAATCATCTTTGATCGTTATATTAACAGAATTTATACAGTATAATAAAACGCTACCTCCCTTGGTCATGTTTCCAACTACCCTATCTTTCTTTAACATTGTATATCCCTCTATTTCAAGTTCACTATCTGCAATGTCCTCATATGTCCATGATTCTGTTAACCCTATTATATCTGGTTTTTCTTCTTCTACATACAGTTCCAATTCTTCTCTTTTATTTACTATGCTTCTCACATTTGCATAAAAACATTTTAGTTTGTAATTTTGTTGTTTTTTGACTTTTTGCTTCTGCTTTATCATTTTAGTGTTTGCTTTTCCACTACTTATTTCACACATCCCTGACCCCAACTCTCCCATTTGACTACATCCTCTATAGCACCCTATTGTAGGCCTATCTTTAGTCTCATACTTCAGAGGCCTTACTAGTTTAAATTTCTAACACAATGATTAAACATATACTTTGCTACAACATGCTATCCTATCTCATTTAGATGTAAACCTCTCTTGTCTAACATTTTACTTGTGTTTACTTTCACATCAATAAATTCCATTCCCATGTCCGCACACATCACCTGTAACCTAAGGTTGATACCTATTATCTTGCTATCTAGATCTGCTCTATCTAAAATGTCCATCATTGTGACCCTTCTAAACTTTTTTTCCTTAAGTGTTCTCATAAGACTTTTGTATTTATTGATAATTATTTTGATACTGTCTCTCTTTACATTATTTGTTCCTACCAATACTACCACATGACTGTTTCTTTTGTCATCTATCCTCTTTATTCTCCCCTCTATGTCCTCTATTTTTGCTCCCCCAATATCCATTCTTTAAACCATGTTGTGTTGTTTAAACAAATGTCTGCCAACCTCCCTCACCATTGAATCTCCTACTACCAATACTGTGTAATCACTCCTCAGTCTATGGAAAGTAATGGCAACCTACCGTACTGGAGATCTGCCAAGAAACTTGTAACAGCCAAATATGTTGGCGGTTGTAAGCGATGTTCTGCAAAGGACATGCTACTTACATTTCATGTGCCTAAATCTTGGAGACTACATTTTATATTTTAATAACGGCCTGAGAATAAGTTTCAGCGAGGCGAAGAATTATTGAGCTGATACGAGAAACCTTGAAACCATAATTTCTCACTCTTCGTTTTGTCCACTATATGTTTTGTCCACTATATGTAAATGTCACATAGTCCTAGATCAGGCACTGCCGTTGATGATGAAGTGAAAAGAACTTCATTGTATTAAGTCTCGTCTTTTCTGTGGTCATGTTACCAGTAACCCTTTCTCACTGCTTTGCCTCTTCTGACTAATTCAGGTATCCATTTACCATAAATGGCTCCTTTGTTGTGAGAAACAAGTTCGATAGTCATCATTACATGTTGGAACACTTACAATTTTCTTATTATACTGGTCGAGACCCAATGGTCTCTAGGTAAGGTGCCCGCCTCAGGTCCGGGAGGTCACGGGTTTGAATCATGGTGGAGACTTCGATTTGTTAACGTGGATCTTCTGATAAAAATTCTGATGATCTCTGGGTAGTGAGATCAACTCCCGTGTTCAGTGTCAAGCGTGTTAAAAATCCCTTGGTAGAAATCGAAAAGAGTAGGCTTAACAGCCTCTGCCCGAATAAAATTAAGAATTCTAGAGTTAAAAATCTACTCAGATTATTTGTACTTTCCCCCAGGCCTAGTAAGCCGCAGGATGTTTAAAATAAATTCTACGAATAATCTATTACTATACGAGTAGCCTATTCTGCACTTTCCGTTGTTTCATGTTCTACTTTACTTGATATCCTCAAATTTGTTTAAGTTGTTGTGTCCACAGATGGAGTGATAATAATAGCTGTCCGTTGCAAGCGATGATGACAACAACAGTAAGACATGTTGTGTTGTACCTCACCAGCGATGTTGTGCTGCACCTCACCAGCGATGTTGTGCTGCACCTCACCAGTGAGTTCGGAGGTGGCTGTATAGTCCAATTCTGGCACGAAAACTCCACATACATAGCATTTAATGTCAGAATTGGACATGTGATGTCAGTTGTTTTGTCTTTATGCAAAGTGTTTTTTCTGTACTTTGGAGGTCCGACGTTCCTCGACAATGGATGTGCCTCTGATGTTAGTTCTATGCCATGCCTTGCGGTCATGTGCGACATTCCCATGCGTTTGCATCTATGCTGAAGTGTATCAGAGATACTTTGAGGGAGTCTTTGAAACGCTTCTTTTGGCCACCTGTTTGACGCAGGCCATCTTTCAGCTCACCATACATTAGTTATTTTGGGATGCGGGTGTCTGGCATGCGCACGACGTGGCCAGTCCACCTGATCTGGGTCTTCTGCAACAGTGTGGATGCTCTGCATTTTTGCTTTCATAAATCTCGGTGTCTAGTACCCTATCATGCCACTTTATTTTGAACAATCTACGGAGGCACCTTGTATGGAAGTGGTTTATTTTCCTAGCATGCCTGCTGTACACAGTTCACGTCTGACTGGCATACAGAAGGATGGGTGGCACTTCAGCTCGGTAGACATTGAGTTTCGTATCAAGTCTAAGACCCCTCCGATTTCAGACACTGTTGCACAGCCTCCCAAAGGCAGCACTGGCCTTGGAGATTCTATTACTGACCTTGCAGTCAATAGTAGTTTCCCTGGAAAGAGTGCTGCCAGGGTACGTGAAGCTGTCTACTGATTTAAGGCGCCCATTCTTGACTCTGATATCTGGGTCGCGATATGCGTCACTCGGGGCAGGCTGAAACGTGACTTTGGTTTTTTTTGTATTAATTGTAAAACCGAACATGTCGCAGGCTGTTGAGAACTTGTCCATAAATGTCTGCATGTCTCTTTCGGTGCTGGCAGCGAGGGCACAGTCATCCGCAAAAAGCAAGTTCAAGATTGTTGTGTCCTGTATCTTGCTGTGAGTTTGCAGTCGCCTGAGATTGAAGAGTTTTCCGTCAATCCCGTATTTTATTTCCACTCCGTTATGATTACAACCCTGATAGCTAACGCTGAGCACGGCAGCAAACATTATGCTGAAGAGTGTTGGAGCTAGTAGACAGCCCTGCTTGACGCCATTTGTTACTTGAAAGGCATTTGTCGTTTCCCCAACACTCAGCCCATGAGCAGTCATACCTTCGTGGAATTGTTTGACAATCTTGGTGAATCTGCTTGGACAGCCGAATTTCCCCATGACCTTCCAAAGTCCATCACTATTGACGGAATCGAAAGAGTTGGTCCGGTTCACGAAAGTCATGTACAGCCCACGTTTCTGCTCTTGGCATTTTTCCTTAAGTTGTCGAGCCGCGAATATCATATTTTGGCCTGACCATAAATGCCAAGAATACAGGTAATGTACCAACCAGCACCAGGCATGCCGTACACAAAACCAGAGACTACAGTCAGCGGGCAGACACTGAATGTCGTAGACAAATTCACATATATGGGCAGCATGCTGTCTATATCTATCAGCCTAGCCGATGAGTTGGCAAGCAGAATAGCAAAGGCCAGCACAGCCTTTGGTAGAATGCGCTCGATGGTGTGGGCACGTCGTGGCATCAGCATCAAGACCAAACTCAAAGTCTACCGTGTAACCATCATTTCAACCCTACTATACGCTTGCGAAAGCTGGACTGAATACTCTGGACATGCAAGGTTAAACCACTTCCACACAGGTTGCCTGAGGTGAATATTCCACATCCGATGACAAGATCGTGTCGCTGACATCGAGGTTCTATCGAGGGCTAACATGCCCAGCATTCATGCACTGCTAGAAAAAGCACGACTAGGATGGGCCGGACACCTCGTCCGTATGTCAGACGAGCGGCTCCCAAAGAAGCTTCACTACGGCGAGCTGAGAGAGTGATGGCGTGAGAGAGGGCGCCCAAAGAAAGGTTTTAAAGGCGGTCTAAAGGACTCACTGAAAAGTTGCCAGATAGACATCGACACCTGCGAATGTCTTGCGCAAAACAGATCTGTCTGGAGAAGCGCAGTCAAATCGGGTGTAGCTACCCGCGAAGACGACCGTGTTGTGAAAGCCCAGAGCAGACGCGAGACCCGGAAATCCTGAACAGTGGGAACACCATCACCTTCTACAAACCTCGTGTGCCCACATTGGCCTGTTCAGCCACATGCGCACCCACACGAAACAGGGAAATCTGTGACAAGGATGATGTCGGCGGTCCTCATCGACAACGATGGACAGCTATTATATATGCAGTTCTCTATCCGTACTGACATTTTACAAAATAACTAGTAAAGCGTATATTACAAATACATTATAAAAAATAATTACTTGCAAAAATGATCATTCACATTAGTCGCTAATTTCTCTGTTCATATTGTGAAATTTAAAAAAAGATCATTGCTTTAGTAGAATCTGATTTCATTACGTTTCGATCCGTGTTCTCGATTGTCGGTATTTGAACTGTGAAGCATTGATTGGGATGGCAGAATAATTACTTTTCAAAAGCTTTTCACGAAGCTGCAGTTTAAGTTCATAGAAAGCACACAGAATCTCATTATCTAGTAGTCCAACTTAGCCCTAGCCTGAAGCGAAAAGTTGAATAGAGCGCGAGTTTCCCTGGAAAATACCATTTAATGAACCTCTACCTAGGTCGACATTTCAAATGTCAGAACACAATAGTAGCTATGGGGCTTTGTTGAATAGAGAGTTCATTAATCTCTGAGAGGTTAGTGAGAGATCCTAGACTCTTGATATCTCTAAACTATCTTTGTTGAATAGAGAGTTCATTAATCTCTGAGAGGTTAGTGAGAGATCCTAGACTCTTGATATCTTTAAACTATCTTTGTTGAATAGAGAGTTCATTAATCTCTGAGAGGTTAGTGAGATATCCTAGACTCTTGATATCTCTAAACTATCTTTGTTGAATAGAGAGTTCATTAATCTCTGAGAGGTTAGTGAGAGATCCTAGACTCTTGATATCTCTAAACTATCTTTGTTGAATAGAGAGTTCATTAATCTCTGAGAGGTTAGTGAGAGATCCTAGACTCTTGATATCTCTAAACTATCTTTGTTGAATAGAGAGTTCATTAATCTCTGAGAGGTTAGTGAGGGATCCTAGACTCTTTAAATATATGTTAATTCGTTGTCTTCTGATTCTTCATCATCATCTTTGTTCTTCTTCATCACTTACAAATAAGGCGTGACTGTAGATGAACTGTGGATTAAAATATAATGTAATAAAAATAACATTTATGAGTATAGTTCAAATACCGTGCTAGGATGAAAACAAGAGTGGAATACACGATGCGTGTTCAAATGAAACCGGACCAACTGCACCAAGTTAACATACATACTATGTGCACGATGACGTCACTTCTGGCGTAAACAGCACACATCAACCGTCAAATCTGCAAAATTTCCTTGTCCACCGACTCATAGATTCCTCAGCAGACCGTTGAAAATATGGCGGGTGTGATACGGAATTCGTCCAGAGTTGATCAGCAAGCGGTGGTTCGGTTTCCAACAGCTGAAGGATGTCGACCAGTTGACATTCATCGCAGAATGCAGGCAGTGTATGGTGACAAAAGTGTGTCGAAGACAACAGTGAGGAACTGGACAAGGATGTTTAAAGAAGGACTGAGTTAACGCAACGTTACGCGCCTGATCTGGTCTCGAAAGATCTTTCGTTAACTCACGTTCTACGTTAAACATCATTGTCCAGTTTTTAACTGTTGTTTTCTATCTCCGCCAATCATCATCTGGTTATGGACTGGTTGATACGACAAACAATAAATGGCAGGAATAACGGAATACAGTGGCAATTTGATCTTAGAAATTGAAGATCTTGATTGTGCAAATATGTTCTGGAACATACGCAAGATGTACAAAAGGTAGAGAGACTCACAGTGTCAACATCAATAGTAGGCAAGTCAATAAGAGGTTAGACACAGATCGACACCAGTCGTAGGCAAGTCAGTAAGAGGCTAGACAGACTCAATGGGCCAACATATGTCGTAGACTAATCAATACGAGGTTAGACAGGCTCACAGTGTCAACACAGGTCGTAGACAAATCAATAAGAGGATAGACAGACTCACAGTGTCAACACAGGTCGTAGACAAATCAATAATAGGTTAGACAGACTCACAGTGCCAACATATGTCGTAGACTAATCAATAAGAGGTTAAACAGACTCACAGTGCCAGCATCTGTCGTAGACTAATCAATAAGAGGTTATACAGACTTACAGTGCCAACATATGTCGTAGACAAGTCAATGAGAGGTTAAACTACTCAGAGTGTCAACACCAGTCGTAAACAAGTCTTAATCGACCTGTACTTCTCCAGGGGCAGATACCAATATGCATGTCCCAGCTCTGGTGTGAGCTAGATGTAGCCGGGAGAAGGGTTACCTGCTAAGTTAGCTAATGTTGAACAACTTAATACTCCCCTACGTTGGGAAAAGGGATTACGGAGGGTGGTTAACCGATGATCGAGTCCATCATAATGGACACAAACACTAGAGCAAAGTAGACCCGCAGCATGTGAAGCGCTATCTAAGCTTATCTTAACAAACCACCTAACCATGTCCGGTGTTATACCATGTCACAAAGTTAGTCGCCTCTTACGACATGCTCTCCGTGATGCAGTGGTGCTTCTCTTGTAGACCCCGGCAGATCACTCGGGCAAGTTAATGTGAAAAAAATCATAGACAATTAATATGAATAAAAACAATCATTCAAAATTCAAAACAGTTTGATTATCTGAATTTTACTGATGATTTTACTAATCAGTCTCACATTCACAGCCAGATGTATAATCATTTAAGTATACTTTAACGAATAGTCCCAACAACTGAAAATGAGAATACTCTGAGAAAAAAGACCACAGAATATGAGAATAAAAGCACATAACGACATTCAGATTGCGTTGGGAGACACAATGCTGTAATAAATCTGGATCTTGATGACCCGTTCTTCAACGCAGCTGCGGGTCCCAACTTCCTCTCCAGCAGACCCTATCTTGCGTCAAGGAAGTCCAGTGCGTGGTAAGTACTCCTCTAGAGGCATCTCGGGTGTTGCATCGTGCAGCAAGGGAGTTTGAATAACGCATTGGAGGCCTTCCCTGCGGTCTCTTCTTGCCTTGGGGGTACCAGACTGCTGTTGCTGTGCTTCATCGACCATCGTTTCGTCGTAACATGTGACCTGCCCATTTATGTTTTGCCTTATCTGCATGCATTGCCGCATCATTCACCTATAAGAGATGGACTGATTATTTAGATGATCTGTTAAGATCACTGGTATGGTTCTGTGAATAAAAATTAGACGGATGTCAGAAAGATTTGACGTAATGAGAAGCCACTGGTGTTGGATAGAACACACAATACGGGAAACAGCTGTTAGCATACCACACGAATCTGTTCTGAAATCCCCAAAGAGAAGAGAAATGACGGCAGACCTAAACAGTCACGGAGAAGAGAGCTTGCGAAAACAAAACATAAAGGCAACAGGTATGACGTGGACAGAGCAGGAAAGGTTGGTGCAGAACGTGAAGACATGACGTGAACTTCTGAACAATTTGGTATGTATTTGTTGAAGGAAAACGATGCGCAGGAAGATCAAAGGTTTTTAATAAAGGATTTGAAGAAAAAAAACACAAGAACCTCACACAAATACATAGTCATATAATCAAAGTACACAGTTTAATGTATTTTGGGACGAACATTAACAAAGATGGAGTGACAAACTAAGATCCTACCGACAGGATTAACGAAGCCGGATTTGCTTTCAACTCTTTTTTAGTCCAAATATGAAACTCATCTATTTTTCAACCAGGAAATAAGCGTCTTTCAACACTAATGCAAAAACAGTTCTACTAAATGACTCACATACATGGCATTGCAAGTAAGGCTGGCTGGCTGAACTCCTTATCCAACATAAATTGTCGCATAATCTGTTCATAATCACCACGTTCCCAACAACGTGTACTCAGGTAAACTGCAGCAGTTATTAGAATAACATGAGAGTTTTACCAAGTGGACATAGTGTGCTAGCAAAGTTTCACATGTATTCAGAAAAATGTGACAATTCAAGTGAAATTCAGTACATTATTATTTCAAGCACTTCATCTTCATTCAAAGTATCTTCATCACATTTAAATCTTCAAGTTCATTCATAAATATTCTAACATTATTCCAGAAACATAAATTCATGTCAGTATAACAATTATTCAAGAAAACAAGAAAATATTTTAAGAAAAAATATTAACATGAATTTAAATACAATTTAGCATAGACTCAAAAGTCATCAACAAGACTGACTCAAGCAGATTCCAGCGTGCATTCAAACTAACGTCAAATGTATTTCATCAATGAGAAGAGTCAGAATATGATAATACCATTAATATGATGGGAGTCGTACGTTACTTGAATATTGTTGGAGTTTGTGTGTGTGTGTGTGTGTGTGTGTGTGTGTGCGTACGTGCGTATGTGTGTGTTATAACGGTGTATAATATATATATATATATATATATACACACATATATACACACCCACATACACACATATACACACACCCACACACACGAGGAATGGTCGAGAGGTTGTGCACGTGCGGTCTTGAAATCATGCTCATCCATCATACACATCGGACTTGGCACCTAATAACTTCTTCCTGTGCCCAAAAATGAAGATTCCGCTTCATGGACGTCGTTTTTCTGACGCCCAGGAATTGATTACTGAACTGGAGACATGGTTCCTGACCCAGACGGGGAAGTTCTGCAATCAGGGCATCAGGAAGGTGATGAATAGATGGAAGAAGCGTGTTGTCTTGCACGGTAAAAACATAATAAAGGACTCAAGTGCACATCAGTTTCTAGGTAAGTGTCTCGATTCCTTAATACCTCTTGTGTGTGTGTATATATATATATATATATATATATATATATATATATATATATATATATATATATATATATGTATATATATATATATAAATATATATATATATGTATATATATATATATATATATATATATATATATATATATATATATATATATATATTGTATATACACATAACTAAATGCTAGAAATGTTTGTCCGGCAATGACAAACTCCTTGACCAACAGTTATTATTAGCATTTGTGGTAAACTTCAGAAATGACTATCGATAGCTCGATAGTTTGTCAGAAGGATTCAGGTCAGGTCCTGTCATGTCATCCCTAACCAGTGAGGTCGTTGGGGCACACACGAAGACAACCTCACAACCCCACGCCACCCTTCTCTGTCAGCGGCCGCTGCCTGTGCCTATTCTGGTCGGAGATTGGCCCATTCTTTTATGTTGTCCTCCCACCTCTTTTTGGGACGGCTTCTTCGTCGTCCATGTCTCGCAAGCATAGAGGAATATTGACAGGACCAATGTACGCATTAATTTGATTTTAGTGATTAGTGCTAACCGTTTATCTTGCCAGATTTTGTTAAGTCGTGCAAGCGCCCCTATTGTCTGTGCTTTTATTGCCAACACCTCACATTTTGATCCTTCACCACTGACAATCGAACCCAGATATTTAAAACGGTCAACCACTTCGACTTCCTGGCCATTAGCTTTCATCCTACTGTTGAAGCCCTCGGCGTTGTTGGTAATTAATTTTGTCTTTCCAGCGTTTATCTCCATACCATAGTCAAGAGTTGCATCATCGAGTCTTCTGACCCATTCCTGGAGTTCTGCTTCTGAACCCGCCAACCCGTCGATATAATCTGCAAAACGAAGGTTGATAATCGTTCGGCCCCCTATCTTGACAGTACCAACGTGACCTCCAAGTGCTTAACTCATAATTCCCTCAACGAATATATTGAATAGAGTTGGAGAGAGTGTACAACCCTGTCTCACACCAACTGATGTGCGAAACCAGTCCCCTCGCCTCCCATTCACAAGAACTGCGCTGGACGCCTTGTCATACAGGTCTTCAAGACCTTTATACTATGTCCATTGATTTTATACATTCTCATGGTTGCCCATAGCGCTTTATGCCATACTCCATTAAACGCCTTCTTAAAATCAACAAAAACATGATTCAATTTTTGCTGCTGTTCTAGATATTTCTCGGCTAGCAGCCTAAAATTAAATATCTGTTCTGTAGTTATTCTTCCCTGTCTGAACCCTGCTTGCTCCTCAGCAATGAGGTTTTCTGCTTTGGGCTTCAATCGGTCGAGGATTAAACTAAGCATGACTTTGCTATGGTGGCTGATGAGGTTTATTGTTCTGTAATTTTGGCACAGCTTTAGGTTTCCAGACTTAGGTAACGGTATAACCACTGATTTCGTCCGTAAATCCGGCCAGTTTCCTGTCGCCCATATTTTGCTACAGATGTGTGTTAGGTTTTCCACCACTACCTCTCCATCTGCCTGTAAGAGCTCTGCTGGTTATTTTCCACGCTGGCCGCCTTCCCTGTATTCAATGTATTTACCGTTGCAGCTACCTCTTTCTGCGTTATCAGTTGGTTATCCTCTAAGGTTGGAAGGATTTCACAGCTATTAATCGAGTATCTAGTTTATTTAATTCTGAAGAATCTTACAAAACTGTTTCATGGATAAGAATGTGTGGGACTTTTTGGAATAACTATACTCTGTTGTTGACATGCGTTCATACAACTGTATATGTAATAGAAATGAAATCTGGAAAGCAATCAACCTAATGTTTAGCGGAAACGACACTGGGTCAGATGATTTTCCTGCTGAGGTTATAAAACAATTGGTTCCTTGAAGATGAATATGCTAACATACCTTTTGCGCCCAACTTGGAGTGCATATTATGTACTAAAGAAACTGAAAGTGATCACCGTTGTAACATGTGCAAATTGTTTGGCGGTCATCAATCGCGTGATAATTACAGAGAAATCTCTCTTCCATAAATCACTGGAAACAGTTCTGTTTCTAGTCTGGCTCAACCGTTTAACAGCTTGCCAAATTCATGAGAAATGCAGGGATCTGCATCGTGATTTTACATGACTTTTGTTGACCCAAGGCCTTTGGTGGAGAAGGACTGGAAAATCATGGCGATACTCTTCTGCCAGGAACATTAATCACATTTGTTTTGTGATGGTTTGTTGGCCCGTGTACTGAATAATGGTGAGCTGTATGCAGCATTTCCTGCAATCAATATGGCCAAACATGGCTGGATGCTGACCCCAACGCTTTAAAGTATCGTATTTTCTGCTTTGCATTCTGCTACAACACAATGCTGTGCTACTGGTGTACACATCAGATACACGAAAGTTGGACAGCTATTCAGTCTGAGGCACCGACGGTCCCGCAAAAGGCAAAGAAAGCATCTACCTTAGATCTCCTCTTTGCTAATGACTGCGCTATTAACACGTATGCTGAACAACACAAACAAACCTACAGTGCATGCACCGAACCGCGCAGCTTGGCTCACTGTCGTTAGACAAGATACTTTACCTTTATCGTCGAGAAGATAATCTTTAGTGCGGCGCAGAAAAAGCGACCTTCTCGAAAGAACGGAATTCCTGGCAGTTCAATCACAGACGCTGTCTACACGTGCGTCACATGCTTTTCACAGATGCTATCCACACGTACCTGACACGCTGGATAGTCTGACGTGATCGAATCGAACTGTATAGTCATTTGTGGTCAAACCTGAACACACATGTCAGAAGCTGTAGAAATCTTTGTTTGCGATGAGCAGCTAATAATAATAACATTATTTATATATATATATATATATATATATATATACACGAGGGATGCTCAGAAAGTAATGCCCACAATTTTTTAAAATTTTCTTAAACTATTTATCTTTTGACAGTAGCAAGACCAATGGGGTAGTAAATGCTCTCAGAAACCAGGGCATCTCTGAAAACTTTATCAGACTGATTGAGAAGACAATAATACAGTAATACAGGCATCACGCTATACCACCTTCCAGTCTATGTTCTGATAGCAACAGGTGTCCGACAAGACGACACCATCTCTCCATAGCTTTTTACGGGGGCTCTTGAAGAGATTTTCCAACAATTACGAGAGGCGTTCAAGTCAAACTGTGACTTTTGTTTGTAATGAAAATAAACAAAAATTCAATTAGTCAAAATGCCTTTTTTTTCTAGATATAATCCATGCAAACGTCTATGCACTTATACCAGTGTTTAAATAATGCTTGAAAAGCTTCAGCGTAGACATATTTGTCAGTTTGTTTGAACCAATCCAGGACAGCCTGCTTCACTTCGTCATCAGTGCTTACATATTGACCTACCAAGAATTCTTTTAGGGGACCAAATTGGTGGAAAACGCTTGGAGCGAAGTCTGGGCTGCAAGGTGGATGTGGCAATACCTCACAGTCGAGTTGCTTCAGATAGCCGTATTAGGTCGAGCGTTATCTTGCAGGAGCAGGAGGCATCATCACTCCCGGATGTACGGCCTTCTCTAAAACGTTTACATCATTCAAATGTCTTACTATGGCTGCGAGTATCATCGCCGTATTGTGATTACAGTACTCTGTAAATTTCCCGTAGGTTTCACGCCTTCTTGTCCGAGAAACGTCATCACAACAAGCTGTTCCATGGTAGCACGAACAGTGTTGTTCTCCATTTTTAATTATTTGTCATGGGACTGGCCGATGGCAAGTTGTTCACCTAGCACTAATAGGACACAAGTGCACCTAACTTATGATAGTAGCGCAAGCATGCTGTAACCCATTCAGGTAGAACTAGAAAAAAAGTCCCGCTTTGATTTGAACGCCCTTCGTACAATCGATCAACACAGGTGTGTATATATAGATGACGAGTGGCTCACGCATTTACGATTTGCAGATGCCATCATGCTCATCCATCAGTCATACAACTCAGGAATCCCAACATTCACTGAACGACCTAAATGGGGTCAACAGAACTGCTGGTCTTAAAATAAATAAAAATACAATGCCTCAGAAACCCTTACTTCCCACAGCAAGATATGAAGCTACGAGAGGAAACCATCGAGGATGTCAACTCCCATATCTATCTAGGCCAAGAGATAAATGCTAACCACAAAATCGACCACGAAATCTCTACACGGCGAAAAGTAGCTTGGTCCTCCTCCAAACGATGAAAAACACCACAGCGAGAGCACGCACTCTCAATGTCATAGTCATTCCAGCAATGATTTACGGGAACGAAAAATGTCGACATCAAATTTTGTTTCGAGACATTGGGGAAGCAGCAATGTCACGCAAACATCTTTTAGCTGGACATGTGGTACAACTGCATGACAACAGATGGACAGGTAGAACAACGTGTTGGTGGCCATATATTTATACACGTCCGCGGGGTCGCCCACCTATGCAATGGCGAGATGAACTTATCAAAGACCTAGGCTCGCATTGGTACACCATTACAAAAGATCGGGACGTATACAGAATACTTATTGTTGGCTTCCTATCATGCCGAGGATAATGGGATAATGTGTGAAACTATTTATTGAAATTGTATGAAACTGACGCACAGTATAACTGAATGACTCCTTTACATTTGCTATTTCTCAACATATATCTGCGTCAATTTCTACGGTCTCGCGCCAAAGCGACATAAGCCTGTCCTCCGGTAGCTCGTTCCATGTTTTTTTTCCGTCGGTGGTCGATTGCGAGACTTCGAGCACCCAATCTTGCGCATACCTTAAAAAATCAAAGATTGTTGAAAATTGCCATTACACTTCCATTGCTTACTGAAAACTGAAGGGTGAATTGTCGACTTGTTAATAATGACATCGACGCGCGCAGACGTCAACTATAGGTACCCGTTAAGCTATTTCAGCAGTTTCAGAAGGCGTAGATGACGGCAATTGTGTATGCTAGTGGGTTTAATTTTTTAAAGTTACATTATGTTTTTGTTCCTTTGTTTTAGTAGGCGTGTGTGGTTTTCGCTTATATTGTCACACAGCAACACACACACACACACACAGCAACATACATGCATATACACACAACAACAACATATACACACACTCATCAACATACATACATACAAATACACAACGACATACACCCACATACACATACACAGACAAAACTGCACTTACAGTAACAAGTAAGATGTACAATTTAGTCATATATGTCAAAGCGAAGACAACTTATTCATCTTTCATTCAATCGTATCGTGCAAGTATCATACCATATTATTGTCATTCTGGCGTTCTTTTTCGTATTATTATTATTATTATTATTATTATTATTATCTTATTAATATTACTATTATTATTATTATTCGACTTCTAGATAATCCGATCTGTTTCGGACATAAACTATCCTATTAGTCGCATGCTTCTCGTATGACCAGACAGCGTTTCCCTTAACTTGACTGGAAATGCTCATGCTGTCAACTTGTTCCTCTCGTGGAGTCCACAGACTCGGAGAACATGTTCCACATTCTGTCTGCTCTCCCCCTACAACGGGTACATCAATGTGTGTCTGAACAAATGGTTTACGAGTCGCAAGTGGTCGATTCACTGTTCCATTGTTGTCCCTTGATTGTTTTCTGGGTAACAAGTGGTGTACATCTGTGATATCAGAATATTAATATCTCCTGTGTCACGTGTATCATAAGGTGTGATTCATGTCTTTGTTTTTACTTTTACACATGTCTTTTCTTTTGTTTAAGTTGTGCTTCCACACTCTGCTAGCGTGTCTGCCTCCTAGCTTCAATGTGTTTTGCAGTTTGCAGAAATTCTTTGTATTTTCAGTGCTGAAATTGTAGCTGTTCTGTTGTTACTTCTAGCAGGCTGTTCCGCTAGCTAGTTGGGTGGCTGGTTGTCCCATTAGTGTAACAGATCCATGAGGAGCATATGTGGTGAGGCAGGCAACTTATTCTGTGAGAGCCACAGAATTTGCTGAAAAGTTAATCGGCAGTCAGGACAAACTAATATGTGAGAGAGAAGCAGCATTGTTCACTGATGGTTGGGGCTGGTTTGACTGAGTTAGAGGTAATGCTTTTAGACACCATTTGTTTTAGTGAACTAGGATTCTGTAGGGAATTTGGCGACTGGGAATGGCACGCCAGACTGTCATTTTTGGAATGACAGGTTAATTTAAGAATCATTAGGACTCAAAAGGAGAGTAGCCAAGATAAGATTGACGGCTGACTAGTCGGCTGGGAAGGACCACTCCGCCGCCATCCTCGTTCTGTGTAGAGCTAAAATGGGTCTTTGAAAGAGAGAGGAGATTCGGTATTCGGGATTGGAGAGCCAGAGATTACCACACTGTGAGTTTGATGGGCTTTAGCACTTTTGTCTAATGGAAGGGACCCAATTTCAGAAGCTGGTACTGGGAATCGATTCTCTTGCAGTGGCAGTTTCACATATTGAGGTTATAAACCCAGGGACAGTTCAACTGGTATCGTTTCTTGATGTTCTGCTGAGGTAGAGAACAAATTGTTCGTACGCACGATTTATGTCAGGCAGGTCCGCCAACGCCCCCTTTTCGAATGGGAGTTGTAACCTGAATCCTCAAGGAGCAACCCCACGAAAATAACAAGACACTATTATCGTGCAACGCAGAACAGACGTTACTCAGTGAGAACGTTCTTCACCATCTGCCAGAGGACACACCAGTGTAGAACAGGATGTGTATAGCGTGTCATAGATATTAGATCGACTATCGAACTGGGTTTATAGTTCTAGGGATTCCATCTATCTCATGCTAAAGTTCCCGGATGAGAAAGTTTTTGTTGCATTTAGTTAGTTTAGGTTTTTCATGTTGTTGAAACAAATACTTTTGTAATAAACGAAAATTTTGTTTTATTGTTCTCACTAGCTTTTAGAGTTTTCTATGTTGAAGTAACGTAAAATGTTAGATGTTGTAACTCTTAACTCACAGTCTTCACGGAATCCTAGCTCTATCACATGTTAGATGTTGTAACTCTTAACTCACAGTCTTCACGGAATCCTAGCTCTATCACATGTATATGTAAAGTGGTCTATGGAATAAGGGTATTATAGATCTGCTAGCTAAGTAGTGTACTTTTGTCAAATAATAAAATGTTTTTCCAGTGGATCAGACCCTGGAGCTCTTGTTGGAGAGTAATATGACAACTGTGCCTCCTACAAAAGACGATGCAATATAATTGTACAACTTCATTGTGTAATACATATACAGAAATCGCCATTGCAAAAATATGCAGAACGCTTTGGCGCAGGCTTCCTAAATGAGATCAATTGTAGTGGTGGTCATGTACTCCGTCTGGTGGGGAACAATATACAATACAAGAAGAAAAGAAAAAGAAGAAGAAGAAGGAGAAGAAGAAGGAGAAGAAGAATACTGAGAAAAAGATTAAGAAGAAGAAGAAACACAAGAAAGAGAAAGAGAAGGATAAGGAGAAGAAGAAGAAGAAGAAGAAGACACAAGAAGATGAAGAAGAAGAAAGAGAACGAGAAGGAGAAGAAGAAGAAGAAGAAGAGGAAGAAGAAGAACAAGAAGAAGAAGGAGAAGAAGAAGAAGAAGAAGAAAAATAATAATAAGAAGAAGAAGACGAAGAAAAAACACAAGAAGAAGAAGAAGAAGAAGAAGAAGAAGACGAAAAAGAAGAAGAAGAAGAAGAAGATGAAAAACAAGAAGAATAAGAAGAAGAATATATGCTCCACAGTGGTTGAGAGAAAAAAATATTTAATGTCAATATTGGCGTCCACGAATTATCAACTATATAATCAAATAGATGAAGAGAAACACTATCTCTCATCAACCATGGAATAATATCTTAACCATTCAGTTCAATACAGCCATGGAATAATATCTTAACCATTCAGTCCAATGCAGCCATGGCATAATATCTTAACCATTCAGTACAATACAGACATGGAATAACGTCTGAACCTTGAATATCTCAGTCCTTTGATCCATGTGTGTTATCTGTTTTTGTTTATTTCTTCCATAATTCCCAAAAGTCAATATGTTCTTTGCTATATTTCTGAGTTGCTTCAAAACATTATTCATTGTATTGACATCGTGATTGTTCTTTGTCCATCGTTTCCGAAGAGGACCACATTGTCATCTGTCAATCCTGGAGTGGATTCGTATGTGGCTGATCAAACCAACCTGGGCCCGAACGCGTCTGTCACACTGAGGGCAGAGAAACACTGTCTGACTCTCAGACGGAGGCAACTCGTCTTTACACTTTCGTGTCGCTTCTTTGATTCTTGTCGGTTCCATATGCTCTGTGAAAGCAAAGAGTTTGCTACTCAGGTAGCGCGTTCAACAGCAATATTCTCTTATTCTCCCAATTATCAGGGTCAATGTCACAGTTCTTTAGTGAGGCTTTCAGTGTGCCTTTGTAACGTTTTATTTGGCCATCACGAGCTCGCTAGCTTGACTCAAGCTCGCCATGGAACATTTGATTTGGAAGCCGCTCATCCTTCATGCGCGGACAACATGGCCAGTCCATCTAATCTGCGATTTCCACAGAGTTGTGTGGATGCTTGTCATGTCAGCTCGCAAAAGAACGTCTACATCTGTGATCGTTTCTTGCCATTTTATGTTCAGCAGTTTCCTTAGGCAGCCTAGATGGAAGTGATCAAGTTTCTCAGCATGTCGACTGTACACAGTAAATGTGCAACTTTGTTCTGTAACCCATTGATATTTCCACATGTTACTTGCTTCATCAAATGTCTGCCAAAGCAATTCGTCTTGGCTTACCTAAATATTACAATATGGCATATAAGAGCACCGGAAGTGCTATTGGCAATAACATCTGTACAACTATCAGCCCATTCGTGTATTTTAACTGCCCAAACAGAATGAGCTTGTAGTTGTCGAATATGTTTTGTCAAGGTTATTATCCTCGTCTGTATCTTTGCTCCCATCCTTCTTTCTAACATTGTTAATAATTTGAGGAGTAACAAAGATGGTGACGTTATGTCAAGGCAGAGAAGCACTCTGAACATGGCTGCTGTATTCAAACCTGCGATTAGAGTGCCTTATGTTCTAAATAACAAGAAAGAAAATAAGGGCACAATACGAGGCAAGTAAACAAAGTAGCGACTACATATTTTATCATAGTCAGCTAACTTGTAAGCACTCAAAAAACACTATGTACCAGATAACATAATTGACACTCAAGTAATAGACAGTACGGAATTGAACCCACTCTCCAGGTGACAAACCGCAGTCATCTAACTCATTCTTGCAGCTAGGTGTATTCGTAACCTGGAGGCTCATAGTTAGATTCCGGGTCGTTTATTACTTCACTTTATTCCGGGTCATTTATTACTTCACTTTATTCCGGGTCATTTATTACTTCACTTTATTCCGGGTCATTTATTACTTCACATTATTCCGAGTCATTTATTACTTCACTTTATTCCGGGTCATTTATTACTTCACATTATTCCGGGTCGTTTATAACTTCACATTATTCCAGGTCGTTTATTACTTCACATTATTATCTACTAGCTGATGAACGCAGCGCTGTCCGGGATATTTAGGAAAGTAGTTACATGTTTAATCCCCTCTTATGTTTAATCCCCTCCCATGTTTAATCCCCTCCCCTTCTCCATACTCTTATTACATTCCCATCCTGCCCTTTCAACGTCCCTGACCCCACCCATATCTCCGCCAATGTATTCCTTTCTAAGCCCGTCGATCTCTTCCCTCCTAACCGCCAATCTCTTTCTCCCTCTGAACTGGCTAATGTCGTCCTGTCCCTCCCCTTTTTAAACCTCCCAATCTTGTCACCACCCTCTCACTCCACCAATCTTGTCACCACCCTCTCACTCCACCAATCTTGTCACCACCCTCTCACACCACCAATCTTGTCACCACCCTCTCACTCCACCAATCTTGTCACCACCCTCTCACACCACCAATCTTGTCACCACACTCTCACTCCACCAATCTTGTCACCACCCTCTCACTCCACCAATCTTGTCACCACCCTCTCACTCCACCAATCTTGTCACCACCCTCTCACACCACCAATCGTGTCACCACCCTCTCAATCCACCAATATTGTCACCACCATCTCACTCCACCAATCTTGTCACCACCCTCTAACTCCACCAATCTTGTCACCACCCTCTCACTCCACCAATCTTGTCACCACCCTCTCACACCACCAATCGTGTCACCACCCTCTCACTCCACCAATATTGTCACCACCATCTCACTCCACCAATCTTGTCACCACCCTCTCACTCCACCAATCGTGTCACCACCATCTCACTCCACCAATCTTGTCACCACCTTCTCACTCCACCAATCTTGTCACCACCCTCTCACTCCACCAATCTTGTCACCACCCTCTCACTCCACCAATCTTGTCACCACCCTCTCACTCCACCAATCTTGTCACCACCTTCTAACTCCACCAATCTTGTCACCACTCTCTCACACCACCAATCTTGTCACCACCTTCTCACTCCACCAATATTGTCACCACCCTCTCACTCCACCAATCGTGTCACCACCCTCTCACTCCACCAATCTTGTCACCACCTTCTCACTCCACCAATCTTGTCACCACCTTCTCACTCCACCAATCTTGTCACCACCCTCTCACTCCACCAATCTTGTCACCACCTTCTCATTCCACCAATCTTGTCACCACCCTCTCACACCACCAATCTTGTCACCACCTTCTCACTCCACCAATCTTGTCACCACCCTCTCACACCACCAATCGTGTCACCACCCTCTCACTCCACCAATATTGTCACCACCATCTCACTCCACCAATCTTGTCACCACCCTCTCACTCCACCAATCGTGTCACCACCCTCTCACACCACCAATCTTGTCACCACCCTCTCACACCACCAATCTTGTCACCACTTTCTCATACCACCAATCTTGTCACCACCTTCTCACACCACGAATCTTGTCACCACCCTCTCACTCCACCAATCGTGTCACCACCCTCTCACTCCACCAATATTGTCACCACCCCCTCACATCACCAATTTTGTAACCACCTTCTCACACCACAAATCTCCCTCACCAACTCACCTTTTTTCAAACCGGCAATCGCTTCCCTCTCAAAAAAGCCGTCAAGGCCCCGCCCCCCCCCTTCTCCAACCTGCCCATCTCTCCTTCTCAACCTGCCCATCAGTCCTCCTCATCCTGCCCATCACTTCTCCCCAACATGCCCACCTCTCCTCCTACCTGCCCATCCCTCCTCCTCAAACTGCCCATCCCCCTCTTCAGCCTGCCCATCCCTCCTCATCAACCTGCCCATCCCTCCTCCTCAACCTGCCCATCTCTCCTCCTCAACCTGCCCATCTCTCATCCTCAACCTACCCATCTCTCCTCCTGAACCTGGTGATCTCTCCTCCTCAACCTGCCCATCTCTGCTCAACCTGTCCATCCCTCCTCCTCAACCTGCCCATCTCTCCTCCTCAACCTGCCCATCTCTCCTCCTCAACCTGCCCATCTCTCCTCCTCAACCTGCCCATCTCTCCTCCTCAACCTGCCCATCTCTCCTCCTCAACCTACCCATCTCTCCTCCTCAACCTGCCCATCCCTCCTCCTCAACCTGCCCATCTCTCCTCCTCAATCTGCCCATCTTTCCTCCTAAACCTGCCCATCTCTCCTCCTCAACTTGCCCATCTCTCCTCTTCAACCAGCCCATCTCTCCTCCCCAACCTGCCCATCTCTCCTCCTCAACCTGCCCATCTCTCCTCCTCAACCTGCCCATCTCTCCTCCCCAACCTGCCCATCTCTCCTCCTCAACCTGCCCATCTCTCCTTCTGAACTTGCCCATCTCTCCTCCTAACCATCCAATCTCTTTCCCCGTGATTGCCTGGGCTAGTCATGAATTTTCTTATTATTTAAAAAACAAACTCTTTCCGTATTTGTTTCTCTCACATCTCACACTCTCTAATTGTCCATAAACCTGTCCATTTTTATCGCCGTAACCACCCATGACTCCCCCCCCCCCCCCCGTCATCCAGCATGTTCTCTCGACTAGTCTCTCCTTTCCCCTTCAATCCGCTGATCCCTTCAATCACACATTAACTGTCCACCTCGCCCATAACCTCGCCCATCTCCACGTCAATCTCTTCCCCTAAACCGTCAATTCCCTACTCTCCCTATGGATCTTAATTTTTATTAAGTTAAAACGATATCAAAACCGGCAGTTTGATAGACTTGAACGAATCACTTTACGCATGCACATTTGACATCACGCCCAAAAAGGTAGTTCATTTGGATGTCCATTCATATTTTTTTATACTCCTTTTGTGTATGTCTCGAAAGGTGGTATACCGTTTTCTTGTCTATTCTTTTCAAACCTAAATAACCAGTAATGTTCTAAGGGTCTTAAAAAATAGCTGTGAAACACTTGGCGCAGATCGATGGCACAACTAGAAACTGCATAAGGAATATAATATCGAATTGGATACTTGAATCGTGATATTTAATCAGACAAGGTTTCCGGATGCCAGGTAGCCAAAAGCGGCTTGAATCTGTGCCTGTTCTTCACCTTGGAGTACCATGACTGCCCAAAGGCGCGGTGCAGGACACTTTACATCTGGTCAGCAGGAGGTTGTAGTTGTATGGCCACCAGAAAGACACGCTCCTCGTTCATCTAAAGTTAGCCATGCGGACATTGTTTGTAATTGCTTTGTGTGTGACGAGAAAACAGTGGGCTGATACATCTTGGCATGGCTTGACTCGATAAAACTCACCAGTCGAAATACCAAATGTATTCCTTATCACAAAGAGTCAGCTATAATCATTAGCTTAACAATCGACAGAGCCTCACATTCAGTAGGGGCTTCTTGGTGACATCTCTGCCAAGCTCAGTTGTTACACTGCCTTTTATTCTTAAAACTCTCAGATATGGTCTCTACAGTTTCTTATAGCTTATGGCCTCATTACATTCAACTCTGTCTCAGTCTCTATCGAACTCGAGTGTTCAAATATCTCAGCCTTTGGGTTCAATACATCTTCGCTGTTAATGTCTTGAACTTATTCAAAGAAAGCTTCTGACAAGTAATAAACGTCGACGTATTGATTCTGAAAGAATTTCACGAGTGTGCGCCGCACATATTAGACTCACTTAATATAAGCTCTTGCATATTACTTGGAGTGAAACAATATGTGATACATGCGTCACTGTCAAGACCCACGACGTAGCTGCGAAAGACACTGAATATCAATTCTATTTTCCACATAAAGTTGAAACTATTCCTATTACAAAACAAGAAATGCTTGCTTCCTATTACGTCAAGTATTGTCGAGCGCTCCTTTGTCTGTCAAGATTTGACATTGCTAGACTAAAGAGGTTTGCTCCAAACGTCAGTTGTTTGGATGGCTGCTTTTGGTCATTGCAAGAATCAATCCTACCACTGCCGCAACAACAATGAAGATGACGAGTACTAATCCCATAATCCACATGCACTTCCGACGAAATGGGTTCCCAGAATTCATCTGAAAAGAGAAGCAATATCGTTTTTATTTAAAGCTCATTTGAACGTCAACGATTTATGATTGATATCTCACTATTTTATTCATCATGATGATCGTATACACTAGATCACTCCATCGACTCTCGACTCTGTTTTTAACATTCTCTGTGAATCTGTTACTGTGGCTGTTTAAAACGTGTCCTGCACATAGTGTGGTATGTACTATTGATCATTTGCTAAAATGTGTACTTAATTTCCATTGTATTCTCTTTAAAATAAATGTAAATTGTAGCAAATTATATTTAAAACGTAATGTTAGCCCAACTGATTCCACAAGAGCAAATGAACAGAGAACGCACTACTGTAACTTGACATATACATTTTCAAAGGTAGATCAAGAGAGAAGGACAGGAAGGAACAGGCAGAAACCTCATCCAGTAAACGAAATTATATTTACACAACCACTACTAGAAGGCAAAACAAGTTTTTGTAGGCTGACTTCTTGCGAGGGAGACAATCCACTGTATACTTTATATCGAGAGAACAAAAGCAACGTAGAAGAGACAATCACGCTTACCAGAATCATCACATCATTAAAACAAGCGTAAACAAGCTAATAGTGTTTGACCTTGTTAGCCAATTATTTACCGATAATAAACGGCACAAGCTTTAATTGTTGTTTGTGTCGTGTCTAATGTATATGTCCGCACTGTTTCTACTATTCTTGTTATCGCAATGTGCGTCGGTGTATACACTAGATGCGATATCGGTGCAGGGATTGATAACTCTGGCTAAGTTGTGTATTTTATTTGTTACTCACACGGGACAACACACAACATACAATATTGTTACTCCTTGTATCTGACAAAGGGAAATTTCACTTCTCTCTCTCTCTCTCTCTCTCTCTCTCTCTCTCTCTCTCTCGCACGCACACACGCACACACACACACACACACACACTACACATACAAACCAGCATGAATACACGTACACGCACACACACAATTACATTTCTCTGAGTCTTCGTTTTTATACTGCTCTGCAGACGCAGCTCTGAGGGATGTTTGTAAACTGGACTTGACACATCTGACTTGCTTCAAATTGCCTTGGCCAATGAATACACTGATGGCAGACAGACAGAGTTTTTGAGACCAGAAAATAACACTCATTTGATTTTTCCGCGAGAATAGTTCTGTCGGTAAAAGGACTTGTGCCTGCTAGATTGTACTCATTACGACCACTCTATCTGTTTTGTGTACTGGAAATATGTGGCCATGTTGAGCATCGATAGTAATTGACCACCCAGCCTTTTACACAGCCTTCATTAGTGCTGGCACGCAACTCACACGGCACCAGACAAGCAGATCTATCTATCTATCTATCTATCTATCTATCTATCTATCTATCTATCTATCTATCTATCTATCTATCTATCTATCTATCTATCTATCTATCTATCTATCTATCTATCTATCTATCTATCATGTTATCTGTCTCTGTCTGTCTGATTGTCAATTTGTAAGGCTGCCACTAATGCTGTTTGAGACTATTATGTAAATGCCTCTGGAGATTTAGAAAGAACTTAGGCCTCATCAACTCTGCCATAACCGATCCTAAACTCAGATGACAAATGATGAGCATTCGGCGTGTGGTCAGCTTTCCCACACTATAAACCAATATTGCTATAAAACTATCAACCAACAAATCTAACTAGCCGACATTGAAGGCGAAAGACCCTTGAATAGGGTCTAGTATGCCGGCCAACCAAAGTTGCAAGAAAACTGTCGCCAAGGTTGACCTCGAAATTCGTCACATAGAATGTGAAAACCGTCTGAGAAATTACGGAAACTCAAATTGCAATATAAATATAAGATCAGCATCCTTGGGTTGAGCGAAAGAAGATGAACACAAGCATGTAATGTACAGTTAATATCATGTGAGATAATGATGTACTCAGGCCACGACTAAGGATTGAAACGCACATTGAGGGTCATTGCTAACACCAGAAACTAAAGGTGCTCTAAGTGAGGGGCATGCAGCTGGATCAAGGCTGATTGTGGTTTTATTATTTAGGACCACAAATACAAAGATAAAAATAAACATCACACAATGTATCTCTCCAACTAGCGAAAAAAATAAACAATTAACGAAAGTTTCTAAAAAAAAAACTACACATTGTATTGGACATAACAAAACAGAGATATAACGGTTGTGATGAAAGATTGTAATGCCAAAATAGGAGAGAACAATGGATTTTACGAAGAGATTATAGACACAAATCGTCTTGGAGTGATTAAATCATGCAGCACAAAGTCAGATCATGTCCATGGTCAGATTTACGTCTATTTAAATCGGGAATTTAGTCTGTCTGTGTAGGGTGTCTGGGTCTACAGAGGAAAGAATGTGGCGTCATACCAAACTCTAATGTTGTTCAGTTACGTTTACATTACGAAAAAGCAGAACAACTCAAGTCAAGATGTCTCGCTATAATTCGGGAGAAAATAAACAAGTTCAGTATCACATGCAATACATTTCAAGCACTGGAGAAATTAGACACAGAGGCTGGCATAATTGATGAAAAATTGCAAGTTACAAAAGGTCTTGAAAGCAACATCAGAGGAAATGTTTTGGCAAAAATGGAAAAACAGCACAAAGAATTTATGACGGCCAAAACGTCACAAAAAATGTAAGAAAGACGAGCCATGGCCTATTTTATCTAGAGTTGGCTGTGGATGAACACACACAAATGGGCAAATCCTAAACATGATACCTAGAGCCATCAGATTCAAATCACAGAAAGACGGCACGGAGGTAAACAAAAAAACTAACGGAAAACATTATGGTAGGCCAGAAAAATTACATTGACAATCTGGTTGGAGATGTTGCTAACTACAGCTGAAATTAAACCAACAGCAGTAACATAAATTAATAAAACAACAAAGTTACAAACCATGAATGGCAAAAAATATTACAGAGTACACCAAGCAGATCAACTTAAAAAGCGTCGACATCGTCCAATGAATAAAAGACTGGAGGAATATAGTTGAGGCAGATTCCACGTAGACAGCATTGGTGAAATGACAAAATAATTAAACTTTCCCCCACCTTAGAAAACCCTGATTGGACCCCCCATGTCTTCTAATACCAAGCAGGTCCATATTAGATATTAGGAAATATGTGTTTTAGTCAGAGTGTGGTGACTGCTTAGAATGCATTGCCGCAGGAGGTGGTAGAGTCAGGGACACTTAATGCATTTAAGAACAGATTGGATGCACATAGCTTTTAGTCCAAGGAAATGGAAATGAAACTGGTTGTTTACAGATTCTGCAAAGTCGTCTAAACAAGTATAAAAAACGTCAAATTAAATTAAGTAGCACATTACCATTGTGAAATTGACCACGATTTCCAGAATTGGTTAACAATGAACCAAAAGTGATGACAAATTCAGCCAAACAGAGGGGAAGTGTATAACTTTGGAGTACATCAGAAAATCTTACCTACCAAAAAATGTGAATCACATTTACAGAAACGAATCAGCAATGAGACATACACAAATAAATGGAACGCATAAACATACGATTAAAACATGAATATGAATTCCGTACTTTGCTGGCCTTTTGAAAAATTTGAAACAACACCTTTGATTTGAAACTGAAGCAGATATACTAACAACATAATTAGCATCCCTTTTTGGGGAAAAATCCATGCAAGAGCCAAGACAGTTTTAGTTAAATATTTCCATCAGTCCTAATGATCACAGAAACCATAAATCTAATAAATTAGACATCATTTGAGCTGGCCAGAGATGAACTATCTAAAAAATTAAACAGTAACAATACTGTGAACTTCTGTACATTACAAGAAAGTGGAAATGACGACGAGGCATATAGACTAACAAAAGGAGGACGAAACTTAAACTAAAGAGTTGCAAACATACAAATACAGACATAACTATTTAAAAAACAACCTGAAAGATCATGCTCTACTCTGATATGGAGAAAATAATGTTTCAACCCAAAAAGAGATCAAGTGACAGCAATGAAGATCTCCGACCTGCCAAGTTAGTTAGTTAGTCGTCGGATCAAGTCCACACACGCTCAGATCTCGATTCAGTACGTCTGCTAGTACGTAATGATTGACTGTTCCGGTCCTGTGCTGGTTAACCAGACGTCTTTTGATCCCCGTGTGGTGTTCCTTCCTAGCCGACCCTCGTTTCACATCCAATTCAACCAGTCGCGCCAAGGAAGTAGAGTCTGGATCTTCTTCTTCTTCTTCTTCTTCTTCTTCTTCTTTTTCTTCGTACGCTGTCAGACGTCAACCTGTATTTTTTTCGAAAAAAAGCAGCGGTCATCCTGAGGCTGTCGACACTGTCATAGAGCTTGTCTAGTGTTGCCACTGGTGATGGCCACATCTGCTTTCTCTGATCCTCGTATGTCGGGCAGTTTTGCAGCAAATCTTCAGCAGTCATTTTCCCGGTACCAGACGAGCATTCGTCAGTGCCACCTATCTTCAATTTATTGAATAGGTGGTACCTCAGTCTATTGTGGCCTGTGCGAAGTCTGAAGACCACGACCTGCTCTCTTCTGTTCAACTGGTAATAGGCATCGTTTTTTGTGTAGCCAGTATGTTCTGTTTCCCATTTGGTCATGTATCTAGCTCTAATAAGCCTTTTTGACTCATCGTATGTCACACTAGGATCTGGTTGTGGTAGTCTTGCACCTTCTTTTGCCAGTCTGTCTGCCTCCTCGTTGCCTTGGATGTTACAGTGGGATGGAACCCACTGTACCACTACTCTTTTTGGTGTGGACTGCTGGCATAGTTGACAGAGTACTACTCTTAAATCATTAAGTTCCGTATTTTTCTGGGTTTTTAGTGCTGTCACTACGGCCAGGGCATCTGTAAACAGGACTATATGGCTTTCATTTCTTTTGACTGTCACCATTTCTTCTACTGCAGCCCTCAGTGCCTCTGCCTCCGCTCTGAAATTGCTTGAGTATTGTCCAGTTTCCACTGACAGTGTTATTTGTCTACCATTTGTTAAGCTCAGGAATACCCCTCCCCCTCCATTCTGTGTTGTGTTTGTTACAGAACCGTCGATGTATGCATGGGTCCAGTCCATGCTTGGGTAGTTTTCCGCTATGTACCTCAGGGTTATGTCTCTTCTTTCTTTTTCAGTCTGGCTGTTCTTGTTTCCAATACCTGGTATATTTTATATCACCAAAGGAATGAAATGCTGCTTCCATGTGGGTTTGCGTACAGTAGGGATGGGCTTTGGTGTTGTTATGGTGTTCATAGGGTCTTCGCTCATCTTTGCTTTGGCTATTTCTGCAAAGTTTCTCCGCTTTAGTTTCCCATTTCCAAAATTATTTAGTCTCTGGTGCATTGCATGGTCTGTCAGTCTTCTGAGTTTCTCTGTTTGCTGCTGGGCTCTGCAGTCTCTTATATCGGTCATGGATTGCAGGTTTCTAATCTTTTCCTGTTCTACAATTGGCTCCTGTAATAATTCTCATGGCTTGGTTTTACAGTTTGCTAATTTTATCAAAGTTCGTCTTTGCTGATGTTGTCCATGCCGCAATGCCATACTCGAGAACTGGTCTCATTCTTCCAGTGTACAGTTTCTTAAGTATTCTTTCGTCTGCTCCCCAGCTTGTGCCAGCAAGTTTCCTCATGATTGCCATAATTTGTCTTGCTCTCATTCGGTTTTTCTCGATCTGCCTTTCCATTTCATACACCGATCAAATGTGACATCGCTTTCCTCAACCATCATCATTCATTTATCAGTTATTCATGTATTTCCTTCTCTCCTTTCATGTTAGTTCTAAAATGTCTCCATGTATTGCCGTCTTTAAAGGACAAAGGAGAAAAGGGCAGGGGGCGTCTTGTTTGGTGAAGGGGAGGGGGTGTCTGGTTTGGTGGGGGGAAGGTATCTGGTTTGGTAAGGGTGGGAGGTGTCTGGTTTGGTGGGAGGAGGTGTCTGGTTTGGTGGGGGGAGGTGTCTGGTTTGGTGGGGGGAAGTGTCTGGTTTGGTGGGGGGAGGTGTCTGGTTTGGTGGGGGGGAAGTGTCTGGTTTGGTGGGGGGAAGTGTCTGGTTTGGTGGGGGGAGGTGTCTGGTTTGGTGGGGGGAGGTGTCTGGTTTGGTGGGGGCAGGTGTCTGGTTTGGTGGGGGGAGGTGTCTGGTTTGGTGGGGGGTGTCTGGTTGGGGGGGGGTGTGTCTGGTTTGGTGGGGGGAGGTGTCGGTTTGGTGGGGGAAGGTGTCTGGTTTGGTGGGGGGAGGTGTCTGATTTGTTGGGGGTAGGGGGTGTCTGATTGGGTGGGGGAGGTGTCTGATTTGGTGGGGGGAGGTGTCTGATTTGGGAGGGGGGAGGTGTTTCTAGTTTGGTGGGGGAAGGTGTCTGGTTTGGTGGGGGTGTCTGATTTGGGAGGAGGTGTCTGGTTTGGTGGGGGGGTTTCTGGTTGGAGGGGTTTGTCTGGTTTGGTGGGGGGAAGGTATCTGGTTAGGTGGGGGGAGGTGTCTGGTTTGATGGTGTCTGGTGTCTGGTTTGGAGGGGGGGGGGGGTGTCTATTTGGGTTGGGGAGATGTCTGGTTTATTGGGAGTGTCTGATTTTGGAGGGGGGGAGGTGTCTGGTTTGGTTGGGGGTGTCTGGTTGGGGGGGGGGGGGGGTGTCTGGTTTTGTGGGGGGAGGTATCTGGTTTGGTGGGGGGGGGGAGAGGTTTCTGGTTTGGGGGGGGGGGGGGAAGTGTCTGGTTTGAGGGGGGGGGGTGTCTGATTGGGTGGGTGGAGGTTTCTGGTTTGGTGGGGGGAGGTATCTGGTTTGGTGGGGGAAGGTGTCTGGTTTGGTGGGGGGAAGTGTCTGGTTTGGTCGGGGGAGGTGTCTGGTTTGGTGGGGGGAGGTGTCTGGTTTGGTGGGAGGAGGTGTCTGGTTTGGTGGGGGGAGGTGTCTGGTTTGGTGGGGGGAGGTGTCTGGTTTGGGGGGGGGGAGGTGTCTGGTTTGGTGGGGGGAGGTGTCTGGTTTGGGGGGGGGGTGGTGGTGTCTGGTTTGGTGGGAGGAGGTGTCTGGTTTGGTGGGGGGAGGTGTCTGGTTTTGTGCGGGGAGGTGTCTGGTTTGGTGGGGGGAGGTGTCTGGTTTTGTGCGGGGAGGTGTCTGGTTTGGTGGGGGGAGGAGTCTGGTTTTGGGGGGTGGTGGTGTCTGGTTTGGTGGGGGGAGGTGTCTGGTTTGGTGGGGGGAGGTGTCTGGTTTGGTGGGGGGAGGTGTCTGGTTTGGGGGGTTGGGGGGGTGGTGTCTGGTTTGGTGGGGGGAGGTGTCTGGTTTGGTGGGGGGAGGTGTCTGGTTTGGTGGGGGGAGGTGTCTGGTTTGGTGGGGGGAGGTGTCTGGTTTGGTGGGGGGAGGTGTCTGGTTTGGGGAGGGGGTGGTGTCTGGTTTGGTGGGGGGAGGTGTCTGGTTTGGTGGGGGGAGGTGTCTGGTTTTGTGGGGGGAGGTGTCTGGTTCGGGGGTGGGGTGGTGTCTGGTTTGGTGGGGGGAGGTGTCTGGTTTGGTGGGTGGAGGTGTCTGGTTTGGTGGGGAGAGGTGTCTGGTTTGGTGGGGGGAGGTGTCTGGTTTGGTGGGGGAAGGTGTCTGGTTTGAGGGGGGGGTGTCTGGTTTGAGGGGGGGGGGTGTCTGATTGGGTGGTGGAGGTGTCTGGTTTGGTGGGGGTGTCTCATTTGGGGGGAGATTTCTGGTTTGTTGGGGGGATTCTGGTTGGAGGGGCTTGTCTGGTTTGGTGGGGGGAAGGTATCTGATTTGTTAGGGGGAGGTGTCTGGTTTGATGGTGTCTGGTGTCTGAGTTGGAGGGGAGAAGGGGGGGGGGTGTCTGTTTGGGTTGAGGAGATGTCTGGTTTGGTGGGGGTGTCTGATTTTTTTTAGGGGGAGGTGTCTGGTTTGGTTAGGGGTGTCTGGTTGGGGGGGGAGGGGGGGGGTTCTGGTTCGGTAGGGGGAGGGAATCTGGTTTGGTGGGGGGAGGTGTCTGGTTTGGTAGAGGGGGGGTGTCTGGTTTGGGGGGGGGGGGAGGTGTCTGTTTTGGTTGGAGACGTCTGATTTGGGGGGGGGGGTGTCTGATCTGGAAGGGGGTGTCTGGTTTGGTGGGGGGAGGTGTCTGGTTGGGGGAGAGTTGTCTGTTTTGGTGGGTGAGGTGTCTGGTTGGGGGAGAGTTTACTGTTTTGGTGGGGGGAGGTGTCTGGTTGGGGGAGAGTTCTCTGTTTTGGTGGGGGAGGTGTCTGGTTGAGGGGAAGTTGTCTGTTTTGGTGGGGGGAGGTGTCTGGTTGGGGGGAGTTGTCTGATTTGGTAGGGGGAGGTGTCTAGTTGGGGGAGAGCTCTCTGTTTTGGTGTGGGAGGTGTTTGGTTGAGGGGAAGTTGTCTGTTTTGGTGGGAGGAGGTGTCTGGTTGGGGGGAGTTGTCTGATTTGGTGGGGGGAGGTGTCTAGTTGGGGGAGAGTTCTCTGTTGTGGTGGGGGAGGTGTCTGGTTGAGGGGAAGTTGTCTGTTTTGGTGGGAGGAGGTGTCTGATTTGATGGTGTCTGGTGTCTGGTTTGGAGGGGGGGGGGGGTGTCTATTTGGGTTGGGGAGATGTCTGGTTTATTGGGAGTGTCTGATTTTGGAGGGGGGGAGGTGTCTGGTTTGGTTGGGGGTGTTTGGTTGGGGGGGGGGGGGTGTCTGGTTTTGTGGGGGAAGGTATCTGGTTTGTTGGGGGGGGGGGGGGGAGGTTTCTGGTTTGGTGAGGGGGGGGAAGTGTCTGGTTTGAGGGGGGGGTGTCTGATTGGATGGGTGGAGGTTTCTGGTTTGGTGGGGGGAGGTATCTGGTTTGGTGGGGGAAGGTGTCTGGTTTGGTGGGGGGAAGTGTCTGGTTTGGTCGGGGGAGGTGTCTGGTTTGGTGGGGGGAGGTGTCTGGTTTGGGGGGGGGGGGAGGTGTCTGGTTTGGTGGGGGTAGGGGGTGTCTGATTGGGTGGGGGAGGTGTCTGATTTGGTGGGGGGAGGTGTCTGATTTGGGAGGGGGGAGGTGTTTCTAGTTTGGTGGGGGAAGGTGTCTGGTTTGGTGGGGGTGTCTGATTTGGGAGGAGGTGTCTGGTTTGGTGGGGGGGTTTCTGGTTGGAGGGGTTTGTCTGGTTAGGTGGGGGGAAGGTATCTGGTTAGGTGGGGGGACGTGTCTGGTTTGATGGTGTCTGGTGTCTGGTTTGGAGGGGGGGGGGGGGTGTCTATTTGGGTTTGGGAGATGTCTGGTTTATTGGGAGTGTCTGATTTTGGAGGGGGGGAGGTGTCTGGTTTGGTTGGGGGTGTTTGGTTTGGGGGGGGGGGGTGTCTGGTTTTGTGGGGGAAGGTATCTGGTTTGTTGGGGGGGGAGGTTTCTGGTTTGGTGGGGGGGGGGGAAGTGTCTGGTTTGAGGGGGGGGGGGTGTCTGATTGGGTGGGTGGAGGTTTCTGGTTTGGTGGGGGGAGGTATCTGGTTTGGTGGGGGAAGGTGTCTGGTTTGGTGGGGGGAAGTGTCTGGTTTGGTCGGGGGAGGTGTCTGGTTTGGTGGGGGGAGGTGTCTGGTTTGGTGGGAGGAGGTGTCTGGTTTGGTGGGGGGAGGTGTCTGGTTTGGTGGGGGGAGGTGTCTGGTTTGGGGGGGGGAGGTGTCTGGTTTGGTGGGGGGAGGTGTCTGGTTTGGGGGGGGGGGGTGGTGGTGTCTGGTTTGGTAGGGGGAGGTGTCTGGTTTGGTGGGGGGAGGTGTCTGGTTTGGGGGGTTGGGGGGGGGTGGTGTCTGGTTTGGTGGGGGGAGGTGTCTGGTTTGGTGGGGGGAGGTGTCTGGTTTGGTGGGGGGAGGTGTCTGGTTTGGTGGGGGGAGGTGTCTGGTTTGGTGGGGGGAGGTGTCTGGTTTGGGGAGGGGGTGGTGTCTGGTTTGGTGGGGGGAGGTGTCTGGTTTGGTGGGGGGAGGTGTCTGGTTTTGTGCGGGGAGGTGTCTGGTTTGGTGGGGGGAGGAGTCTGATTTTGGGGGGTGGTGGTGTCTGGTTTGGTGGGGGGAGGTGTCTGGTTTGGTGGGGGGAGGTGTCTGGTTTGGTGGGGGGAGGTGTCTGGTTTGGGGGGTTGGGGGGGTGGTGTCTGGTTTGGTGGGGGGAGGTGTCTGGTTTGGTGGGGGGAGGTGTCTGGTTTGGTGGGGGGAGGTGTCTGGTTTGGTGGGGGGAGGTGTCTGGTTTGGTGGGGGGAGGTGTCTGGTTTGGGGAGGGGGTGGTGTCTGGTTTGGTGGGGGGAGATGTCTGGTTTGGTGGGGGGAGGTGTCTGGTTTGGTGGGGGGAGGTGTCTGGTTTGGGGGTGGGGTGGTGTCTGGTTTGGTGGGGGGAGGTGTCTGGTTTGGTGGGTGGAGGTGTCTGGTTTGGTGGGGAGAGGTGTCTGGTTTGGTGGGGGGAGGTGTCTGGTTTGGTGGGGGAAGGTGTCTGGTTTGAGGGGGGGGGGTGTCTGGTTTGAGGGGGGGGGGGTGTCTGATTGGGTGGTGGAGGTGTCTGGTTTGGTGGGGGTGTCTCATTTGGGGGGGAGATTTCTGGTTTGTTGGGGGGATTCTGGTTGGAGGGGCTTGTCTGGTTTGGTGGGGGGAAGGTATCTGATTTGTTAGGGGGAGGTGTCTGGTTTGATGGTGTCTGGTGTCTGAGTTGGAGGGGGGGGGGGTGTCTGTTTGGGTTGAGGAGATGTCTGGTTTGGTGGGGGTGTCTGATTTTTTTTAGGGGGAGGTGTCTGGTTGGGGTGGGGGGGGGTTTCTGGTTCGGTAGGGGGAGGGAATCTGGTTTGGTGGGGGGGAGGTGTCTGGTTTGGTGGGGGGGGGGGGGTGTCTGGTTTGGGGGGGGAGGTATCTGTTTTGGTTGGAGACGTCTGATTTGGGGGGGGGTGTCTGATCTGGAAGGGGGTGTCTGGTTTGGTGGGGGGAGGTGTCTGGTTGGGGGAGAGTTGTCTGTTTTGGTGGGTGAGGTGTCTGGTTGGGGGAGAGTTTACTGTTTTGGTGGGGGGAGGTGTCTGGTTGGGGGAGAGTTCTCTGTTTTGGTGGGGAAGTTGTCTGTTTTGTGGGGGGAGGTGTCTGGTTGGGGGGAGTTGTCTGATTTGGTAGGGGGAGGTGTCTAGTTGGGGGAGAGCTCTCTGTTTTGGTGTGGGAGGTGTTTGGTTGAGGGGAAGTTGTCTGTTTTGGTGGGAGGAGGTGTCTGGTTGGGGGGAGTTGTCTGATTTGGTGGGGGGAGGTGTCTAGTTGGGGGAGAGTTCTCTGTTGTGGTGGGGGAGGTGTCTGGTTGAGGGGAAGTTGTCTGTTTTGGTGGGAGGAGGTGTCTGGTTGTTGGGAGTTGTCTGATTTGGTGGAGGGAGGATTCTGTTTTTGTGGGGGAAGGTGTCTGATTGAGGAGGGGGGGGGTGTGGATGGGGTGATGGGTAGGAGTGTCGATGTCAGGGACCACATTTATATAATAAGAAGGGATTAAGATGCTGAGCAGCGCATGAGCTACAGTGGTCAGCGACCCATAGCTGACTGCTAGCGTCAGGGCCAGCGAACCAGAGCTGCCAAGACCATTCTACACCTCCACGCGGTGATCCTGGATAAGAGGCTGCAGCAGGACAGACTGGCTAAGTAGAAGGGATCGAAGAGGGAATGCTAACCCGGTACTCAAAAATGTTTGCTGAAGTCGGATGTATTTGAACGAAAGGTGCAAATATCGCAGTCAAGCTGTAAACTACGACACAACGCATTCTGTTCTCTGGACAACATTCTGCTACTTAAGCCCTTTCAGGGTTTCGTAGCGGGGGATTGAGAACGAACGAAGCCAAGCCATACAAGAAGAGAAACTGCGAATACATTAATAAACCTGTTTTTAAAATAATGATTTGAGACTAAAATAATTTACTAAGACTAAAATAATGATCTGAGACTAAAATAATGAACTGAACACTAAAATAATGAACTGAGACTAAAATAAGAAACTGAGACTAAAATAATGAACCGAGAATAAAATAATGAGCCGAGACTGAAATAATGAATCGAGACTAAAATAATTAACCGAGACTAAAATAATGTACCGAGAATAAAATAATGAACCGAGAATAAAATAATTAACTGAGACTTAAATAATTAACCGAGACTGAAATAATAAACTGAGACTAATAACCTGAGACTGAAATAACTGCTTCGTAAGCTTCCTAGTTTATCATAATACCAGAAGTGTACAGAAGTGTGATCTGCAACGACACCCCACCGATTATCCCATCATGGACGGAATGCCAGGTCCACAGTAAACATTAATTATAATTAGATCGCAACTCATTAGATTTGTTTTGGCGGACATCATAGCACGAAGCAAACCGCTTTACGTGTTCCCCCCAAAGACAACATTAGGTTGGATTGATCTAGAATGATTCCATCTCCAAGTTTTGTTTCGAATTATTTCTGATGGAGGAACGTCTACAATGTTGGACGATGACGAACGCCTAAGTCAATGCTGATGCCACCCTCACTCCTGCTATTGAAGGTCACGAATTGATGCGGTTAATAAATCTTAACATATTTGCATATTTTCTGCCGTTGCTAAGCAACTAATGTTAGGGCTTATTTGTCTAGAACGCATCAAAAGAGCATTTTTTGTGATGAATGGAAGATTGGTAGAGGCAAAGACGCTTATTTATTTTTTGTGTCAGTTTTCTTTTAAAACCGAGAAGTGGGAGACTATTGGGAAGAATATCTTCATTGACTTCTCGATCCATTCGGAAAACAACAACTTGAGAAGAATATCTTCATTGACTTCTCGATCCATTCAGAAAACAACAACTTGAGAAGAATATCTTCATTGACTTCTCGATCCATTCGGAAAACAACAACTTCAGAAGAATATCTTCATTGACTTCTCGATCCATTCGGAAAACAACAACTTGAGAAGAATGTCTTCATTGACTTCTCGATCCATTCGGAAAACAACAACTTCAGAAGAATATCTTCATTGACTTCTCGATCCATTCGGAAAACAACAACTTGAGAAGAATGTCTTCATTGACTTCTCGATCAAATCAGAAAACAACAACTTGAGAAGAATATCTTCATTGACTTCTCGTTCCATTCGGAAAACAACAACTTCAGAAGAATATCTTCATTGACTTCTCGATCCATTCGGAAAACAACAACTTCAGAAGAATGTCTTCATTGACTTCTCGATCCATTCAGAAAACAACAACTTGAGAAGAATATCTTCATTGACTTCTCGATCCATTCGGAAAACAACAACTTGAGAAGAATGTCTTCATTGACTTCTCGATCCATTCGGAAAACAACAACTTGAGAAGAATATCTTCATTGACTTCTCGATCCATTCGGAAAACAACAACTTCAGAAGAATATCTTCATTGACTTCTCGATCCATTCAGAAAACAACAGCTTGAGAAGAATGTCTTCATTGACTTCTCGATCCATTCGAAAAACAACAACTTCAGAAGAATATCTTCATTGACTTCTCGATCCATTCAGAAAACAACAGCTTGAGAAGAATATCTTCATTGACTTCTCGATCCATTCGGAAAACAACAACTTGAGAAGAATATCTTCATTGACTTCTCGATCCATTCGGAAAACAACAACTTGAGAAGAACGTCTTCATTGACTTTTCGATCTATTCGGAGAACAACAACTTGAGAAGAATATCTTCATTGACTTCTCGATCCATTTGGAAAACAACAACTTGAGAAGAATATCTTCATTGACTTCTCGATCCATTCGGAAAACATCAACTTGAGAAGAATATCTTCATTGACTTCTCGATCAAATCAGAAAACAACAACTTGAGAAGAATATCTTCATTGACTTCTCGATCCATTCGGAAAACAACAACTTGAGAAGAATATCTTCATTGACTTCTCGATCCATTCGGAAAAAAACAGCTTGAGAAGAATATCTTCATGTACTTCTCGATCAAATCAGAAAACAACAGCTTGAGAAGAATGTCTTCATTGACTTCTCGATTAAATCTGAAAACAACAACTTGAGAAGAATTTCTTCATTGACTTCTCGATCCATTCGGAAAACAACAACTTGAGAAGAATATCTTCATTGACTTCTCGATCAAATCAGAAAACAACAGCCTGAGAAGAATGTCTTCATTGACTTCTCGATCAAATCAGAAAACAACAACTTGAGAAGAATGTCTTCATTGACTTCTCGATCCATTTGGAAAACAACAACTTCAGAAGAATATCTTCATTGACTTCTCGATCCATTCGGAAAACAACAACTTGAGAAGAATGTCTTCATTGACTTCTCGATCCATTCAGAAAACAACAGCTTGAGAAGAATGTCTTCATTGACTTCTCGATTAAATCTGAAAACAACAACTTGAGAAGAATGTCTTCATTGACTTCTCGATCCATTCAGAAAACAACAACTTGAGAAGAATATCTTCATTGACTTCTCGATCAAATCAGAAAACAACAGCTTGAGAAGAATATCTTCATTGACTTCTCGATCAAATCAGAAAACAACAACTTGAGAAGATTATCTTCATTGACTTCTCGTTCCATTAGGAAAACAACAACTTCAGAAGAATATCTTCATTGACTTCTCGATCCATTCGGAAAACAACAACTTGAGAAGAATGTCTTCATTGACTTCTCGATCCATTCAGAAAACAACAACTTGAGAAGAATATCTTCATTGACTTCTCGATCCATTTGGAAAACAACAACTTGAGAAAAATATCTTCATTGACTTCTCGATCAAATCAGAAAACAACAGCTTGAGAAGAATGTCTTCATTGACGTCTCGATTAAATCAGAAAACAACAACTTGAGAAGAATGTCTTCATTGACTTCTCGATCCATTCGGAAAACAACAACTTGAGAAGAATATCTTCATTGACTTCTCGATCAAATCAGAAAACAACAACTTGAGAAGAATATCTTCATTGACTTCTCGATCCATTCGGAAAACAACAACTTGAGAAGAATATCTTCATTGACTTCTCGATCCATTCGGAAAAAAACAGCTTGAGAAGAATATCTTCATGTACTTCTCGATCAAATCAGAAAACAACAGCTTGAGAAGAATGTCTTCATTGACTTCTCGATTAAATCTGAAAACAACAACTTGAGAAGAATTTCTTCATTGACTTCTCGATCCATTCGGAAAACAACAACTTGAGAAGAATATCTTCATTGACTTCTCGATCAAATCAGAAAACAACAGCCTGAGAAGAATATCTTCATTGACTTCTCGATCCATTCGGAAAACAACAACTTGAGAAGAATGTCTTCATTGACTTCTCGATCCATTTGGAAAACAACAACTTGAGAAGAATATCTTCATTGACTTCTCGATCCATTTGGAAAACAACAACTTGAGAAAAATATCTTCATTGACTTCTCGATTAAATCAGAAAACAACAGCTTGAGAAGAATGTCTTCATTGACGTCTCGATTAAATCAGAAAACAACAACTTGAGAAGAATGTCTTCATTGACTTCTCGATCCATTCGGAAAACAACAACTTGAGAAGAATATCTTCATTGACTTCTCGATCAAATCAGAAAACAACAACTTGAGAAGAATATCTTCATTGACTTCTCGATCCATTCGGAAAAAAACAGCTTGAGAAGAATATCTTCATGTACTTCTCGATCAAATCAGAAAACAACAGCTTGAGAAGAATGTCTTCATTGACTTCTCGATTAAATCTGAAAACAACAACTTGAGAAGAATTTCTTCATTGACTTCTCGATCCATTCGGAAAACAACAACTTGAGAAGAATATCTTCATTGACTTCTCGATCAAATCAGAAAACAACAGCCTGAGAAGAATGTCTTCATTGACTTCTCGATCAAATCAGAAAACAACAACTTGAGAAGAATGTCTTCATTGACTTCTCGATCCATTCGGAAAACAACAACTTGAGAAGAATATCTTCATTGACTTCTCGATCCATTCGAAAAAAAACAACTTGAGAAGAATATCTTCATTGACTTCTCCATCCATTCGGAAAACAACAGCTTGAGAAGAATATCTTCATTGACTTCTCGATCCATTTGGAAAACAACAACTTGAGAAGAATATCTTCATTGACTTCTCGATCCATTCGGAAAAAAACAGCTTGAGAAGAATATCTTCATGTACTTCTCGATCAACTCAGAAAACAACAGCTTGAGAAGAATGTCTTCATTGACGTCTCGATTAAATCAGAAAACAACAACTTGAGAAGAATGTCTTCATTGACTTCTCGATCCATTCGGAAAACAACAACTTGAGAAGAATATCTTCATTGACTTCTCGATCAAATCAGAAAACAACAGCTTGAGAAGAATATCTTCATTGACTTCTCGAACCATTCGGAAAACAACTACTTGAGAAGAATATCTTCATTGACTTCTCGTTCCATTAGGAAAACAACAACTTCAGAAGAATATCTTCATTGACTTCTCGATCCATTCGGAAAACAACAACTTGAGAAGAATGTCTTCATTGACTTCTCGATCCATTCAGAAAACAACAACTTGAGAAGAATATCTTCATTGACTTCTCGATCCATTTGGAAAACAACAACTTGAGAAAAATATCTTCATTGACTTCTCGATCCATTCGGAAAACAACAACTTGAGAAGAATATCTTCATTGACTTCTCGATCAAATCAGAAAACAACAGCCTGAGAAGAATGTCTTTATTGACTTCTCGATCCATTTGGAAAACAACAACTTGAGAAGAATATCTTCATTGAATTCTCGATCCATTCGGAAAAAAACAGCTTGAGAAGAATATCTTCATGTACTTCTCGATCAAATCAGAAAACAACAGCTTGAGAAGAATGTCTTCATTGACGTCTCGATTAAATCAGAAAACAACAACTTGAGATAAATGTCTTCATTGACTTCTCGATCCATTCGGAAAACAACAACTTGAGAAGAATATCTTCATTGACTTCTCGGTCAAATCAGAAAACAACAGGTTGAGAAGAATATCTTCATTGATTTCTCGATTCATTCGGAAAACAACAACTTGAGAAGAATATCTTCATTGACTTTTCGTTCCATTAGGAAAACAACAACTTCAGAAGAATATCTTCATTGACTTCTCGATCCATTCGGAAAACAACAACTTCAGAAGAATGTCTTCATTGACTTCTCGATCCATTCAGAAAACAACAACTTCAGAAGAATATCTTCATTGACTTCTCGATCCATTCGGAAAACAACAACTTGAGAAGAATGTCTTCATTGACTTCTCGATCCATTCGGAGAACAACAACTTGAGAAGAATATCTTCATTGACTTCTCGATCCATTCGGAAAACAACAACTTGAGAAGAATATCTTCATTGACTTCTCGATTAAATCAGAAAACAACAACTTGAGAAGAATGTCTTCATTGACTTCTCGATCCATTCGGAAAACAAAAACTTGAGAAGAATATCTTCATTGACTTCTCGATCAAATCAGAAAACAACAGCTTGAGAAGAATATCTTCATTGATTTCTCGATCCATTCGGAAAACAACAACTTGAGAAGAATATCTTCATTGACTTCTCGTTCCATTAGGAAAACAACAACTTCAGAAGAATATCTTCATTGACTTCTCGATCCATTCGGAAAACAACAACTTCAGAAGAATGTCTTCATTGACTTCTCGATCCATTCGGAGAACAACAACTTGAGAAGAATATCTTCATTGACTTCTCGATCCATTCGGAAAACAACAACTTGAGAAGAATATCTTCATTGACTTCTCGATCCATTTGGAAAACAACAACTTGAGAAGAATATCTTCATTGACTTCTCGATCAAATCAGAAAACAACAGCCTGAGAAGAATGTCTTCATTGAGTTCTCGATCAAATCAGAAAACAACAACTTGAGAAGAATATCTTCATTGACTTCTCGATCCATTCGGAAAACAACAACTTGAGAAGAATATCTTCATTGACTTCTCGATCCATTCGGAAAACAACAACTTGAGAAGGATTTCTTCATTGACTTCTCGATCCATTCGGAAAACAACAACTTGAGAAGAATATCTTCATTGACTTCTCCATCCATTCGGAAAACAACAGCTTGAGAAGAATATCTTCATTGACTTCTCGATCCATTTGGAAAACAACAACTTGAGAAGAATATCTTCATTGACTTCTCGATCCATTCGGAAAAAAACAGCTTGAGAAGAATATCTTCATGTACTTCCCGATCAAATCAGAAAACAACAGCTTGAGAAGAATGTCTTCTTTGACTTCTCGATTAAATCAGAAAACAACAACTTGAGAAGAATGTCTTCATTGACTTCTCGATCCATTCGGAAAACAACAACTTGAGAAGAATGTCTTCATTGACTTCTCGATCCATTCGGAAAAACAACAACTTAAGAAGAATATCTTCATTGACTTCTCGATCCATTCGGAAAACAACAACTTGAGAAGAATATCTTCATTGACTTCTCGATCCATTAGGAAAACAACAACTTCAGAAGAATATCTTCATTGACTTCTCGATCCATTCGGAAAACAACAACTTCAGAAGAATGTCTTCATTGACTTCTCGATCCATTCAGAAAACAACAACTTGAAAAGAATATCTTCATTGACTTCTCGATCCATTCGGAAAACAACAACTTGAGAAGAATGTCTTCATTGACTTCTCGATCCATTAGGAGAACAACAACTTGAGAAGAATGTCTTCATTGACTTCTCGATCCATTCGGAAAACAACAACTTCAGAAGAATATCTTCATTGACTTCTTGATCCATTCAGAAAACAACAACTTGAGAAGAATGTCTTCATTGACTTCTCGATCCATTCGGAAAACAACAACTTGAGAAGAATATCTTCATTGACTTCTCTATCCATTCGGAAAACAACAGCTTGAGAAGAATATCTTCATTGACTTCTCGATCCATTCAGAAAACAACAGCTTGAGAAGAATATCTTCATTGACTTCTCGATCCATTCGGAAAACAACAACTTGAGAAGAATATCTTCATTGACTTCTCGATCCATTCGGAAAACAACAACTTGAGAAGAATTTCTTCATTGACTTCTCGATCCATTCGGAAAACAACAACTTGAGAAGAATATCTTCATTGACTTCTCGATCCATTCGGAAAACAACAACTTGAGAAGAATATCTTCATTGACTTCTCGATCCATTCGGAAAAACAACAACTTGAGAAGAATATCTTCATTGACTTCTCGATCCATTCGGAAAACAACAACTTGAGAAGAATATCTTCATTGACTTCTCGATCCATTTGGAAAACAACAACTTGAGAAGAATATCTTCATTGACTTCTCGATTAAATCAGAAAACAACAACTTGAGAAGAATATCTTCATTGACTTCTCGTTCCATTCGGAAAACAACAACTTCAGAAGAATATCTTTATTGACTTCTCGATCCATTCGGAAAACAACAACTTCAGAAGAATATCTTCATTGACTTCTCGATCCATTCGGAAAACAACAGCTTGAGAAGAATATCTTCATTGACTTCTCGATCCGTTCAGAAAACAACAGCTTGAGAAGAATATCTTCATTGACTTCTCGATCTATTTGGAAAACAACAACTTGAGAAGAATATCTTCATTGACTTCTCGATCCATTCGGAAAACAACAGCTTGAGAAGAATGTCTTCATTGACTTCTCGATTAAATCAGAAAACAACTACTTGAGAAGAATATCTTCATTGACTTCTCGTCCCATTCGGAAAACAACAACTTCAGAAGAATATCTTTATTGACTTCTCGATCCATTCGGAAAACAACAACTTCAGAAGAATATCTTCATTGACTTCTCGATCCATTCGGAAAACAACAACTGCAGAAGAATATCTTCATTGACTTCTCGTTCCATTAGGAAAACAACAACTTCAGAAGAATATCTTTATTGACTTCTCGATCCATTCGGAAAACAACAACTTCAGAAGAATGTCTTCATTGACTTCTCGATCCATTCAGAAAACAACAACTTGAGAAGAACATCTTCATTGACTTCTCGATCCATTCGGAAAACAACAACTTGAGAAGAATGTCTTCATTGACTTCTCGATCCATTCGGAGAACAACAACTTGAGAAGAATATCTTCATTGACTTCTCGATCCATTCGGAAAACAACAACTTGAGAAGAATATCTTCATTGACTTCTCGATTAAATCAGAAAACAACAACTTGAGAAGAATGTCTTCATTGACTTCTCGATCCATTCGGAAAACAAAAACTTGAGAAGAATATCTTCATTGACTTCTCGATCAAATCAGAAAACAACAGCTTGAGAAGAATATCTTCATTGATTTCTCGATCCATTCGGAAAACAACAACTTGAGAAGAATATCTTCATTGACTTCTCGTTCCATTAGGAAAACAACAACTTGAGAAGAATATCTTCATTGACTTCTCGATCCATTCGGAAAACAACAACTTGAGAAGAATATCTTCATTGACTTCTCGATCCATTCGGAAAACAACAACTTGAGAAGGATTTCTTCATTGACTTCTCGATCCATTCGGAAAACAACAACTTGAGAAGAATATCTTCATTGACTTCTCCATCCATTCGGAAAACAACAGCTTGAGAAGAATATCTTCATTGACTTCTCGATCCATTTGGAAAACAACAACTTGAGAAGAATATCTTCATTGACTTCTCGATCCATTCGGAAAAAAACAGCTTGAGAAGAATATCTTCATGTACTTCCCGATCAAATCAGAAAACAACAGCTTGAGAAGAATGTCTTCTTTGACTTCTCGATTAAATCAGAAAACAACAACTTGAGAAGAATGTCTTCATTGACTTCTCGATCCATTCGGAAAACAACAACTTGAGAAGAATGTCTTCATTGACTTCTCGATCCATTCGGAAAAACAACAACTTAAGAAGAATATCTTCATTGACTTCTCGATCCATTCGGAAAACAACAACTTGAGAAGAATATCTTCATTGACTTCTCGATCCATTAGGAAAACAACAACTTCAGAAGAATATCTTCATTGACTTCTCGATCCATTCGGAAAACAACAACTTCAGAAGAATGTCTTCATTGACTTCTCGATCCATTCAGAAAACAACAACTTGAAAAGAATATCTTCATTGACTTCTCGATCCATTCGGAAAACAACAACTTGAGAAGAATGTCTTCATTGACTTCTCGATCCATTAGGAGAACAACAACTTGAGAAGAATGTCTTCATTAACTTCTCGATCCATTCGGAAAACAACAACTTCAGAAGAATATCTTCATTGACTTCTTGATCCATTCAGAAAACAACAACTTGAGAAGAATTTCTTCATTGACTTCTCGATCCATTCGGAAAACAACAACTTGAGAAGAATATCTTCATTGACTTCTCGATCCATTCGGAAAACAACAACTTGAGAAGAATATCTTCATTGACTTCTCGATCCATTCGGAAAAACAACAACTTGAGAAGAATATCTTCATTGACTTCTCGATCCATTCGGAAAACAACAACTTGAGAAGAATATCTTCATTGACTTCTCGATCCATTTGGAAAACAACAACTTGAGAAGAATATCTTCATTGACTTCTCGATTAAATCAGAAAACAACAACTTGAGAAGAATATCTTCATTGACTTCTCGTTCCATTCGGAAAACAACAACTTCAGAAGAATATCTTTATTGACTTCTCGATCCATTCGGAAAACAACAACTTCAGAAGAATATCTTCATTGACTTCTCGATCCATTCGGAAAACAACAGCTTGAGAAGAATATCTTCATTGACTTCTCGATCCGTTCAGAAAACAACAGCTTGAGAAGAATATCTTCATTGACTTCTCGATCTATTTGGAAAACAACAACTTGAGAAGAATATCTTCATTGACTTCTCGATCCATTCGGAAAACAACAGCTTGAGAAGAATGTCTTCATTGACTTCTCGATTAAATCAGAAAACAACAACTTGAGAAGAATATCTTCATTGACTTCTCGTCCCATTCGGAAAACAACAACTTCAGAAGAATATCTTTATTGACTTCTCGATCCATTCGGAAAACAACAACTTCAGAAGAATATCTTCATTGACTTCTCGATCCATTCGGAAAACAACAACTGCAGAAGAATATCTTCATTGACTTCTCGTTCCATTAGGAAAACAACAACTTCAGAAGAATATCTTTATTGACTTCTCGATCCATTCGGAAAACAACAACTTCAGAAGAATGTCTTCATTGACTTCTCGATCCATTCAGAAAACAACAACTTGAGAAGAACATCTTCATTGACTTCTCGATCCATTCGGAAAACAACAACTTGAGAAGAATGTCTTCATTGACTTCTCGATCCATTCGAAGAACAACAACTTGAGAAGAATATCTTCATTGACTTCTCGATCCATTCGGAAAACAACAACTTGAGAAGAATATCTTCATTGACTTCTCGATTAAATCAGAAAACAACAACTTGAGAAGAATGTCTTCATTGACTTCTCGATCCATTCGGAAAACAAAAACTTGAGAAGAATATCTTCATTGACTTCTCGATCAAATCAGAAAACAACAGCTTGAGAAGAATATCTTCATTGATTTCTCGATCCATTCGGAAAACAACAACTTGAGAAGAATATCTTCATTGACTTCTCGTTCCATTAGGAAAACAACAACTTCAGAAGAATATCTTCATTGACTTCTCGATCCATTCGGAAAACAACAACTTCAGAAGAATGTCTTCATTGACTTCTCGATCCATTCGGAGAACAACAACTTGAGAAGAATATCTTCATTGACTTCTCGATCCATTCGGAAAACAACAACTTGAGAAGAATATCTTCATTGACTTCTCGATCCATTTGGAAAACAACAACTTGAGAAGAATATCTTCATTGACTTCTCGATCAAATCAGAAAACAACAGCCTGAGAAGAATGTCTTCATTGACTTCTCGATCAAATCAGAAAACAACAACTTGAGAAGAATATCTTCATTGACTTCTCGATCCATTCGGAAAACAACAACTTGAGAAGAATATCTTCATTGACTTCTCGATCCATTCAGAAAACAACAACTTGAGAAGGATTTCTTCATTGACTTCTCGATCCATTCGGAAAACAACAACTTGAGAAGAATATCTTCATTGACTTCTCCATCCATTCGGAAAACAACAGCTTGAGAAGAATATCTTCATTGACTTCTCGATCCATTTGGAAAACAACAACTTGAGAAGAATATCTTCATTGACTTCTCGATCCATTCGGAAAAAAACAGCTTGAGAAGAATATCTTCATGTACTTCCCGATCAAATCAGAAAACAACAGCTTGAGAAGAATGTCTTCTTTGACTTCTCGATTAAATCAGAAAACAACAACTTGAGAAGAATGTCTTCATTGACTTCTCGATCCATTCGGAAAACAACAACTTGAGAAGAATGTCTTCATTGACTTCTCGATCCATTCGGAAAAACAACAACTTAAGAAGAATATCTTCATTGACTTCTCGATCCATTCGGAAAACAACAACTTGAGAAGAATATCTTCATTGACTTCTCGATCAAATCAGAAAACAACAGCCTGAGAAGAATGTCTTCATTGACTTCTCGATCAAATCAGAAAACAACAACTTGAGAAGAATGTCTTCATTGACTTCTCGATCCATTCGGAAAACAACAACTTGAGAAGAATATCTTCATTGACTTCTCGATCCATTCGGAAAAAAACAACTTGAGAAGAATATCTTCATTGACTTCTCCATCCATTCGGAAAACAACAGCTTGAGAAGAATATCTTCATTGACTTCTCGATCCATTTGGAAAACAACAACTTGAGAAGAATATCTTCATTGACTTCTCGATCCATTCGGAAAAAAACAGCTTGAGAAGAATATCTTCATGTACTTCTCGATCAACTCAGAAAACAACAGCTTGAGAAGAATGTCTTCATTGACGTCTCGATTAAATCAGAAAACAACAACTTGAGAAGAATGTCTTCATTGACTTCTCGATCCATTCGGAAAACAACAACTTGAGAAGAATATCTTCATTGACTTCTCGATCAAATCAGAAAACAACAGCTTGAGAAGAATATCTTCATTGACTTCTCGAACCATTCGGAAAACAACAACTTGAGAAAAATATCTTCATTGACTTCTCGTTCCATTAGGAAAACAACAACTTCAGAAGAATATCTTCATTGACTTCTCGATCCATTCGGAAAACAACAACTTGAGAAGAATGTCTTCATTGACTTCTCGATCCATTCAGAAAACAACAACTTGAGAAGAATATCTTCATTGACTTCTCGATCCATTTGGAAAACAACAACTTGAGAAAAATATCTTCATTGACTTCTCGATCCATTCGGAAAACAACAACTTGAGAAGAATATCTTCATTGACTTCTCGATCAAATCAGAAAACAACAGCCTGAGAAGAATGTCTTTATTGACTTCTCGATCCATTTGGAAAACAACAACTTGAGAAGAATATCTTCATTGAATTCTCGATCCATTCGGAAAAAAACAGCTTGAGAAGAATATCTTCATGTACTTCTCGATCAAATCAGAAAACAACAGCTTGAGAAGAATGTCTTCATTGACGTCTCGATTAAATCAGAAAACAACAACTTGAGAAGAATGTCTTCATTGACTTCTCGATCCATTCGGAAAACAACAACTTGAGAAGAATATCTTCATTGACTTCTCGGTCAAATCAGAAAACAACAGGTTGAGAAGAATATCTTCATTGATTTCTCGATTCATTCGGAAAACAACAACTTGAGAAGAATATCTTCATTGACTTCTCGTTCCATTAGGAAAACAACAACTTCAGAAGAATATCTTCATTGACTTCTCGATCCATTCGGAAAACAACAACTTCAGAAGAATGTCTTCATTGACTTCTCGATCCATTCGGAAAACAACAACTTGAGAAGAATATCTTCATTGACTTCTCGATCCATTCGGAAAACAACAACTTGAGAAGAATGTCTTCATTGACTTCTCGATCCATTCGGAGAACAACAACTTGAGAAGAATATCTTCATTGACTTCTCGATCCATTCGGAAAACAACAACTTGAGAAGAATATCTTCATTGACTTCTCGATTAAATCAGAAAACAACAACTTGAGAAGAATGTCTTCATTGACTTCTCGATCCATTCGGAAAACAAAAACTTGAGAAGAATATCTTCATTGACTTCTCGATCAAATCAGAAAACAACAGCTTGAGAAGAATATCTTCATTGATTTCTCGATCCATTCGGAAAACAACAACTTGAGAAGAATATCTTCATTGACTTCTCGTTCCATTAGGAAAACAACAACTTCAGAAGAATATCTTCATTGACTTCTCGATCCATTCGGAAAACAACAACTTCAGAAGAATGTCTTCATTGACTTCTCGATCCATTCGGAGAACAACAACTTGAGAAGAATATCTTCATTGACTTCTCGATCCATTCGGAAAACAACAACTTGAGAAGAATATCTTCATTGACTTCTCGATCCATTTGGAAAACAACAACTTGAGAAGAATATCTTCATTGACTTCTCGATCAAATCAGAAAACAACAGCCTGAGAAGAATGTCTTCATTGACTTCTCGATCAAATCAGAAAACAACAACTTGAGAAGAATATCTTCATTGACTTCTCGATCCATTCGGAAAACAACAACTTGAGAAGAATATCTTCATTGACTTCTCGATCCATTCGGAAAACAACAACTTGAGAAGGATTTCTTCATTGACTTCTCGATCCATTCGGAAAACAACAACTTGAGAAGAATATCTTCATTGACTTCTCCATCCATTCGGAAAACAACAGCTTGAGAAGAATATCTTCATTGACTTCTCGATCCATTTGGAAAACAACAACTTGAGAAGAATATCTTCATTGACTTCTCGATCCATTCGGAAAAAAACAGCTTGAGAAGAATATCTTCATGTACTTCCCGATCAAATCAGAAAACAACAGCTTGAGAAGAATGTCTTCTTTGACTTCTCGATTAAATCAGAAAACAACAACTTGAGAAGAATGTCTTCATTGACTTCTCGATCCATTCGGAAAACAACAACTTGAGAAGAATGTCTTCATTGACTTCTCGATCCATTCGGAAAAACAACAACTTAAGAAGAATATCTTCATTGACTTCTCGATCCATTCGGAAAACAACAACTTGAGAAGAATATCTTCATTGACTTCTCGATCCATTAGGAAAACAACAACTTCAGAAGAATATCTTCATTGACTTCTCGATCCATTCGGAAAACAACAACTTCAGAAGAATGTCTTCATTGACTTCTCGATCCATTCAGAAAACAACAACTTGAAAAGAATATCTTCATTGACTTCTCGATCCATTCGGAAAACAACAACTTGAGAAGAATGTCTTCATTGACTTCTCGATCCATTAGGAGAACAACAACTTGAGAAGAATGTCTTCATTGACTTCTCGATCCATTCGGAAAACAACAACTTCAGAAGAATATCTTCATTGACTTCTTGATCCATTCAGAAAACAACAACTTGAGAAGAATGTCTTCATTGACTTCTCGATCCATTCGGAAAACAACAACCTGAGAAGAATATCTTCATTGACTTCTCGATCCATTCGGAAAACAACAGCTTGAGAAGAATATCTTCATTGACTTCTCGATCCATTCGGAAAACAACAGCTTGAGAAGAATATCTTCATTGACTTCTCGATCCATTCGGAAAACAACAACTTGAGAAGAATATCTTCATTGACTTCTCGATCCATTCGGAAAACAACAACTTGAGAAGAATTTCTTCATTGACTTCTCGATCCATTCGGAAAACAACAACTTGAGAAGAATATCTTCATTGACTTCTCGATCCATTCGGAAAACAACAACTTGAGAAGAATATCTTCATTGACTTCTCGATCCATTCGGAAAAACAACAACTTGAGAAGAATATCTTCATTGACTTCTCGATCCATTCGGAAAACAACAACTTGAGAAGAATATCTTCATTGACTTCTCGATCCATTTGGAAAACAACAACTTGAGAAGAATATCTTCATTGACTTCTCGATTAAATCAGAAAACAACAACTTGAGAAGAATATCTTCATTGACTTCTCGTTCCATTCGGAAAACAACAACTTCAGAAGAATATCTTTATTGACTTCTCGATCCATTCGGAAAACAACAACTTCAGAAGAATATCTTCATTGACTTCTCGATCCATTCGGAAAACAACAGCTTGAGAAGAATATCTTCATTGACTTCTCGATCCGTTCAGAAAACAACAGCTTGAGAAGAATATCTTCATTGACTTCTCGATCTATTTGGAAAACAACAACTTGAGAAGAATATCTTCATTGACTTCTCGATCCATTCGGAAAACAACAGCTTGAGAAGAATGTCTTCATTGACTTCTCGATTAAATCAGAAAACAACAACTTGAGAAGAATATCTTCATTGACTTCTCGTCCCATTCGGAAAACAACAACTTCAGAAGAATATCTTTATTGACTTCTCGATCCATTCGGAAAACAACAACTTCAGAAGAATATCTTCATTGACTTCTCGATCCATTCGGAAAACAACAACTGCAGAAGAATATCTTCATTGACTTCTCGTTCCATTAGGAAAACAACAACTTCAGAAGAATATCTTCATTGACTTCTCGATCCATTCGGAAAACAACAACTTCAGAAGAATGTCTTCATTGACTTCTCGATCCATTCAGAAAACAACAACTTGAGAAGAACATCTTCATTGACTTCTCGATCCATTCGGAAAACAACAACTTGAGAAGAATGTCTTCATTGACTTCTCGATCCATTCGGAGAACAACAACTTGAGAAGAATATCTTCATTGACTTCTCGATCCATTCGGAAAACAACAACTTGAGAAGAATATCTTCATTGACTTCTCGATTAAATCAGAAAACAACAACTTGAGAAGAATGTCTTCATTGACTTCTCGATCCATTCGGAAAACAAAAACTTGAGAAGAATATCTTCATTGACTTCTCGATCAAATCAGAAAACAACAGCTTGAGAAGAATATCTTCATTGATTTCTCGATCCATTCGGAAAACAACAACTTGAGAAGAATATCTTCATTGACTTCTCGTTCCATTAGGAAAACAACAACTTCAGAAGAATATCTTCATTGACTTCTCGATCCATTCGGAAAACAACAACTTCAGAAGAATGTCTTCATTTACTTCTCGATCCATTCGGAGAACAACAACTTGAGAAGAATATCTTCATTGACTTCTCGATCCATTCGGAAAACAACAACTTGAGAAGAATATCTTCATTGACTTCTCGATCCATTTGGAAAACAACAACTTGAGAAGAATATCTTCATTGACTTCTCGATCAAATCAGAAAACAACAGCCTGAGAAGAATGTCTTCATTGACTTCTCGATCAAATCAGAAAACAACAACTTGAGAAGAATATCTTCATTGACTTCTCGATCCATTCGGAAAACAACAACTTGAGAAGAATATCTTCATTGACTTCTCGATCCATTCGGAAAACAACAACTTGAGAAGGATTTCTTCATTGACTTCTCGATCCATTCGGAAAACAACAACTTGAGAAGAATATCTTCATTGACTTCTCCATCCATTCGGAAAACAACAGCTTGAGAAGAATATCTTCATTGACTTCTCGATCCATTAGGAAAACAACAACTTCAGAAGAATATCTTCATTGACTTCTCGATCCATTCGGAAAACAACAACTTCAGAAGAATGTCTTCATTGACTTCTCGATCCATTCAGAAAACAACAACTTGAAAAGAATATCTTCATTGACTTCTCGATCCATTCGGAAAACAACAACTTGAGAAGAATGTCTTCATTGACTTCTCGATCCATTAGGAGAACAACAACTTGAGAAGAATGTCTTCATTGACTTCTCGATCCATTCGGAAAACAACAACTTCAGAAGAATATCTTCATTGACTTCTTGATCCATTCAGAAAACAACAACTTGAGAAGAATGTCTTCATTGACTTCTCGATCCATTCGGAAAACAACAACTTGAGAAGAATATCTTCATTGACTTCTCGATCCATTCGGAAAACAACAGCTTGAGAAGAATATCTTCATTGACTTCTCGATCCATTCAGAAAACAACAGCTTGAGAAGAATATCTTCATTGACTTCTCGATCCATTCGGAAAACAACAACTTGAGAAGAATATCTTCATTGACTTCTCGATCCATTCGGAAAACAACAACTTGAGAAGAATTTCTTCATTGACTTCTCGATCCATTCGGAAAACAACAACTTGAGAAGAATATCTTCATTGACTTCTCGATCCATTCGGAAAACAACAACTTGAGAAGAATATCTTCATTGACTTCTCGATCCATTCGGAAAACAACAACTTGAGAAGAATATCTTCATTGACTTCTCGATCCATTCGGAAAACAACAGCTTGAGAAGAATATCTTCATTGACTTCTCGATCCATTCAGAAAACAACAGCATGAGAAGAATATCTTCATTGACTTCTCGATCCATTCGGAAAACAACAACTTGAGAAGAATATCTTCATTGACTTCTCGATCCATTCGGAAAACAACAACTTGAGAAGAATTTCTTCATTGACTTCTCGATCCATTCGGAAAACAACAACTTGAGAAGAATATCTTCATTGACTTCTCGATCCATTCGGAAAACAACAACTTGAGAATAATATCTTCATTGACTTCTCGATCCATTCGGAAAAACAACAACTTGAGAAGAATATCTTCATTGACTTCTCGATCCATTCGGAAAACAACAACTTGAGAAGAATATCTTCATTGACTTCTCGATCCATTTGGAAAACAACAACTTGAGAAGAATATCTTCATTGACTTCTCGATTAAATCAGAAAACAACAACTTGAGAAGAATATCTTCATTGACTTCTCGTTCCATTCGGAAAACAACAACTTCAGAAGAATATCTTTATTGACTTCTCGATCCATTCGGAAAACAACAACTTGAGAAGAATATCTTCATTGACTTCTCGTCCCATTCGGAAAACAACAACTTCAGAAGAATATCTTTATTGACTTCTCGATCCATTCGGAAAACAACAACTTCAGAAGAATATCTTCATTGACTTCTCGATCCATTCGGAAAACAACAACTGCAGAAGAATATCTTCATTGACTTCTCGTTCCATTAAGAAAACAACAACTTCAGAAGAATATCTTCATTGACTTCTCGATCCATTCGGAAAACAACAACTTCAGAAGAATGTCTTCATTGACTTCTCGATCCATTCAGAAAACAACAACTTGAGAAGAACATCTTCATTGACTTCTCGATCCATTCGGAAAACAACAACTTGAGAAGAATGTCTTCATTGACTTCTCGATCCATTCGGAGAACAACAACTTGAGAAGAATATCTTCATTGACTTCTCGATCCATTCGGAAAACAACAACTTGAGAAGAATATCTTCATTGACTTCTCGATTAAATCAGAAAACAACAACTTGAGAAGAATGTCTTCATTGACTTCTCGATCCATTCGGAAAACAAAAACTTGAGAAGAATATCTTCATTGACTTCTCGATCAAATCAGAAAACAACAGCTTGAGAAGAATATCTTCATTGATTTCTCGATCCATTCGGAAAACAACAACTTGAGAAGAATATCTTCATTGACTTCTCGTTCCATTAGGAAAACAACAACTTCAGAAGAATATCTTCATTGACTTCTCGATCCATTCGGAAAACAACAACTTCAGAAGAATGTCTTCATTGACTTCTCGATCCATTCGGAGAACAACAACTTGAGAAGAATATCTTCATTGACTTCTCGATCCATTCGGAAAACAACAACTTGAGAAGAATATCTTCATTGACTTCTCGATCCATTTGGAAAACAACAACTTGAGAAGAATATCTTCATTGACTTCTCGATCAAATCAGAAAACAACAGCCTGAGAAGAATGTCTTCATTGACTTCTCGATCAAATCAGAAAACAACAACTTGAGAAGAATATCTTCATTGACTTCTCGATCCATTCGGAAAACAACAACTTGAGAAGAATATCTTCATTGACTTCTCGATCCATTCGGAAAACAACAACTTGAGAAGGATTTCTTCATTGACTTCTCGATCCATTCGGAAAACAACAACTTGAGAAGAATATCTTCATTGACTTCTCCATCCATTCGGAAAACAACAGCTTGAGAAGAATATCTTCATTGACTTCTCGATCCATTTGGAAAACAACAACTTGAGAAGAATATCTTCATTGACTTCTCGATCCATTCGGAAAAAAACAGCTTGAGAAGAATATCTTCATGTACTTCCCGATCAAATCAGAAAACAACAGCTTGAGAAGAATGTCTTCTTTGACTTCTCGATTAAATCAGAAAACAACAACTTGAGAAGAATGTCTTCATTGACTTCTCGATCCATTCGGAAAACAACAACTTGAGAAGAATGTCTTCATTGACTTCTCGATCCATTCGGAAAAACAACAACTTAAGAAGAATATCTTCATTGACTTCTCGATCCATTCGGAAAACAACAACTTGAGAAGAATATCTTCATTGACTTCTCGATCCATTAGGAAAACAACAACTTCAGAAGAATATCTTCATTGACTTCTCGATCCATTCGGAAAACAACAACTTCAGAAGAATGTCTTCATTGACTTCTCGATCCATTCAGAAAACAACAACTTGAAAAGAATATCTTCATTGACTTCTCGATCCATTCGGAAAACAACAACTTGAGAAGAATGTCTTCATTGACTTCTCGATCCATTCGGAAAAACAACAACTTGAGAAGAATATCTTCATTGACTTCTCGATCCATTCGGAAAACAACAACTTGAAAAGAATATCTTCATTGACTTCTCGATCCATTTGGAAAACAACAACTTGAGAAGAATATCTTCATTGACTTCTCGATTAAATCAGAAAACAACAACTTGAGAAGAATATCTTCATTGACTTCTCGTTCCATTCGGAAAACAACAACTTCAGAAGAATATCTTTATTGACTTCTCGATCCATTCGGAAAAGAACAACTTCAGAAGAATATCTTCATTGACTTCTCGATCCATTCGGAAAACAACAGCTTGAGAAGAATATCTTCATTGACTTCTCGATCCGTTCAGAAAACAACAGCTTGAGAAGAATATCTTCATTGACTTCTCGATCTATTTGGAAAACAACAACTTGAGAAGAATATCTTCATTGACTTCTCGATCCATTCGGAAAACAACAGCTTGAGAAGAATGTCTTCATTGACTTCTCGATTAAATCAGAAAACAACAACTTGAGAAGAATATCTTCATTGACTTCTCGTCCCATTCGGAAAACAACAACTTCAGAAGAATATCTTTATTGACTTCTCGATCCATTCGGAAAACAACAACTTCAGAAGAATATCTTCATTGACTTCTCGATCCATTCGGAAAACAACAACTGCAGAAGAATATCTTCATTGACTTCTCGTTCCATTAGGAAAACAACAACTTCAGAAGAATATCTTCATTGACTTCTCGATCCATTCGGAAAACAACAACTTCAGAAGAATGTCTTCATTGACTTCTCGATCCATTCAGAAAACAACAACTTGAGAAGAACATCTTCATTGACTTCTCGATCCATTCGGAAAACAACAACTTGAGAAGAATGTCTTCATTGACTTCTCGATCCATTCGGAGAACAACAACTTGAGAAGAATATCTTCATTGACTTCTCGATCCATTCGGAAAACAACAACTTGAGAAGAATATCTTCATTGACTTCTCGATTAAATCAGAAAACAACAACTTGAGAAGAATGTCTTCATTGACTTCTCGATCCATTCGGAAAACAAAAACTTGAGAAGAATATCTTCATTGACTTCTCGATCAAATCAGAAAACAACAGCTTGAGAAGAATATCTTCATTGATTTCTCGATCCATTCGGAAAACAACAACTTGAGAAGAATATCTTCATTGACTTCTCGTTCCATTAGGAAAACAACAACTTCAGAAGAATATCTTCATTGACTTCTCGATCCATTCGGAAAACAACAACTTGAGAAGAATGTCTTCATTGACTTCTCGATCCATTCGGAGAACAACAACTTGAGAAGAATATCTTCATTGACTTCTCGATCCATTCGGAAAACAACAACTTGAGAAGAATATCTTCATTGACTTCTCGATCCATTTGGAAAACAACAACTTGAGAAGAATATCTTCATTGACTTCTCGATCAAATCAGAAAACAACAGCCTGAGAAGAATGTCTTCATTGACTTCTCGATCAAATCAGAAAACAACAACTTGAGAAGAATATCTTCATTGACTTCTCGATCCATTCGGAAAACAACAACTTGAGAAGAATATCTTCATTGACTTCTCGATCCATTCGGAAAACAACAACTTGAGAAGGATTTCTTCATTGACTTCTCGATCCATTCGGAAAACAACAACTTGAGAAGAATATCTTCATTGACTTCTCCATCCATTCGGAAAACAACAGCTTGAGAAGAATATCTTCATTGACTTCTCGATCCATTTGGAAAACAACAACTTGAGAAGAATATCTTCATTGACTTCTCGATCCATTCGGAAAAAAACAGCTTGAGAAGAATATCTTCATGTACTTCCCGATCAAATCAGAAAACAACAGCTTGAGAAGAATGTCTTCTTTGACTTCTCGATTAAATCAGAAAACAACAACTTGAGAAGAATGTCTTCATTGACTTCTCGATCCATTCGGAAAACAACAACTTGAGAAGAATGTCTTCATTGACTTCTCGATCCATTCGGAAAAACAACAACTTAAGAAGAATATCTTCATTGACTTCTCGATCCATTCGGAAAACAACAACTTGAGAATAATATCTTCATTGACTTCTCGATCCATTCGGAAAAACAACAACTTGAGAAGAATATCTTCATTGACTTCTCGATCCATTCGGAAAACAACAACTTGAGAAGAATATCTTCATTGACTTCTCGATCCATTTGGAAAACAACAACTTGAGAAGAATATCTTCATTGACTTCTCGATTAAATCAGAAAACAACAACTTGAGAAGAATATCTTCATTGACTTCTCGTTCCATTCGGAAAACAACAACTTCAGAAGAATATCTTTATTGACTTCTCGATCCATTCGGAAAACAACAACTTCAGAAGAATATCTTCATTGACTTCTCGATCCATTCGGAAAACAACAGCTTGAGAAGAATATCTTCATTGACTTCTCGATCCGTTCAGAAAACAACAGCTTGAGAAGAATATCTTCATTGACTTCTCGATCTATTTGGAAAACAACAACTTGAGAAGAATATCTTCATTGACTTCTCGATCCATTCGGAAAACAACAGCTTGAGAAGAATGTCTTCATTGACTTCTCGATTAAATCAGAAAACAACAACTTGAGAAGAATATCTTCATTGACTTCTCGTCCCATTCGGAAAACAACAACTTCAGAAGAATATCTTTATTGACTTCTCGATCCATTCGGAAAACAACAACTTCAGAAGAATATCTTCATTGACTTCTCGATCCATTCGGAAAACAACAACTGCAGAAGAATATCTTCATTGACTTCTCGTTCCATTAGGAAAACAACAACTTCAGAAGAATATCTTCATTGACTTCTCGATCCATTCGGAAAACAACAACTTCAGAAGAATGTCTTCATTGACTTCTCGATCCATTCAGAAAACAACAACTTGAGAAGAACATCTTCATTGACTTCTCGATCCATTCGGAAAACAACAACTTGAGAAGAATGTCTTCATTGACTTCTCGATCCATTCGGAGAACAACAACTTGAGAAGAATATCTTCATTGACTTCTCGATCCATTCGGAAAACAACAACTTGAGAAGAATATCTTCATTGACTTCTCGATTAAATCAGAAAACAACAACTTGAGAAGAATGTCTTCATTGACTTCTCGATCCATTCGGAAAACAAAAACTTGAGAAGAATATCTTCATTGACTTCTCGATCAAATCAGAAAACAACAGCTTGAGAAGAATATCTTCATTGATTTCTCGATCCATTCGGAAAACAACAACTTGAGAAGAATATCTTCATTGACTTCTCGTTCCATTAGGAAAACAACAACTTCAGAAGAATATCTTCATTGACTTCTCGATCCATTCGGAAAACAACAACTTCAGAAGAATGTCTTCATTGACTTCTCGATCCATTCGGAGAACAACAACTTGAGAAGAATATCTTCATTGACTTCTCGATCCATTCGGAAAACAACAACTTGAGAAGAATATCTTCATTGACTTCTCGATCCATTTGGAAAACAACAACTTGAGAAGAATATCTTCATTGACTTCTCGATCCATTCGGAAAAAAACAGCTTGAGAAGAATATCTTCATGTACTTCCCGATCAAATCAGAAAACAACAGCTTGAGAAGAATGTCTTCTTTGACTTCTCGATTAAATCAGAAAACAACAACTTGAGAAGAATGTCTTCATTGACTTCTCGATCCATTCGGAAAACAACAACTTGAGAAGAATGTCTTCATTGACTTCTCGATCCATTCGGAAAAACAACAACTTAAGAAGAATATCTTCATTGACTTCTCGATCCATTCGGAAAACAACAACTTGAGAATAATATCTTCATTGACTTCTCGATCCATTCGGAAAAACAACAACTTGAGAAGAATATCTTCATTGACTTCTCGATCCATTCGGAAAACAACAACTTGAGAAGAATATCTTCATTGACTTCTCGATCCATTTGGAAAACAACAACTTGAGAAGAATATCTTCATTGACTTCTCGATTAAATCAGAAAACAACAACTTGAGAAGAATATCTTCATTGACTTCTCGTTCCATTCGGAAAACAACAACTTCAGAAGAATATCTTTATTGACTTCTCGATCCATTCGGAAAACAACAACTTCAGAAGAATATCTTCATTGACTTCTCGATCCATTCGGAAAACAACAGCTTGAGAAGAATATCTTCATTGACTTCTCGATCCGTTCAGAAAACAACAGCTTGAGAAGAATATCTTCATTGACTTCTCGATCTATTTGGAAAACAACAACTTGAGAAGAATATCTTCATTGACTTCTCGATCCATTCGGAAAACAACAGCTTGAGAAGAATGTCTTCATTGACTTCTCGATTAAATCAGAAAACAACAACTTGAGAAGAATATCTTCATTGACTTCTCGTCCCATTCGGAAAACAACAACTTCAGAAGAATATCTTTATTGACTTCTCGATCCATTCGGAAAACAACAACTTCAGAAGAATATCTTCATTGACTTCTCGATCCATTCGGAAAACAACAACTGCAGAAGAATATCTTCATTGACTTCTCGTTCCATTAGGAAAACAACAACTTCAGAAGAATATCTTCATTGACTTCTCGATCCATTCGGAAAACAACAACTTCAGAAGAATGTCTTCATTGACTTCTCGATCCATTCAGAAAACAACAACTTGAGAAGAACATCTTCATTGACTTCTCGATCCATTCGGAAAACAACAACTTGAGAAGAATGTCTTCATTGATTTCTCGATCCATTCGGAGAACAACAACTTGAGAAGAATATCTTCATTGACTTCTCGATCCATTCGGAAAACAACAACTTGAGAAGAATATCTTCATTGACTTCTCGATTAAATCAGAAAACAACAACTTGAGAAGAATGTCTTCATTGACTTCTCGATCCATTCGGAAAACAAAAACTTGAGAAGAATATCTTCATTGACTTCTCGATCAAATCAGAAAACAACAGCTTGAGAAGAATATCTTCATTGATTTCTCGATCCATTCGGAAAACAACAACTTGAGAAGAATATCTTCATTGACTTCTCGTTCCATTAGGAAAACAACAACTTCAGAAGAATATCTTCATTGACTTCTCGATCCATTCGGAAAACAACAACTTCAGAAGAATGTCTTCATTGACTTCTCGATCCATTCGGAGAACAACAACTTGAGAAGAATATCTTCATTGACTTCTCGATCCATTCGGAAAACAACAACTTGAGAAGAATATCTTCATTGACTTCTCGATCCATTTGGAAAACAACAACTTGAGAAGAATATCTTCATTGACTTCTCGATCAAATCAGAAAACAACAGCCTGAGAAGAATGTCTTCATTGACTTCTCGATCAAATCAGAAAACAACAACTTGAGAAGAATATCTTCATTGACTTCTCGATCCATTCGGAAAACAACAACTTGAGAAGAATATCTTCATTGACTTCTCGATCCATTCGGAAAACAACAACTTGAGAAGGATTTCTTCATTGACTTCTCGATCCATTCGGAAAACAACAACTTGAGAAGAATATCTTCATTGACTTCTCCATCCATTCGGAAAACAACAGCTTGAGAAGAATATCTTCATTGACTTCTCGATCCATTTGGAAAACAACAACTTGAGAAGAATATCTTCATTGACTTCTCGATCCATTCGGAAAAAAACAGCTTGAGAAGAATATCTTCATGTACTTCCCGATCAAATCAGAAAACAACAGCTTGAGAAGAATGTCTTCTTTGACTTCTCGATTAAATCAGAAAACAACAACTTGAGAAGAATGTCTTCATTGACTTCTCGATCCATTCGGAAAACAACAACTTGAGAAGAATGTCTTCATTGACTTCTCGATCCATTCGGAAAAACAACAACTTAAGAAGAATATCTTCATTGACTTCTCGATCCATTCGGAAAACAACAACTTGAGAAGAATATCTTCATTGACTTCTCGATCCATTAGGAAAACAACAACTTCAGAAGAATATCTTCATTGACTTCTCGATCCATTCGGAAAACAACAACTTCAGAAGAATGTCTTCATTGACTTCTCGATCCATTCAGAAAACAACAACTTGAAAAGAATATCTTCATTGACTTCTCGATCCATTCGGAAAACAACAACTTGAGAAGAATGTCTTCATTGACTTCTCGATCCATTCGGAAAAACAACAACTTGAGAAGAATATCTTCATTGACTTCTCGATCCATTCGGAAAACAACAACTTGAAAAGAATATCTTCATTGACTTCTCGATCCATTTGGAAAACAACAACTTGAGAAGAATATCTTCATTGACTTCTCGATTAAATCAGAAAACAACAACTTGAGAAGAATATCTTCATTGACTTCTCGTTCCATTCGGAAAACAACAACTTCAGAAGAATATCTTTATTGACTTCTCGATCCATTCGGAAAACAACAACTTCAGAAGAATATCTTCATTGACTTCTCGATCCATTCGGAAAACAACAGCTTGAGAAGAATATCTTCATTGACTTCTCGATCCGTTCAGAAAACAACAGCTTGAGAAGAATATCTTCATTGACTTCTCGATCTATTTGGAAAACAACAACTTGAGAAGAATATCTTCATTGACTTCTCGATCCATTCGGAAAACAACAGCTTGAGAAGAATGTCTTCATTGACTTCTCGATTAAATCAGAAAACAACAACTTGAGAAGAATATCTTCATTGACTTCTCGTCCCATTCGGAAAACAACAACTTCAGAAGAATATCTTTATTGACTTCTCGATCCATTCGGAAAACAACAACTTCAGAAGAATATCTTCATTGACTTCTCGATCCATTCGGAAAACAACAACTGCAGAAGAATATCTTCATTGACTTCTCGTTCCATTAGGAAAACAACAACTTCAGAAGAATATCTTCATTGACTTCTCGATCCATTCGGAAAACAACAACTTCAGAAGAATGTCTTCATTGACTTCTCGATCCATTCAGAAAACAACAACTTGAGAAGAACATCTTCATTGACTTCTCGATCCATTCGGAAAACAACAACTTGAGAAGGATGTCTTCATTGACTTCTCGATCCATTCGGAGAACAACAACTTGAGAAGAATATCTTCATTGACTTCTCGATCCATTCGGAAAACAACAACTTGAGAAGAATATCTTCATTGACTTCTCGATTAAATCAGAAAACAACAACTTGAGAAGAATGTCTTCATTGACTTCTCGATCCATTCGGAAAACAAAAACTTGAGAAGAATATCTTCATTGACTTCTCGATCAAATCAGAAAACAACAGCTTGAGAAGAATATCTTCATTGATTTCTCGATCCATTCGGAAAACAACAACTTGAGAAGAATATCTTCATTGACTTCTCGTTCCATTAGGAAAACAACAACTTCAGAAGAATATCTTCATTGACTTCTCGATCCATTCGGAAAACAACAACTTGAGAAGAATGTCTTCATTGACTTCTCGATCCATTCGGAGAACAACAACTTGAGAAGAATATCTTCATTGACTTCTCGATCCATTCGGAAAACAACAACTTGAGAAGAATATCTTCATTGACTTCTCGATCCATTTGGAAAACAACAACTTGAGAAGAATATCTTCATTGACTTCTCGATCAAATCAGAAAACAACAGCCTGAGAAGAATGTCTTCATTGACTTCTCGATCAAATCAGAAAACAACAACTTGAGAAGAATATCTTCATTGACTTCTCGATCCATTCGGAAAACAACAACTTGAGAAGAATATCTTCATTGACTTCTCGATCCATTCGGAAAACAACAACTTGAGAAGGATTTCTTCATTGACTTCTCGATCCATTCGGAAAACAACAACTTGAGAAGAATATCTTCATTGACTTCTCCATCCATTCGGAAAACAACAGCTTGAGAAGAATATCTTCATTGACTTCTCGATCCATTTGGAAAACAACAACTTGAGAAGAATATCTTCATTGACTTCTCGATCCATTCGGAAAAAAACAGCTTGAGAAGAATATCTTCATGTACTTCCCGATCAAATCAGAAAACAACAGCTTGAGAAGAATGTCTTCTTTGACTTCTCGATTAAATCAGAAAACAACAACTTGAGAAGAATGTCTTCATTGACTTCTCGATCCATTCGGAAAACAACAACTTGAGAAGAATGTCTTCATTGACTTCTCGATCCATTCGGAAAAACAACAACTTAAGAAGAATATCTTCATTGACTTCTCGATCCATTCGGAAAAACAACAACTTAAGAAGAATATCTTCATTGACTTCTCGATCCATTAGGAAAACAACAACTTCAGAAGAATATCTTCATTGACTTCTCGATCCATTCGGAAAACAACAACTTCAGAAGAATGTCTTCATTGACTTCTCGATCCATTCAGAAAACAACAACTTGAAAAGAATATCTTCATTGACTTCTCGATCCATTCGGAAAACAACAACTTGAGAAGAATGTCTTCATTGACTTCTCGATCCATTAGGAGAACAACAACTTGAGAAGAATGTCTTCATTGACTTCTCGATCCATTCGGAAAACAACAACTTCAGAAGAATATCTTCATTGACTTCTTGATCCATTCAGAAAACAACAACTTGAGAAGAATGTCTTCATTGACTTCTCGATCCATTCGGAAAACAACAACTTGAGAAGAATATCTTCATTGACTTCTCGATCCATTCGGAAAACAACAGCTTGAGAAGAATATCTTCATTGACTTCTCGATCCATTCAGAAAACAGCAGCTTGAGAAGAATATCTTCATTGACTTCTCGATCCATTCGGAAAACAACAACTTGAGAAGAATATCTTCATTGACTTCTCGATCCATTAGGAAAACAACAACTTGAGAAGAATTTCTTCATTGACTTCTCGATCCATTCGGAAAACAACAACTTGAGAAGAATATCTTCATTGACTTCTCGATCCATTCGGAAAAACAACAACTTGAGAAGAATATCTTCATTGACTTCTCGATCCATTCGGAAAACAACAACTTGAGAAGAATATCTTCATTGACTTCTCGATCCATTTGGAAAACAACAACTTGAGAAGAATATCTTCATTGACTTCTCGATTAAATCAGAAAACAACAACTTGAGAAGAATATCTTCATTGACTTCTCGTTCCATTCGGAAAACAACAACTTCAGAAGAATATATTTATTGACTTCTCGATCCATTCGGAAAACAACAACTTCAGAAGAATATCTTCATTGACTTCTCGATCCATTCGGAAAACAACAGCTTGAGAAGAATATCTTCATTGACTTCTCGATCCGTTCAGAAAACAACAGCTTGAGAAGAATATCTTCATTGACTTCTCGATCTATTTGGAAAACAACAACTTGAGAAGAATATCTTCATTGACTTCTCGATCCATTCGGAAAACAACAGCTTGAGAAGAATGTCTTCATTGACTTCTCGATCAAATCAGAAAACAACAGCTTGAGAAGAATATCTTCATTGATTTCTCGATCCATTCGGAAAACAACAACTTGAGAAGAATATCTTCATTGACTTCTCGTTCCATTAGGAAAACAACAACTTCAGAAGAATATCTTCATTGACTTCTCGATCCATTCGGAAAACAACAACTTGAGAAGAATGTCTTCATTGACTTCTCGATCCATTCGGAGAACAACAACTTGAGAAGAATATCTTCATTGACTTCTCGATCCATTCGGAAAACAACAACTTGAGAAGAATATCTTCATTGACTTCTCGATCCATTTGGAAAACAATCCTTGAGAAGAATATCTTCATTGACTTCTCGATCAAATCAGAAAACAACAGCCTGAGAAGAATGTCTTCATTGACTTCTCGATCAAATCAGAAAACAACAACTTGAGAAGAATATCTTCATTGACTTCTCGATCCATTCGGAAAACAACAACTTGAGAAGAATATCTTCATTGACTTCTCGATCCATTCGGAAAACAACAACTTGAGAAGGATTTCTTCATTGACTTCTCGATCCATTCGGAAAACAACAACTTGAGAAGAATATCTTCATTGACTTCTCCATCCATTCGGAAAACAACAGCTTGAGAAGAATATCTTCATTGACTTCTCGATCCATTTGGAAAACAACAACTTGAGAAGAATATCTTCATTGACTTCTCGATCCATTCGGAAAAAAACAGCTTGAGAAGAATATCTTCATGTACTTCCCGATCAAATCAGAAAACAACAGCTTGAGAAGAATGTCTTCTTTGACTTCTCGATTAAATCAGAAAACAACAACTTGAGAAGAATGTCTTCATTGACTTCTCGATCCATTCGGAAAACAACAACTTGAGAAGAATGTCTTCATTGACTTCTCGATCCATTCGGAAAAACAACAACTTAAGAAGAATATCTTCATTGACTTCTCGATCCATTCGGAAAACAACAACTTGAGAAGAATATCTTCATTGACTTCTCGATCCATTAGGAAAACAACAACTTCAGAAGAATATCTTCATTGACTTCTCGATCCATTCGGAAAACAACAACTTCAGAAGAATGTCTTCATTGACTTCTCGATCCATTCAGAAAACAACAACCTGAAAAGAATATCTTCATTGACTTCTCGATCCATTCGGAAAACAACAACTTGAGAAGAATGTCTTCATTGACTTCTCGATCCATTAGGAGAACAACAACTTGAGAAGAATGTCTTCATTGACTTCTCGATCCATTCGGAAAACAACAACTTCAGAAGAATATCTTCATTGACTTCTTGATCCATTCAGAAAACAACAACTTGAGAAGAATGTCTTCATTGACTTCTCGATCCATTCGGAAAACAACAACTTGAGAAGAATATCTTCATTGACTTCTCGATCCATTCGGAAAACAACAGCTTGAGAAGAATATCTTCATTGACTTCTCGATCTATTCAGAAAACAGCAGCTTGAGAAGAATATCTTCATTGACTTCTCGATCCATTCGGAAAACAACAACTTGAGAAGAATATCTTCATTGACTTCTCGATCCATTAGGAAAACAACAACTTGAGAAGAATTTCTTCATTGACTTCTCGATCCATTCGGAAAACAACAACTTGAGAAGAATATCTTCATTGACTTCTCGATCCATTCGGAAAACAACAACTTGAGAAGAATATCTTCATTGACTTCTCGATCCATTTGGAAAACAACAACTTGAGAAGAATATCTTCATTGACTTCTCGATTAAATCAGAAAACAACAACTTGAGAAGAATATCTTCATTGACTTCTCGTTCCATTCGGAAAACAACAACTTCAGAAGAATATCTTTATTGACTTCTCGATCCATTCGGAAAACAACAACTTCAGAAGAATATCTTCATTGACTTCTCGATTAAATCAGAAAACAACAACTTGAGAAGAATATCTTCATTGACTTCTCGTCCCATTCGGAAAACAACAACTTCAGAAGAATATCTTTATTGACTTCTCGATTAAATCAGAAAACAACAACTTGAGAAGAATATCTTCATTGACTTCTCGTTCCATTCGGAAAACAACAACTTCAGAAGAATATCTTTATTGACTTCTCGATCCATTCGGAAAACAACAACTTCAGAAGAATATCTTCATTGACTTCTCGATCCATTCGGAAAACAACAGCTTGAGAAGAATATCTTCATTGACTTCTCGATCCGTTCAGAAAACAACAGCTTGAGAAGAATATCTTCATTGACTTCTCGATCTATTTGGAAAACAACAACTTGAGAAGAATATCTTCATTGACTTCTCGATCCATTCGGAAAACAACAGCTTGAGAAGAATGTCTTCATTGACTTCTCGATTAAATCAGAAAACAACAACTTGAGAAGAATATCTTCATTGACTTCTCGTCCCATTCGGAAAACAACAACTTCAGAAGAATATCTTTATTGACTTCTCGATCCATTCGGAAAACAACAACTTCAGAAGAATATCTTCATTGACTTCTCGATCCATTCGGAAAACAACAACTGCAGAAGAATATCTTCATTGACTTCTCGATCCATTCAGAAAACAACAACTTGAGAAGAATATCTTCATTGACTTCTCGATCCATTCGGAAAACAACAACTTGAGAAGAATGTCTTCATTGACTTCTCGATCCATTCGGAGAACAACAACTTGAGAAGAATATCTTCATTGACTTCTCGATCCATTCGGAAAACAACAGCTTGAGAAGAATATCTTCATTGACCTCTCGATCCATTCAGAAAACAACAGCTTGAGAAGAATATCTTCATTGACTTCTCGAACCATTCGGAAAACAACAACTTGAGAAGAATGTCTTCATTGACTTCTCGATCCATTCGGAGAACAACAACTTGAGAAGAATATCTTCATTGACTTCTCGATCCATTCGGAAAACAACAACTTCAGAAGAATATCTTCATTGACTTCTTGATCCATTCAGAAAACAACAACTTGAGAAGAATGTCTTCAGTGACTTCTCGATCCATTTGCAAAACAACAACTTCAGAAGAATATCTTCATTGACTTCTCGATCCATTCGGAAAACAACAACTTGAGAAGAATATCTTAATTGACTTCTCGAACCATTCGGAAAACAACAGCTTGAGAAGAATATCTTCATTGACTTCTCGATCCATTCAGAAAACAACAAGTTGAGAAGAATATCTTCATTGACTTCTCGATCCATTCGGAAAAACAACAACTTGAGAAGAATATCTTCATTGACTTCTCGATCCATTCGGAAAACAACAACTTAAGAAGAATATCTTCATTGACTTCTTGATCCATTCAGAAAACAACAACTTCAGAAGAATTTCTTCATTGACTTCTCGATCAAATCAGAAAACAACAACTTGAGAAGAATATCTTCATTGACTTCTCGATCCATTCGGAAAACAACAGCTTGAGAAGAATATCTTCATTGACTTCTCGATCAAATCAGAAAACAACAGCTTGAGAAGAATATCTTCATTGAATTCTCGATCAAATCAGAAAACAACAGTTTGAGAAGAATATCTTCATTGACTTCTCGATCAAATCAGAAAACAACAACTTCAGAAGAATATCTTCATTGACTTCTCGATCAAATCAGAAAACAACAACTTCAGAAGAATATCTTCATTGACTTCTCGATCAAATCAGAAAACAACAACTTGAGAAGAATATCTTCATTGACTTCTCGATCCATTCGGAAAACAACAACTTGAGAAGAATGTCTTCATTGACTTCTCGATCCATTCGGAGAACAACAACTTGAGAAGAATATCTTCATTGACTTCTCGATCCATTCGGAAAACAACAACTTGAGAAGAATATCTTCATTGACTTCTCGATTAAATCAGAAAACAACAACTTGAGAAGAATGTCTTCATTGACTTCTCGATCCATTCGGAAAACAACAACTTGAGAAGAATGTCTTCATTGACTTCTCGATCCATTAGGAGAACAACAACTTGAGAAGAATGTCTTCATTGACTTCTCGATCCATTCGGAAAACAACAACTTCAGAAGAATATCTTCATTGACTTCTTGATCCATTCAGAAAACAACAACTTGAGAAGAATGTCTTCATTGACTTCTCGATCCATTCGGAAAACAACAACTTGAGAAGAATATCTTCATTGACTTCTCGATCCATTCGGAAAACAACAGCTTGAGAAGAATATCTTCATTGACTTCTCGATCCATTCAGAAAACAGCAGCTTGAGAAGAATATCTTCATTGACTTCTCGATCCATTCGGAAAACAACAACTTGAGAAGAATATCTTCATTGACTTCTCGATCCATTAGGAAAACAACAACTTGAGAAGAATTTCTTCATTGACTTCTCGATCCATTCGGAAAACAACAACTTGAGAAGAATATCTTCATTGACTTCTCGATCCATTCGGAAAAACAACAACTTGAGAAGAATATCTTCATTGACTTCTCGATCCATTCGGAAAACAACAACTTGAGAAGAATATCTTCATTGACTTCTCGATCCATTTGGAAAACAACAACTTGAGAAGAATATCTTCATTGACTTCTCGATTAAATCAGAAAACAACAACTTGAGAAGAATATCTTCATTGACTTCTCGTTCCATTCGGAAAACTACAACTTCAGAAGAATATCTTTATTGACTTCTCGATCCATTCGGAAAACAACAACTTCAGAAGAATATCTTCATTGACTTCTCGATCCATTCGGAAAACAACAGCTTGAGAAGAATATCTTCATTGACTTCTCGATCCGTTCAGAAAACAACAGCTTGAGAAGAATATCTTCATTGACTTCTCGATCTATTTGGAAAACAACAACTTGAGAAGAATATCTTCATTGACTTCTCGATCCATTCGGAAAACAACAGCTTGAGAAGAATGTCTTCATTGACTTCTCGATTAAATCAGAAAACAACAACTTGAGAAGAATATCTTCATTGACTTCTCGTCCCATTCGGAAAACAACAACTTCAGAAGAATATCTTTATTGACTTCTCGATCCATTCGGAAAACAACAACTTCAGAAGAATATCTTCATTGACTTCTCGATCCATTCGGAAAACAACAACTGCAGAAGAATATCTTCATTGACTTCTCGATCCATTCAGAAAACAACAACTTGAGAAGAATATCTTCATTGACTTCTCGATCCATTCGGAAAACAACAACTTGAGAAGAATGTCTTCATTGACTTCTCGATCCATTCGGAGAACAACAACTTGAGAAGAATATCTTCATTGACTTCTCGATCCATTCGGAAAACAACAGCTTGAGAAGAATATCTTCATTGACCTCTCGATCCATTCAGAAAACAACAGCTTGAGAAGAATATCTTCATTGACTTCTCGAACCATTCGGAAAACAACAACTTGAGAAGAATGTCTTCATTGACTTCTCGATCCATTCGGAGAACAACAACTTGAGAAGAATATCTTCATTGACTTCTCGATCCATTCGGAAAACAACAACTTCAGAAGAATATCTTCATTGACTTCTTGATCCATTCAGAAAACAACAACTTGAGAAGAATGTCTTCAGTGACTTCTCGATCCATTTGCAAAACAACAACTTCAGAAGAATATCTTCATTGACTTCTCGATCCATTCGGAAAACAACAACTTGAGAAGAATATCTTAATTGACTTCTCGAACCATTCGGAAAACAACAGCTTGAGAAGAATATCTTCATTGACTTCTCGATCCATTCAGAAAACAACAAGTTGAGAAGAATATCTTCATTGACTTCTCGATCCATTCGGAAAAACAACAACTTGAGAAGAATATCTTCATTGACTTCTCGATCCATTCGGAAAACAACAACTTAAGAAGAATATCTTCATTGACTTCTTGATCCATTCAGAAAACAACAACTTCAGAAGAATTTCTTCATTGACTTCTCGATCAAATCAGAAAACAACAACTTGAGAAGAATATCTTCATTGACTTCTCGATCCATTCGGAAAACAACAGCTTGAGAAGAATATCTTCATTGACTTCTCGATCAAATCAGAAAACAACAGCTTGAGAAGAATATCTTCATTGAATTCTCGATCAAATCAGAAAACAACAGTTTGAGAAGAATATCTTCATTGACTTCTCGATCAAATCAGAAAACAACAACTTCAGAAGAATATCTTCATTGACTTCTCGATCAAATCAGAAAACAACAACTTCAGAAGAATATCTTCATTGACTTCTCGATCAAATCAGAAAACAACAACTTGAGAAGAATATCTTCATTGACTTCTCGATCCATTCGGAAAACAACAACTTGAGAAGAATGTCTTCATTGACTTCTCGATCCATTCGGAGAACAACAACTTGAGAAGAATATCTTCATTGACTTCTCGATCCATTCGGAAAACAACAACTTGAGAAGAATATCTTCATTGACTTCTCGATTAAATCAGAAAACAACAACTTGAGAAGAATGTCTTCATTGACTTCTCGATCCATTCGGAAAACAAAAACTTGAGAAGAATATCTTCATTGACTTCTCGATCAAATCAGAAAACAACAGCTTGAGAAGAATATCTTCATTGATTTCTCGATCCATTCGGAAAACAACAACTTGAGAAGAATATCTTCATTGACTTCTCGTTCCATTAGGAAAACAACAACTTCAGAAGAATATCTTCATTGACTTCTCGATCCATTCGGAAAACAACAACTTCAGAAGAATGTCTTCATTGACTTCTCGATCCATTCAGAAAACAACAACTTGAAAAGAATATCTTCATTGACTTCTCGATCCATTCGGAAAACAACAACTTGAGAAGAATGTCTTCATTGACTTCTCGATCCATTAGGAGAACAACAACTTGAGAAGAATGTCTTCATTGACTTCTCGATCCATTCGGAAAACAACAACTTCAGAAGAATATCTTCATTGACTTCTTGATCCATTCAGAAAACAACAACTTGAGAAGAATGTCTTCATTGACTTCTCGATCCATTCGGAAAACAACAACTTGAGAAGAATATCTTCATTGACTTCTCGATCCATTCGGAAAACAACAGCTTGAGAAGAATATCTTCATTGACTTCTCGATCCATTCAGAAAACAGCAGCTTGAGAAGAATATCTTCATTGACTTCTCGATCCATTCGGAAAACAACAACTTGAGAAGAATATCTTCATTGACTTCTCGATCCATTAGGAAAACAACAACTTGAGAAGAATTTCTTCATTGACTTCTCGATCCATTCGGAAAACAACAACTTGAGAAGAATATCTTCATTGACTTCTCGATCCATTCGGAAAAACAACAACTTGAGAAGAATATCTTCATTGACTTCTCGATCCATTCGGAAAACAACAACTTGAGAAGAATACCTTCATTGACTTCTCGATCAAATCAGAAAACAACAGCCTGAGAAGAATGTCTTCATTGACTTCTCGATCAAATCAGAAAACAACAACTTGAGAAGAATATCTTCATTGACTTCTCGATCCATTCGGAAAACAACAACTTCAGAAGAATATCTTTATTGACTTCTCGATCCATTCGGAAAACAACAACTTCAGAAGAATATCTTCATTGACTTCTCGATCCATTCGGAAAACAACAGCTTGAGAAGAATATCTTCATTGACTTCTCGATCCGTTCAGAAAACAACAGCTTGAGAAGAATATCTTCATTGACTTCTCGATCTATTTGGAAAACAACAACTTGAGAAGAATATCTTCATTGACTTCTCGATCCATTCGGAAAACAACAGCTTGAGAAGAATGTCTTCATTGACTTCTCGATTAAATCAGAAAACAACAACTTGAGAAGAATATCTTCATTGACTTCTCGTCCCATTCGGAAAACAACAACTTCAGAAGAATATCTTTATTGACTTCTCGATCCATTCGGAAAACAACAACTTCAGAAGAATATCTTCATTGACTTCTCGATCCATTCGGAAAACAACAACTGCAGAAGAATATCTTCATTGACTTCTCGATCCATTCAGAAAACAACAACTTGAGAAGAATATCTTCATTGACTTCTCGATCCATTCGGAAAACAACAACTTGAGAAGAATGTCTTCATTGACTTCTCGATCCATTCGGAGAACAACAACTTGAGAAGAATATCTTCATTGACTTCTCGATCCATTCGGAAAACAACAGCTTGAGAAGAATATCTTCATTGACCTCTCGATCCATTCAGAAAACAACAGCTTGAGAAGAATATCTTCATTGACTTCTCGAACCATTCGGAAAACAACAACTTGAGAAGAATGTCTTCATTGACTTCTCGATCCATTCGGAGAACAACAACTTGAGAAGAATATCTTCATTGACTTCTCGATCCATTCGGAAAACAACAACTTCAGAAGAATATCTTCATTGACTTCTTGATCCATTCAGAAAACAACAACTTCAGAAGAATATCTTCATTGACTTCTCGATCCATTCGGAAAACAACAACTTGAGAAGAATATCTTAATTGACTTCTCGAACCATTCGGAAAACAACAGCTTGAGAAGAATATCTTCATTGACTTCTCGATCCATTCAGAAAACAACAAGTTGAGAAGAATATCTTCATTGACTTCTCGATCCATTCGGAAAAACAACAACTTGAGAAGAATATCTTCATTGACTTCTCGATCCATTCGGAAAACAACAACTTAAGAAGAATATCTTCATTGACTTCTTGATCCATTCAGAAAACAACAACTTCAGAAGAATTTCTTCATTGACTTCTCGATCAAATCAGAAAACAACAACTTGAGAAGAATATCTTCATTGACTTCTCGATCCATTCGGAAAACAATAGCTTGAGAAGAAAATCTTCATTGACTTCTCGATCAAATCAGAAAACAACAGCTTGAGAAGAATATCTTCATTGAATTCTCGATCAAATCAGAAAACAACAGTTTGAGAAGAATATCTTCATTGACTTCTCGATCAAATCAGAAAACAACAACTTCAGAAGAATATCTTCATTGACTTCTCGATCAAATCAGAAAACAACAACTTCAGAAGAATATCTTCATTGACTTCTCGATCAAATCAGAAAACAACAACTTGAGAAGAATATCTTCATTGACTTCTCGATCCATTCGGAAAACAACAACTTGAGAAGAATGTCTTCATTGACTTCTCGATCCATTCGGAGAACAACAACTTGAGAAGAATATCTTCATTGACTTCTCGATCCATTCGGAAAACAACAACTTGAGAAGAATATCTTCATTGACTTCTCGATTAAATCAGAAAACAACAACTTGAGAAGAATGTCTTCATTGACTTCTCGATCCATTCGGAAAACAAAAACTTGAGAAGAATATCTTCATTGACTTCTCGATCAAATCAGAAAACAACAGCTTGAGAAGAATATCTTCATTGATTTCTCGATCCATTCGGAAAACAACAACTTGAGAAGAATATCTTCATTGACTTCTCGTTCCATTAGGAAAACAACAACTTCAGAAGAATTTCTTCATTGACTTCTCGATCCATTCGGAGAACAACAACTTGAGAAGAATATCTTCATTGACTTCTCGATCCATTCGGAAAACAACAACTTGAGAAGAATATCTTCATTGACTTCTCGATCCATTTGGAAAACAACAACTTGAGAAGAATATCTTCATTGACTTCTCGATCAAATCAGAAAACAACAGCCTGAGAAGAATGTCTTCATTGACTTCTCGATCAAATCAGAAAACAACAACTTGAGAAGAATATCTTCATTGACTTCTCGATCCATTCGGAAAACAACAACTTGAGAAGAATATCTTCATTGACTTCTCGATCCATTCGGAAAACAACAACTTGAGAAGGATTTCTTCATTGACTTCTCGATCCATTCGGAAAACAACAACTTGAGAAGAATATCTTCATTGACTTCTCGATCCATTAGGAAAACAACAACTTGAGAAGAATTTCTTCATTGACTTCTCGATCCATTCGGAAAACAACAACTTGAGAAGAATATCTTCATTGACTTCTCGATCCATTCGGAAAAACAACAACTTGAGAAGAATATCTTCATTGACTTCTCGATCCATTCGGAAAACAACAACTTGAGAAGAATATCTTCATTGACTTCTCGATCCATTTGGAAAACAACAACTTGAGAAGAATATCTTCATTGACTTCTCGATTAAATCAGAAAACAACAACTTGAGAAGAATATCTTCATTGACTTCTCGTCCCATTCGGAAAACAACAACTTCAGAAGAATATCTTTATTGACTTCTCGATCCATTCGGAAAACAACAACTTCAGAAGAATATCTTCATTGACTTCTCGATCCATTCGGAAAACAACAGCTTGAGAAGAATATCTTCATTGACTTCTCGATCCGTTCAGAAAACAACAGCTTGAGAAGAATATCTTCATTGACTTCTCGATCTATTTGGAAAACAACAACTTGAGAAGAATATCTTCATTGACTTCTCGATCCATTCGGAAAACAACAGCTTGAGAAGAATGTCTTCATTGACTTCTCGATTAAATCAGAAAACAACAACTTGAGAAGAATATCTTCATTGACTTCTCGTCCCATTCGGAAAACAACAACTTCAGAAGAATATCTTTATTGACTTCTCGATCCATTCGGAAAACAACAACTTCAGAAGAATATCTTCATTGACTTCTCGATCCATTCGGAAAACAACAACTGCAGAAGAATATCTTCATTGACTTCTCGATCCATTCAGAAAACAACAACTTGAGAAGAATATCTTCATTGACTTCTCGATCCATTCGGAAAACAACAACTTGAGAAGAATGTCTTCATTGACTTCTCGATCCATTCGGAGAACAACAACTTGAGAAGAATATCTTCATTGACTTCTCGATCCATTCGGAAAACAACAGCTTGAGAAGAATATCTTCATTGACCTCTCGATCCATTCAGAAAACAACAGCTTGAGAAGAATATCTTCATTGACTTCTCGAACCATTCGGAAAACAACAACTTGAGAAGAATGTCTTCATTGACTTCTCGATCCATTCGGAGAACAACAACTTGAGAAGAATATCTTCATTGACTTCTCGATCCATTCGGAAAACAACAACTTCAGAAGAATATCTTCATTGACTTCTTGATCCATTCAGAAAACAACAACTTCAGAAGAATATCTTCATTGACTTCTCGATCCATTCGGAAAACAACAACTTGAGAAGAATATCTTAATTGACTTCTCGAACCATTCGGAAAACAACAGCTTGAGAAGAATATCTTCATTGACTTCTCGATCCATTCAGAAAACAACAACTTGAGAAGAATACCTTCATTGACTTCTCGATCAAATCAGAAAACAACAGCCTGAGAAGAATGTCTTCATTGACTTCTCGATCAAATCAGAAAACAACAACTTGAGAAGAATATCTTCATTGACTTCTCGTCCCATTCGGAAAACAACAACTTCAGAAGAATATCTTTATTGACTTCTCGATCCATTCGGAAAACAACAACTTCAGAAGAATATCTTCATTGACTTCTCGATCCATTCGGAAAACAACAACTGCAGAAGAATATCTTCATTGACTTCTCGATCCATTCAGAAAACAACAACTTGAGAAGAATATCTTCATTGACTTCTCGATCCATTCGGAAAACAACAACTTGAGAAGAATGTCTTCATTGACTTCTCGATCCATTCGGAGAACAACAACTTGAGAAGAATATCTTCATTGACTTCTCGATCCATTCGGAAAACAACAGCTTGAGAAGAATATCTTCATTGACCTCTCGATCCATTCAGAAAACAACAGCTTGAGAAGAATATCTTCATTGACTTCTCGAACCATTCGGAAAACAACAACTTGAGAAGAATGTCTTCATTGACTTCTCGATCCATTCGGAGAACAACAACTTGAGAAGAATATCTTCATTGACTTCTCGATCAAATCAGAAAACAACAGCTTGAGAAGAATATCTTCATTGAATTCTCGATCAAATCAGAAAACAACAGTTTGAGAAGAATATCTTCATTGACTTCTCGATCAAATCAGAAAACAACAACTTCAGAAGAATATCTTCATTGACTTCTCGATCAAATCAGAAAACAACAACTTCAGAAGAATATCTTCATTGACTTCTCGATCAAATCAGAAAACAACAACTTGAGAAGAATATCTTCATTGACTTCTCGATCCATTCGGAAAACAACAACTTGAGAAGAATGTCTTCATTGACTTCTCGATCCATTCGGAGAACAACAACTTGAGAAGAATATCTTCATTGACTTCTCGATCCATTCGGAAAACAACAACTTGAGAAGAATATCTTCATTGACTTCTCGATTAAATCAGAAAACAACAACTTGAGAAGAATGTCTTCATTGACTTCTCGATCCATTCGGAAAACAAAAACTTGAGAAGAATATCTTCATTGACTTCTCGATCAAATCAGAAAACAACAGCTTGAGAAGAATATCTTCATTGATTTCTCGATCCATTCGGAAAACAACAACTTGAGAAGAATATCTTCATTGACTTCTCGTTCCATTAGGAAAACAACAACTTCAGAAGAATTTCTTCATTGACTTCTCGATCCATTCGGAGAACAACAACTTGAGAAGAATATCTTCATTGACTTCTCGATCCATTCGGAAAACAACAACTTGAGAAGAATATCTTCATTGACTTCTCGATCCATTTGGAAAACAACAACTTGAGAAGAATATCTTCATTGACTTCTCGATCAAATCAGAAAACAACAGCCTGAGAAGAATGTCTTCATTGACTTCTCGATCAAATCAGAAAACAACAACTTGAGAAGAATATCTTCATTGACTTCTCGATCCATTCGGAAAACAACAACTTGAGAAGAATATCTTCATTGACTTCTCGATCCATTCGGAAAACAACAACTTGAGAAGGATTTCTTCATTGACTTCTCGATCCATTCGGAAAACAACAACTTGAGAAGAATATCTTCATTGACTTCTCGATCCATTAGGAAAACAACAACTTGAGAAGAATTTCTTCATTGACTTCTCGATCCATTCGGAAAACAACAACTTGAGAAGAATATCTTCATTGACTTCTCGATCCATTCGGAAAAACAACAACTTGAGAAGAATATCTTCATTGACTTCTCGATCCATTCGGAAAACAACAACTTGAGAAGAATATCTTCATTGACTTCTCGATCCATTTGGAAAACAACAACTTGAGAAGAATATCTTCATTGACTTCTCGATTAAATCAGAAAACAACAACTTGAGAAGAATATCTTCATTGACTTCTCGTTCCATTCGGAAAACAACAACTTCAGAAGAATATCTTTATTGACTTCTCGATCCATTCGGAAAACAACAACTTCAGAAGAATATCTTCATTGACTTCTCGATCCATTCGGAAAACAACAGCTTGAGAAGAATATCTTCATTGACTTCTCGATCCGTTCAGAAAACAACAGCTTGAGAAGAATATCTTCATTGACTTCTCGATCTATTTGGAAAACAACAACTTGAGAAGAATATCTTCATTGACTTCTCGATCCATTCGGAAAACAACAGCTTGAGAAGAATGTCTTCATTGACTTCTCGATTAAATCAGAAAACAACAACTTGAGAAGAATATCTTCATTGACTTCTCGTCCCATTCGGAAAACAACAACTTCAGAAGAATATCTTTATTGACTGCTCGATCCATTCGGAAAACAACAACTTCAGAAGAATATCTTCATTGACTTCTCGATCCATTCGGAAAACAACAACTGCAGAAGAATATCTTCATTGACTTCTCGATCCATTCAGAAAACAACAACTTGAGAAGAATATCTTCATTGACTTCTCGATCCATTCGGAAAACAACAACTTGAGAAGAATGTCTTCATTGACTTCTCGATCCATTCGGAGAACAACAACTTGAGAAGAATATCTTCATTGACTTCTCGATCCATTCGGAAAACAACAGCTTGAGAAGAATATCTTCATTGACCTCTCGATCCATTCAGAAAACAACAGCTTGAGAAGAATATCTTCATTGACTTCTCGAACCATTCGGAAAACAACAACTTGAGAAGAATGTCTTCATTGACTTCTCGATCCATTCGGAGAACAACAACTTGAGAAGAATATCTTCATTGACTTCTCGATCCATTCGGAAAACAACAACTTGAGAAGAATATCTTAATTGACTTCTCGAACCATTCGGAAAACAACAGCTTGAGAAGAATATCTTCATTGACTTCTCGATCCATTCAGAAAACAACAAGTTGAGAAGAATATCTTCATTGACTTCTCGATCCATTCGGAAAAACAACAACTTGAGAAGAATATCTTCATTGACTTCTCGATCCATTCGGAAAACAACAACTTAAGAAGAATATCTTCATTGACTTCTTGATCCATTCAGAAAACAACAACTTCAGAAGAATTTCTTCATTGACTTCTCGATCAAATCAGAAAACAACAACTTGAGAAGAATATCTTCATTGACTTCTCGATCCATTCGGAAAACAATAGCTTGAGAAGAAAATCTTCATTGACTTCTCGATCAAATCAGAAAACAACAGCTTGAGAAGAATATCTTCATTGAATTCTCGATCAAATCAGAAAACAACAGTTTGAGAAGAATATCTTCATTGACTTCTCGATCAAATCAGAAAACAACAACTTCAGAAGAATATCTTCATTGACTTCTCGATCAAATCAGAAAACAACAACTTCAGAAGAATATCTTCATTGACTTCTCGATCAAATCAGAAAACAACAACTTGAGAAGAATATCTTCATTGACTTCTCGATCCATTCGGAAAACAACAACTTGAGAAGAATGTCTTCATTGACTTCTCGATCCATTCGGAGAACAACAACTTGAGAAGAATATCTTCATTGACTTCTCGATCCATTCGGAAAACAACAACTTGAGAAGAATATCTTCATTGACTTCTCGATTAAATCAGAAAACAACAACTTGAGAAGAATGTCTTCATTGACTTCTCGATCCATTCGGAAAACAAAAACTTGAGAAGAATATCTTCATTGACTTCTCGATCCATTCGGAGAACAACAACTTGAGAAGAATATCTTCATTGACTTCTCGATCCATTCGGAAAACAACAACTTGAGAAGAATATCTTCATTGACTTCTCGATCCATTTGGAAAACAACAACTTGAGAAGAATATCTTCATTGACTTCTCGATCAAATCAGAAAACAACAGCCTGAGAAGAATGTCTTCATTGACTTCTCGATCAAATCAGAAAACAACAACTTGAGAAGAATATCTTCATTGACTTCTCGATCCATTCGGAAAACAACAACTTGAGAAGAATATCTTCATTGACTTCTCGATCCATTCGGAAAACAACAACTTGAGAAGGATTTCTTCATTGACTTCTCGATCCATTCGGAAAACAACAACTTGAGAAGAATATCTTCATTGACTTCTCCATCCATTCGGAAAACAACAGCTTGAGAAGAATATCTTCATTGACTTCTCGATCCATTTGGAAAACAACAACTTGAGAAGAATATCTTCATTGACTTCTCGATCCATTCGGAAAAAAACAGCTTGAGAAGAATATCTTCATGTACTTCCCGATCAAATCAGAAAACAACAGCTTGAGAAGAATGTCTTCTTTGACTTCTCGATTAAATCAGAAAACAACAACTTGAGAAGAATGTCTTCATTGACTTCTCGATCCATTCGGAAAACAACAACTTGAGAAGAATGTCTTCATTGACTTCTCGATCCATTCGGAAAAACAACAACTTAAGAAGAATATCTTCATTGACTTCTCGATCCATTCGGAAAACAACAACTTGAGAAGAATATCTTCATTGACTTCTCGATCCATTAGGAAAACAACAACTTCAGAAGAATATCTTCATTGACTTCTCGATCCATTCGGAAAACAACAACTTCAGAAGAATGTCTTCATTGACTTCTCGATCCATTCAGAAAACAACAACTTGAAAAGAATATCTTCATTGACTTCTCGATCCATTCGGAAAACAACAACTTGAGAAGAATGTCTTCATTGACTTCTCGATCCATTAGGAGAACAACAACTTGAGAAGAATGTCTTCATTGACTTCTCGATCCATTCGGAAAACAACAGCTTGAGAAGAATATCTTCATTGAATTCTCGATCAAATCAGAAAACAACAGTTTGAGAAGAATATCTTCATTGACTTCTCGATCAAATCAGAAAACAACAACTTCAGAAGAATATCTTCATTGACTTCTCGATCAAATCAGAAAACAACAACTTCAGAAGAATATCTTCATTGACTTCTCGATCAAATCAGAAAACAACAACTTGAGAAGAATCTCTTCATTGACTTCTCGATCCATTCGGAAAACAACAACTTGAGAAGAATGTCTTCATTGACTTCTCGATCCATTCGGAAAACAACAACTTGAGAAGAATATCTTCATTGACTTCTCGATTAAATCAGAAAACAACAACTTGAGAAGAATGTCTTCATTGACTTCTCGATCCATTCGGAAAACAAAAACTTGAGAAGAATATCTTCATTGACTTCTCGATCAAATCAGAAAACAACAGCTTGAGAAGAATATCTTCATTGATTTCTCGATCCATTCGGAAAACAACAACTTGAGAAGAATATCTTCATCGACTTCTCGTTCCATTAGGAAAACAACAACTTCAGAAGAATATCTTCATTGACTTCTCGATCCATTCGGAAAACAACAACTTCAGAAGAATTTCTTCATTGACTTCTCGATCCATTCGGAGAACAACAACTTGAGAAGAATATCTTCATTGACTTCTCGATCCATTCGGAAAACAACAACTTGAGAAGAATATCTTCATTGACTTCTCGATCCATTTGGAAAACAACAACTTGAGAAGAATATCTTCATTGACTTCTCGATCAAATCAGAAAACAACAGCCTGAGAAGAATGTCTTCATTGACTTCTCGATCAAATCAGAAAACAACAACTTGAGAAGAATATCTTCATTGACTTCTCGATCCATTCGGAAAACAACAACTTGAGAAGAATATCTTCATTGACTTCTCGATCCATTCGGAAAACAACAACTTGAGAAGGATTTCTTCATTGACTTCTCGATCCATTCGGAAAACAACAACTTGAGAAGAATATCTTCATTGACTTCTCCATCCATTCGGAAAACAACAGCTTGAGAAGAATATCTTCATTGACTTCTCGATCCATTTGGAAAACAACAACTTGAGAAGAATATCTTCATTGACTTCTCGATCCATTCGGAAAAAAACAGCTTGAGAAGAATATCTTCATGTACTTCCCGATATAATCAGAAAACAACAGCTTGAGAAGAATGTCTTCTTTGACTTCTCGATTAAATCAGAAAACAACAACTTGAGAAGAATGTCTTCATTGACTTCTCGATCCATTCGGAAAACAACAACTTGAGAAGAATGTCTTCATTGACTTCTCGATCCATTCGGAAAAACAACAACTTAAGAAGAATATCTTCATTGACTTCTCGATCCATTCGGAAAACAACAACTTGAGAAGAATATCTTCATTGACTTCTCGATCCATTAGGAAAACAACAACTTCAGAAGAATATCTTCATTGACTTCTCGATCCATTCGGAAAACAACAACTTCAGAAGAATGTCTTCATTGACTTCTCGATCCATTCAGAAAACAACAACTTGAAAAGAATATCTTCATTGACTTCTCGATCCATTCGGAAAACAACAACTTGAGAAGAATGTCTTCATTGACTTCTCGATCCATTAGGAGAACAACAACTTGAGAAGAATGTCTTCATTGACTTCTCGATCCATTCGGAAAACAACAACTTCAGAAGAATATCTTCATTGACTTCTTGATCCATTCAGAAAACAACAACTTGAGAAGAATGTCTTCATTGACTTCTCGATCCATTCGGAAAACAACAACTTGAGAAGAATATCTTCATTGACTTCTCGATCCATTCGGAAAACAACAGCTTGAGAAGAATATCTTCATTGACTTCTCGATCCATTCAGAAAACAACAGCTTGAGAAGAATATCTTCATTGACTTCTCGATCCATTCGGAAAACAACAACTTGAGAAGAATATCTTCATTGACTTCTCGATCCATTCGGAAAACAACAACTTGAGAAGAATTTCTTCATTGACTTCTCGATCCATTCGGAAAACAACAACTTGAGAAGAATATCTTCATTGACTTCTCGATCCATTCGGAAAACAACAACTTGAGAAGAATATCTTCATTGACTTCTCGATCCATTCGGAAAAACAACAACTTGAGAAGAATATCTTCATTGACTTCTCGATCCATTCGGAAAACAACAACTTGAGAAGAATATCTTCATTGACTTCTCGATCCATTTGGAAAACAACAACTTGAGAAGAATATCTTCATTGACTTCTCGATTAAATCAGAAAACAACAACTTGAGAAGAATATCTTCATTGACTTCTCGTTCCATTCGGAAAACAACAACTTCAGAAGAATATCTTTATTGACTTCTCGATCCATTCGGAAAACAACAACTTCAGAAGAATATCTTCATTGACTTCTCGATCCATTCGGAAAACAACAGCTTGAGAAGAATATCTTCATTGACTTCTCGATCCGTTCAGAAAACAACAGCTTGAGAAGAATATCTTCATTGACTTCTCGATCTATTTGGAAAACAACAACTTGAGAAGAATATCTTCATTGACTTCTCGATCCATTCGGAAAACAACAGCTTGAGAAGAATGTCTTCATTGACTTCTCGATTAAATCAGAAAACAACAACTTGAGAAGAATATCTTCATTGACTTCTCGTCCCATTCGGAAAACAACAACTTCAGAAGAATATCTTCATTGACTTCTCGATCCATTCGGAAAACAACAACTGCAGAAGAATATCTTCATTGACTTCTCGATCCATTCAGAAAACAACAACTTGAGAAGAATATCTTCATTGACTTCTCGATCCATTCGGAAAACAACAACTTGAGAAGAATGTCTTCATTGACTTCTCGATCCATTCGGAGAACAACAACTTGAGAAGAATATCTTCATTGACTTCTCGATCCATTCGGAAAACAACAGCTTGAGAAGAATATCTTCATTGACCTCTCGATCCATTCAGAAAACAACAGCTTGAGAAGAATATCTTCATTGACTTCTCGAACCATTCGGAAAACAACAACTTGAGAAGAATGTCTTCATTGACTTCTCGATCCATTCGGAGAACAACAACTTGAGAAGAATATCTTCATTGACTTCTCGATCCATTCGGAAAACAACAACTTCAGAAGAATATCTTCATTGACTTCTTGATCCATTCAGAAAACAACAACTTGAGAAGAATGTCTTCAGTGACTTCTCGATCCATTTGCAAAACAACAACTTCAGAAGAATATCTTCATTGACTTCTCGATCCATTCGGAAAACAACAACTTGAGAAGAATATCTTAATTGACTTCTCGAACCATTCGGAAAACAACAGCTTGAGAAGAATATCTTCATTGACTTCTCGATCCATTCAGAAAACAACAGCTTGAGAAGAATATCTTCATTGACTTCTCGAACCATTCGGAAAAACAACAACTTGAGACGAATATCTTCATTGACTTCTCCATCCATTCGGAAAACAACAGCTTGAGAAGAATATCTTCATTGACTTCTCGATCCATTCAGAAAACAACAGCTTGAGAAGAATATCTTCATTGACTTCTCGATCCATTCGGAAAACAACAACTTGAGAAGAATATCTTTATTGACTTCTCGATCCATTCAGAAAACAACAAGTTGAGAAGAATATCTTCATTGACTTCTCGATCCATTCGGAAAAACAACAACTTGAGAAGAATATCTTCATTGACTTCTCGATCCATTCGGAAAACAACAACTTAAGAAGAATATCTTCATTGACTTCTTGATCCATTCAGAAAACAACAACTTCAGAAGAATTTCTTCATTGACTTCTCGATCAAATCAGAAAACAACAACTTGAGAAGAATATCTTCATTGACTTCTCGATCCATTCGGAAAACAACAGCTTGAGAAGAATATCTTCATTGACTTCTCGATCAAATCAGAAAACAACAGCTTGAGAAGAATATCTTCATTGAATTCTCGATCAAATCAGAAAACAACAGTTTGAGAAGAATATCTTCATTGACTTCTCGATCAAATCAGAAAACAACAACTTCAGAAGAATATCTTCATTGACTTCTCGATCAAATCAGAAAACAACAACTTCAGAAGAATATCTTCATTGACTTCTCGATCAAATCAGAAAACAACAACTTGAGAAGAATATCTTCATTGACTTCTCGATCAAATCAGAAAACAACACATATCCGCATTATCAGTCCACTGCCAACAAACAGCAACAATAACCAACCAGAACCAGATTAGCCTTGGTATAGGTACACATGCTCAACCATATTTTCTCGCTGACCATCTAACTATATACATCCACTGGGTCGTCCACCGATTAAGCTGAAGAGAGAGATTAACTTCCTGATCCAAAAGGGTATTCTTCTCCTTCGTCTTCTTCATCATCATCATCTTCCTCTTCTTCTCTTTCGGCGTTCGCCTTGTAAAGGACGCTGAAACGTCGTGTCGTAGTTTACAGTTAAGTTACGACGTCATTTTTTAAACAAGTATAACAGTCAATTGTTTTGTTTTTTTCCCACATGAGATATAACTTATAAAAAATTTGTTAGAAATGAAGAAAAATATACACCGTCATTCATGTACGAACATGTCTTTCTTCTGCCACATTAGCTAATGCTGTAACTTGAGTTGCCGGCTTGTTCTCTTGTTTGCAGCTAATGCAAGTTTTTTAACATGACATAATTAGGTTTTATTTAGTGACTTTGCGGCCTTCCAGAGATGGCTGAGCTGGAGTCGTAGGACGTCTTTCGTGGTTTCAGTTAATACATCACGTCTCAGCAGGCCGGTTCTAGGCTAACTACAAGCACCCACAAAAGTGATAATAGCTGACAAGGTCACGGGACGCCATGTGTCCAGATATAAACGACGCATGCTACTAACAAGCAAGAATAAAAAATTATTTTTTTCTTTGCGAAAAATATGAGGCAATTTTAACAATAAAAGTAAATATTACAAGTAAGGTCAGGGTAGTGTCATAGCAGCCACGCTATCAGGGATGATGTGGTAGCTACTTCATTGTATGATTCTACAGCTTGTTTATGAGGGTCTAGTGGTCAATTGCCTTCCTCGTTGTCTTCCCTTAGCTAATAAGCCATGTACCCATTTACAGCTGGGTCAACTGGAGATTTCCGGTAGCAGCAGTTGAACACAGTACATTTGCTGTGAAAAGCGAGTGTTCTGCTACTACTACAGTCAGGCGCTCCTTAAATAAACAACAACAAATAGACATTCTTAACATAACTTAACTTGATTATACTGGTTTAGAAGGTCTCCAGAGTCTGTATACAACCGGTAACCACTTTATTCCCCCCCCCCCCCTCCCCAACGATACTAAAAATGGCTGTGATCATCAAACTTATTTTTCAATTCATTAACTGACCTTGCCTCCACCACATCATGTGACAGTGCATTCCAAGCTGTCACCACTCTTTGAGAAAAAACATTTGTCCTAATATCTAATATGGGCCTTGCTTTAAACAATTTGAACCTGTGCCCTATTGTTCTTATAGGTGGTTGTACTCTGAAAAATGTGGTATAGTCTAATCTATCCTTTCCATTTATTAATTTATACACTTGTATTAATTCATCTCGAATGTTTCTCTTTTCTAGACACTGTTGACCTATTTTTCTGCAATTCTGGAATCTCACAATCCATTTTGTAGCTCTTCTTTGTATCCTTTATATTATGTTTATATCCACTCTGTGATATGGACTCCACACCTGAACACAGTACTCCAATTTAGGTATCACCAATGATTTACATAGTTTGACTATCCCTTTCTTGTTTGTATCTGTAATGTTTCTTTTAATCATACCTAGCATTGCAATAGCTTTTTTCGCTGCCACTTGGACTTGCTCCCGCACCTTACCTGTACGATCTATTATAACACCTATATCTCTTTCCGTTTCTATTCTCCTATTACTGTTCTCTTCCATCATGTAAATATATTCCTTATTGGATTTTCCCATGTGGATGACTGTACATTTTCCTACATTAAACTCCATCATCCAGCTCTCAAACCATTTCTGAATCGTATCTAAATCCGATCTTAATAGATCCACCTCTGCCGGAGATGAGGCCCTGTCGCATAATTTAGTGTCATCCGCGAACTTTACAATCGTGGACCAGATATCATTGTCCAAATCTTTTACAAATATCAAGAATAAAATTCGTCCCAAAACCAAGCCTCGTGTCACTCCACTCTTTACTCCTTGTTTATGCCAACTCTATGTCTTTTGCGCGTTAACCAATTTTCTTTCAATTTGCCAACTCCACCACCTTTACCACGTGATTGCAACTTCCGAAACAATATATGTTGAGGTACTCTAAAAGAGGCCTTTGCAAAATCCAGATAAATAACATTCACCGGCTTTCCACAACTGAGATTTTGATAACCTCTTCCATGAATTATAATAAATTTATTAAGCACGATCTCCCTTTAGTAAAACCCATGCTGACTCTTCCTCGTGAGATTAAACTCGTCCTGGCACATAACTTTGTTGTCTTTGATCATTGATTCTAAAATCTTGAATTCTCGTCTCACTCGTTGGTCTATAATTGGCTGGATCTGATTTCTTTACATTTTGGAACAAGGGGACCAGACATGCATCTTTTCAATTCCTTGGAACAATCCTAGCAATAATCCATTGGAACAATTCCTTTCTCAAGAGAGAGAATAAAATACAGCCAAGGATTTTGCTAACAGGTCTGTGTGCAGACAGTGCCATTAGACTTCTTTATTAACTGTATTCAATACTTTTGTTGTGGTACTCATTTAAAAATGTATAACCGATACATTTACATGTTAACAAGGGTTAGTACCTATATAAAAGGCGCCCCCCCCCCCCCAAGACAAGTATTGCACACGGTGACTGTCCTGTTGGACTTAATCATTGCACCTGAGATGCATCTTAGTATTAAATCTCATATAATAGGAAGGAGTATGTCTCATATAGTGCATATATAAACCCCTCCCAACAAACAGCTCACAAACACTTGCATAAACCACTATATGGCTTTGGGTCAAAGGGAAAGAGCCCACAGGCCGCTTGATCTACCAATCAACCAACCTCCCAATAAATGGTCGCTTCATGAACATAACCACGTCGTACATCCAGTCCAGAGATGGCTAATCGTTACTTGATCCTGATTCACGCATCCGACTAGTGAAATGTCTGGGTTCAAATCGTGACCAGGGGACGGCGTGGGCTAGTGGTTAAGTGACACGGCTCACAACCAAAGGTGCTGGGTTCGATCCCCATCACAACACCGGCCGTTACCCCGGGGAAGCAAACCCTTAGAAAATGCAGGAGGAAGCAGGCCCTTACATAAAATGCACGCCGAAGTCGGATGCATTGGGCCGACAGGCGCTGTTCTCTTGGGTACTCTTGATATGTCACAACACGGATGCGATGTTCTGTTGGGTACTCCTGATATGTCACAACACTCCTGACTCCTTGCGTCAGGGACCAAGACCCTACTCCGCCCCTGCACACAGGCAGCACTAGTGTAGTCTATCTAAGAGAAAGTGATCACAATTTCATGTTCAACCCGGATGTGTCAGGCAGAAGGCGCAGATATCAAAAGCTCGCTGAAAAATACGACTCGACGTTACAACGTCTTTTTCAGTGCGAACGTCAGAAAGAGAGAAATGAATGTGTTACATTCTTTTGGGAACTAAACGTATTCTAGAACAAGAGGACAGTACTACTGAGTACTAGAAATACACGCTACAAAAAGACAGTACTGAAGAGTACTGAACATTTTACACTACATGGTGACAGTGCTGATGGGTACTTCACATGTTACACCACAGTGAGACAGTACTGCTTGGTACTTCCCATTTTACACCACAATAGGGCAGTAGTGCTGGGTACCGCATATTTGACACCACAAGGGAACATAACTGTACAGTTCTAAACACATTACTCCCCGAGGAAAGGAGAACAGTACTACCTATCCGCTCTGGTGAGATGGGACCAACATACGTTCCTCTCGAGGCACTCGAAACTCAATTTTCTCACATAACTGCTACATACCGAATCAATGTTTCTCAAAGTTTGGCTCTCGGACCTCGAGTGATTCCCACATCTCTATCTCAGAGATCTGTTCTGAGTACTCGTTACAACTGCTATAATACCACATGTGGCTGTTTCGTTTCATTTGTCAACCTCTTCTGTTCGCTATCTGCTTGGTAGGATATATGTGGTATACTTCTATATATTGAGTACTCTCAATTAGTAGCATTTGTCAAAGGTTCCCGATTGATAAAATACTGAAATGCCAAATATGCTGATCAAGAAATTTATCAACAAGGAAGTGGGGATATTTAGAGTGAAGAACAAGCGAGGTGTGAGGGTAGGGAGAGTAGAAGACACGCGAGGTGTGAGGGTAGTGAGAGTATAGCACACATGAGGTGTGAAAGTATAGCACACAGGAGGTGTGAGAGTATAGCACACATGAGGTGTGAGAGTATAGCACACAGGAGGTGTGAGGGTAGTGAGAGTAGAAGACACGCGAGGTGTGAGGGTAGTGAGAGTATAGCACACATGAGGTGTGAGAGTATAGCACACATGAGGTGTGAGAGTATAGCACACATGAGGTGTGAGAGTATAGCACACAGGAGGTGTGAGGGTAGTGAGAGTAGAGGACACGCGAGGTGTGGGGGAAGTGACAAAAGAGTAAACACTATCGACATTTAAGAAAAAAAAACATTTGTTATGAAAAGTCAAAAACTTCATTGAAATGATGGATACCTACCGGATTGTGTGTAAGCTCCGAGCTTATCCTTTCTACGTCTGGAGTTTCCAAGTCTGTTGATATGAGACAATTCTTTCATTGCCTTGTTAAAAAGAAGACCAATGTATTGTTTCACAAAAGCCTTAGCTTTTTTTTCGATAAAATGTTGTATTTCGTATAACTTATTTGACATGCAATTTAATTTATATCTTCTCTTCATATTGATCCTACGATCATAAGGTCACTACAGTTATGGTATGCGCTCTTGCAATCTTGGTTGTTGTAAAAATTAGTTTTTATATAATGAGTTTGGCAGCCACATAAACAACCTTTCTAGTTGTCTTTGACGACACGCTTTAAAAGATTGTAGGGAACCTAAATCTTTTATGTCTGTTATCGCTCTTGACACAGGTTCGCTGTCTTCTTCTATACCACAACCGAAAATGTCTTTGCAAACATTACATCAGTCCTCAGAAAATATAAGTAGTCCGTCACCATTCTGTCTGTCAATCGTCTATGATTCTGGCTCCTTCAAGGGTTACCGTTCATTTCTGAACACTGTTCCAATCGCACTGGGTTTTCCTCTATGTATCTTTCTTTTTCAGTGTCATTGCATAAGAATAAACAATATATAACAACAGATCGGTATTAGATACGATGTGAGGATTCATATCAGATAGATACTAATGAGAGAGAAGTCTGGATATGTTGGTCCGGTGATTGCTGACATGTATTGAGAGAGAACTGTGAATATACTGGTCCGGTGAAACTAACCTGCTGACATACTAGACAAGTTGAAATATATCCAGAAACATGGTTGCTGAATACATGTGCCTTTATTAATGGACATTGGAATGAAATCATCATGAATCCATTTCGTTCAACGTAGAGCATATGATTACAAGGATGTTATCTGTCTTTTTACTGACCATCCACACAAGACTCCATCGTCATTGATCTCCTCCTCAACAGTGCTTCGTTAGGTGTTCTTTTGTCTCCCTATTGTCTCTTTCCCTGAGTGCTCCAATTCAGCGCACGTAACGTTATGTTGCTGGATTTCCTGCTTAAAGTATATCTTATCCATCTCCACTTTCTTTCTAGAATATTTCACTGCATTTGTTTCGTGTTATCTGCTACAGAACTGTGTTTACTTTTAAATTATCGATATAGTCACTGCGCATAGACGATGCTCAGTTGTCAGAGAGGTCAAGTCTTTCTGGCCTGTATTTGTACTAGTGCTCTTAAACAGTTTAGGAAACCCCGTATTACTGAACTGACAGAGACAAATATGTAAGGTGAACACATTTGATAAGAGAAATCTAGTTACAAAAGTATAAAAGGAAACAATAAACGGAATTTCCAACATTGAAAATGAAATAGAAAAAAGTCGTTTAGAGCTCAATGTAATCAGAACACGGACTCCTTTAGGGTAGACGATTGTTCAGCTCACGGTACTGCACACTTTTCCATTCGTACAGGACATGCCGTGAATGAAGCATTTATATAGGTATGAATTAAGGCTCTATTCTAAATGTGATAGGTAATGCTATAACTGATAACTCGTTTTCCCTAAAATGACAGAAAAAACGAAAGAAGAAGAAGAAGAAGAAAAAGAAGAAGAAGAAACAAATACTATACTTATACTTTGACTCTGTCAATTCTTTGTAACTATTGAGTGTAATGCTCTTTTTTGTCTTCTCCTTGTGGCTTATTATTAGTTTATATTGCATGAGCAGTCCACGCTCCTTCAACCTGTTTCCCTATGCACCGTTTTCACCAAGTGTTAGAAAGGTCAATTCCTCCTTTGCAAGATTATCTGACTCCAACTCGACATTCCAAATAATATGCACATAAAAGAAAATACGTTATATGTTTCTTAGTTAGTACATATTAATTTAATGCGATAATTTTAATATTATTTTCAAATTTAATAGCAATAGAAAATGTTGATTGATTTTAAAACTTGAATGAAAGGAATTTATTTTTCAAATTCGCAACTATCTACTTTACAGACTCAAATTGCAACACAATTAAATCTTTGGTACCCTAAATTACCTCCTTGATCGTGCAGGAGTGGTTGGGGCGGGGGGTGGGGGGAGACAGGTTAAAATAACTACTTTTGAGGAACATTCACATAGCCTAAGTAACTAGTTGCCTTTGACACTATGACGGAAAGATTAGCGCTGCTATTCTTTGCTCTTCTACCGAGTCACAGCATCGCACATGCGTATAATAAAAAACGTTGTAACAGAGTCAGCACATAGTTAAAATAGAAATATAGGTATTATCAGCAACACATTGTGGGAACAAATAAGTCAGCAAAGGTAACAGACAAAACGATTCCATGTTGAGAATAATCAAACGAATTCATTCAAAGAAGACGGCAGATCAGATGAGAGATCCGCTTTAAGAGTATGGACTACTATGCGGTGTGTAAGGGCAAGTGCGATCTTACCAATCTTAGTATGGTCACTGTCAGGCTTACAGTCCCATGGGTTGACATCCATCATCTGGCTGGTCGTGTAACACATCTCTTGGAGGGTTGTCAGTTTTCTGGGGGGTATTGTTGGAGTGACAAATATATACTACGAAATAATGAAGGAATAAATGGGATTGAGAAATCATGAACATATACAACGTGATGTAAGCTGTCGAAGGTAGGACAATAATAAATACAAAAATAACAAATACAGAAATAAGCACATGTCTATGACATAGAAGTCATACTACACACTGATACATCAAGAGCGATATTAAGAATACATAACAATAATAAAGGTAAAGGTAGTTTTAGAGCAACGACACTGCTGTCGTGGATTGAGTGTTAGAAACTTTATTGTAAGAAGCCATAGCTTGTTATGAGGTGGAGGTGGTCAGTGTTCTTACTTGATGCATTAACTTCCCTACTAGTAAGTCAGGTTTCAATTTGCAGATGGTTCGGCTGGGGCATTCTAGTAGCGCGAGTTGAATCCCTTATCTTTGCCGTGACAAGCGAGAGTTCGACCACTACGCTTATTTGACTCTTTATAATGATGATAACCATAATATCGAATCTGAAGTTATCACCTTCATTATTTATCACCACGGTATCTGAAAACTGTGGTTATCTCCCGTGGTGGCTAGTTAGCGATCTATGTCTCCCCTAGTTGACTGTTAAGTCTGTCTCTGTTCGGATTGTCTCACCTAGTTGACTGTCCGTTAAATCTGTCTCTTATTGAAAGTTCGGATTGTCTGTTTGTTTTTGTGAATGTTTCTTATCGTGTACGGTTTCTGATTCTCACGGCAATGTTTCCACGTTCATTTTTTTAATGAGGTGAGATAGTACTACATAAACCTTAACCTTTAATCTTTAAATGTAACGATGTAGATAAGAGGCAGACAGAGACATAAGTCGGAGAGGAAGAAAGTTTGGAGATGATGCTGAAGTAAGACGAGAGGACATAAAATTATATGGAGGCGAGGAAGGAGAAAGGAAGAGAAGGAACGAAAATTGAACGAGCGAGTTTGAGGTAGGTGAGAGACAGAGAGAGAATAAGACAGACAAGGAGTGTGAGAGAGGAGGAGTGAAAGAGAGAGCAAGTGAAAGGGAATGATAGAGGGAAGAGAGGGAAAGAGTGTCAGAGAAGAAGTGATAGAGAAGCGGCGAGTGTGGTTAAGGACGAGAGAGAGAGAAGGAGCAAATGTGTAATGGAAGGATTGAGGAATCTCTGGTCAGCGACCAAAAGCTGACTTCTAGCGTCAGGGACAGCGAACAAGAGCTGTCAAGACCCTTCTACACCTCCAAGCGGTGATCATGGGTAACAGGCTGCAACAGCGCAGACTGGCTAAAGAGAATGGATAGAAGAGAGAAGGTTAACCTCGCGCCCAAAATTGCCTGAATAAGTCGGATGTGTCGGACCGAAAGGTGCAAATATAGCAGTCAAGCTGTAAACTACGAAACGTCATTTCGTTCTCCAGACAATTGTAGGAGTCGACATAATGATACAAGAAACGAAGATCCGCATCTTCAACCTGTATGGCCCACCCGACAAAGACCTGTCGCTCTCGAATATGGAAATTAAGGACTCCAGCTGCCTAGTGGTTGGAAACTTCAACAGCCACTCGGAGAGATGGGGATATTCGGACACAGACAACAGAGGTGATGAAGTGGAAGACTGGGAGATAGACACAAATCTCTATCTTATCAATGGGCCGGAGGACAGCCCTAGCTTCTATTCTAGAACATGGCATACCACCTCCACTCCAGACTTGGCCTTTTCCACGGGGGATATTCACAACAAAATAGACCACCAGGTGCTCAACTAATTGGCAGGTAGCGACCACAGGCCAATTAGGCTAGACATTGATATGGAAGTAGGCCCACAGGAAATAAAACCGCGCCCACGTTGAAACTATAAACGAGCCGACTGGGACAGATTTGCAATGCTGACAGATGGGCTGTGTGAAACCATCAACACATGAAATAACAATATGAAACCCATGGTGGAAAGCCTAATCAAAGCAATACTGCTAGCAGCCACCGAAACCATCCCAAGAGGGGCAAGGAAACACTACAAGCCATATTGGAATGATGAATTGCAGAAAGCGGAGAATGAAGTCTCAAATGCTAGGAACACGACAGAGAGAGTGAGAGATCAATCTATGGAGGCAAATATCGCCCTCAAGGCCATCACTGCGAAATACAAAAGAACACTAAACCAAATAACAAGAGACAGCTGGAAAAACAAAAAACAGAAAGCCTCAATTTAGATAAAGAAGGGAACAAACTATGGAAGTTAGTCAGAGCCATGAATGAAGAAACGCCATCAAACAAACAAATGACCATCAAGCAGGGCGACAACATGCTCACTGGAAAAAAAGCAGCAAACGCCTTTATAGAACATTATGCCAGAGCAAACCACATTGATGTCCCTACAGACAGGCATATAGACATTAGTGAAGAACAAAAGAGCCACGACAACATCAAGATGGCACCAGAGGAGCACATGATGGCAAAACTAACAATGACTGAAATACATGAGGCCATGAGAACTTTAAAGAAAAAGAAATCGCCCGGAAAAGATGGCGTAACAAACGAAATGCTGATGATGTTGGGCCAAACAGCAAAGAGGAAGTTACTATCAGTCCTGAACCAAAGCTGGAAAAGGGGAATTGTACCACAGGCATGGAAAGAGGTTGTACTTATACCAGTACCAAAGAAAGAAAAAGATAGAGCAGATCCAAATGGATACAGGCCCATCAGTCTACTGAGCTGTGTAGGCAAACTGATGGAGCGTATGATAAACACCAGACTGATGTGGCACCTGGAAGAAAAACACATACTAATTCTACAGCAAGCAGAATTTAGACAACACAGATCCACTGAGGACACGATCACTCTCATAGCACAGGAAATAGAGGATGCTTACCAAGAGAAAAAGCATACAGTAGCGGTCTGGGTGGATCTAGAGAAGGCATTTGACAAGGTGTAGAAAGAGGGACTTAAAGTCAAGCTACGAATAAGTGAAGTATGTGGGAAAATGTACAGATGGATTAGCCATTACCTCGAAAACAGAACAGCCAGAGTTTAAGTACAAGGGCAGATGAGCAAAAAGGTGACACTGGAACAAGGAGTACCCCATACTGTCACCCACACTTTTCCTGGTGTATATAAACAACATCACAGAGAATATACCAAGAAGAGTCCACAGCTCTATGTTTGCAGACGATCTGGCTATGTGGGTCTCTGAAAAAAATCTCATCATAGCAAACAATCGAATGCAGTAGGCCCTAACATCATTAGAGGAGTGGGCGAACTCATGGCTGGTCAAAATAACAACATTTACGATATTCTCTCTTTCAGATAAACTCCAGAACACCAAAATAAGTCTTAACGGCAAATACCTGCGGCCAAGCGACAACGCAAACTACTTGGGAATCACATTTGATCGACGCATGACATGGAACCGTCAGATCGGGAGAAACCGAATGAGAGCCAGACAAAGAATGGCAATCATGAGGAAACTTGCTGGCACAAGCTGGGAAGCAGATGAAAAGAATTCTTAAGAAACTGTACACTGGAAGAGTGAGACCAGTTCTCGAGTATGGCATTGCGGCATGGACAACAGCAGCAAAGGCGAACTTTGATAAAATTAGCAAATTTCAAAACCAAACCATGAGAGTTATAACAGGAGGCATGAAGTCAACACCAATTGTAGAACTTGAAAAAGATTACAAATCTGCAATCCAAGACTGACAGAAGAGACTGCAGAGCCCAGCAGCAAGCAGAGAAACTCAGAAGACTGACAGACCATCCAATGCATCAGAGACTAAATAGATTTGGAAATGGGAAACTAAAGCGGAGAAACTTTGCAGAAATAGCCAAAGCAAAGATGAGCGAAGACCCTATGAACACCGTAACAATACCAAAGCCCATCCCTACTGTACTCAAACCTACCTGGAAGCAGCATATCATTCCGTTGGTGGTCGAAAATATACCAGGTATTGGAAACAAGAACAGCCAGACTGAAAAAAAGAAGAGACATAACCCTGAGGTACATAACGGAAAACTACCCAAGCATGGAATAGGCCCATGCATATACCGACGGTTCTATAACAAACACAACACAGAACGGAGTGGCAGCGGTATTCCTGAGCCTACCAAACGGTCGAAAAATAACACTGTCAGTGGCAACTGGAAAATTCAGCAATTTCAGAGCGGAGGCAGAGGCACTGGGGGCTACGATAGAAGCAATGCTGACAGGCCAAAGCAATGAAAACCAGATAGTCCTGTTTACAGATTCCCTGGCCGTAGTCACAGCACTAAAAAGCCAGAAAAATACAGAACAATGATTTAAGAGCAGTACTCTGTCAACTATGCCAGCAGTCCACACCAAAAAGAGTAGTGGTACAGTGGGTTCCATCCCACTGTAACATCCAAGGCAACGAGGAGGCAGACAGACTGGCAAAAGAAGGTGCAAGACTACCACAACTAGATTCTAGTGTGACCTACGAGTCCAAAAGGCTTATTAGGGCCAGATACATGGCCAAATGGGAAACAGAACATACTGGCTACACAAAAAAACGATGCCTATTACCAGTTGAACAGAAGAGAGCAGGTCGTGGTCTTCAGACTCCGCACAGGCCACAACAGACTGAGGTACCACCTATTCAATAAACTGAAGATAGGTGGCTCTGACGAATGCACCTGTGGTACAGGGAAAATGACCGCTGAACATCTTCTGCAAAACTGCCCGACATACGAGGACCAGAGAAAGCACATGTGGCCATCACCAGTGGCAACACTAGACAAGCTCTATGGCAGTGTCGACAGCCTCAGGATGACCGCTGCTTTCTTCGAAAAAAATACAGGTTGACGTTTGACAGCGTACGAAGAAGAAGAAGTTCTCCGGA